>CM076572.1:26741222-27074066 GCA_034641835.2 Pinus albicaulis | reverse complement strand
ATCTGATTATGGAAGGCTTAGATCTGTGATGAGGCGAACATCTAGGCGAACATCTGTCTGAAGTGAAAGGGTAAATCTGAACTGAATATCTGATCTGAAGAAGTATGTTGCTCTATAATGATTGAATCTATCATGCCGTATGATGGAGCTTGTATATCTGTAACCCGGATCTGAAAAAGCAACATTATCACAATGAAAGTCTTCCAATGAAAGTCTTTATTTATGCAATTATTCGCAACTTTGTGTGAAGTCGTATCGCTTAGGACGCTAATTGTGGGAAAGCGTGTATACAGAAGCTAAAGGTTCTTTGAAAAACAGCAGTAGAAATGTCTGATCTAATCTGGTGTGTTGCTGCTATCTGTATTCTACTGTTCTGAGTTTCCTGTATCAGTTTGGTTGTATGGTTGAGCTTGAAAGGATGAAAAAGGTCTAGTCTGGAAATATGGTGAAACGAGGCCTGCAAGTTGTGTTCTATTGAAGTTGTTGGATCCAGTGTGAAAATTGATGAAACGTGGTCAAGGGTGGTGCTGGGTTGTAGCCTTCAGTCAGGGGGTTGTAGCTCCCTTCCAGGAGAGGCTGGTAAACGAGATCAGGGGGTCGTAGCTCCCTTCCAGGAGAGGCTGGTAAACGAGTCAGGGGGTCGTAGCTCCCTTCCAGGAGGGGCTGGTAAATGAGCGCAGGTGGGTGCCTGCGTGCTGGTCAAGTTTGCGCCAGCACATATGTTGTAAGATGTTTTATCTATAATAAAATATTGAAGGCTAAGAAACTGCAGCGGTGGTTTTCTCCCGACTTGGGTTTCCACCTAAAAATCCTGGTGTTCATGTGTGATGCTTTGTGTGATGGTTTATATTGTTCTTACTGCACATGTTTTGTTCTTTATAGAACATCTAATGAATGAATGATGGAATGCTATAAGTGAAGAACTAATGGCATAATTAGATCTTTGTGTATACATGACTTTTATAAATGATATCCGCGTGTATACGCTACTTGGCTTCAGCAAAGTAGCGTATGGGTTTTAAGGAATGAAAAAGTAAAATTTTTTGAATATGCAGTAAATACTGATTCACCCCCCCCTCTCAGTATTTTTCCCAACAATTGGTATCGGGCGGGTTCTATTGCAGAAGCAGTCGAAAGCTTGAAGAAGATTAAATTATGGCAGGAAGTCAAGAAGGAGTGATGTCTATAAAGCCACCTCTATTCAATGGAAGCAATCTGATATTCCGGAAGGTACGAACAAAAGCATATCTGCAAAGTCTTGGTGCAGATGTATGGGCAATCGTGGAAGAAGGTTATCAATACCCGGCAAGTATTCCTACTGATGCTGCTGAAAGAAAGAAGTATGAAATCAATGCCAAAGCAGTGAATGTCTTATTAGGAAGCATGTCTGAATCAGAATTTGCTAAAGTAATGCAACTACATTCAGCAAAAGAAATATGGGACAAAATCATTCTGAGCTATGAAGGAGATACAAAGGTAAAAAGTGCAAAACTCCAAACTCTTAGAATTGAATATGAAAATTTGAAGATGCATAGTGATGAGAGTGTTGCCAGTTTCTTTCTTCGCCTGGATGATATTGTAAATTGAATGAGAAATTTGGGTGAAACCATAACTGATACTACTCTGGTGGAAAAGGTCTTAAGATCCTTGACTTCTAAATTTGATTAAATAACAAACAGTCGGACATAAAAGAATCATACTTATAAAATAGATTTTAATATATATGGTAAATAATAAGGTGTTATATATATATGTGTGTGTGTGTGTGTGTGTGTGTGGTTCAAAGGTTCAAAGTAATACTTTCGTAAAAGAATAAAAAGGATAGTAATTTAGTGGGTTCTCGAATAAAAGTAAAAAGGAATATATGTATAGGAGACCTCCTATAGGAACATATATAATTTTTATAAAAAAAGGTATCAATACAATTGAAATGAATAGATAGGCTAAAGATAGACAATAAGAATTTTCTTTAGCCTTAGTGGTGTATAAGATGTAGGCCAAGAGTACTGTTATCCATAGTCAACTAAATACTAAAACTCAAGAAGAGTAAATAAGTACTTTAGAACAGATGGCAAAATCTTGCCAAATTGCGACGAGATGAAATCTAAATTGGGAAATAGAATTTCATCAAATGGCTACAGAAACTTATAAAAAGTTGTTAATAATCCTTTAAAAAAAAAATTGTGTCAATGGGAGGTATTACAAATCGTATCAGAGCACTAGCTAAAACACTCGGCAAATTATGTCCTCACACAGAAAATATATGCTGCTGTAAAATTTTAGGAAATTTAAATTTTTCTAATGTTAATTTCTTGTACAGTGAATAGTACTAAAGTATATAGCTGTGAACCATGATTGAAGGGGGCGAGCTGTATGCAGATCTGGGTGATGGAGAAAATACACTAGATCCAAATGCTTCGTTCATGGCTATGTTGCATAGAATGCAATGAGAAATGGCACAGCTTAAAAGCCACAATGAAAGGCTATCTTTAGCTAGTGAGGAGCAATACAGACTAATAAGGGAATTGACTTCCCAGAATAGCCAAGAGAATGAAGGTTTCGGAAGGAAGAGAAAGCGAAGGGTCAATTTCTCAAAAGATTCTGAGGAAGATGATGCCTCTAGACAACAGTCTAGACAAAAGAAAGCATTACAGGGTGAATTCCGGAAAATTAAACCTCCCTCATATGATGGAGAGAAAGAAGAAGATGCCGAAGCATGGCTTTTGAGTATGATAAAGTACTTTCAGGTTTATGAATATGAAAGTAACTTGCTAGTCGGGTTGCCTATTTATCAGCTGCAAGGTAAGGCTACCTTGTGGTGGGAAGAAGAAAATATGGTTCATGCTATTGATGAGAATGGTGACTTCGGAGGATTTTCAAGTCAAGTTTAAAAATCGATAATTTAATGAACGCTACTATGATGACAAGGAAAAAGAGTTTCATGAACTCACATTGGGGCAACTCACACTTGATGAGTTTGTTACTAAAATCACAAATATGTTATGATATGTGCCTTATATTAGAGAGGAGAAGGAAAAGGTATAGAGGTTCCTAAAATGTCTTCCCACTGTTTATAAGGAAAAGATAGCGATTGATAACCAAAAACAATGGATGAGGTAGTGCGGAAGGCCAGATTGTTTTACCAGCAATTCAAGGGTAAGACAAAACAAGGAAATAATTTGTCAAACAAAGGTGACTTCAATGAAAAGAAAACAAAATGAGCCTATCTGAAAAACTTTGGGAGAAACCACCAAAGAAACAAGTTCAGTAAAATGGAAAAAAATCAAACTGCTCAATCCCAAACTAGGTCCAAACCAATGAATGGAGATAATAAGAGGGAAGGGACTGTTAAAATGAAATAACCTTTGAAGTGTTGGGGTTGTGGAGAACCTCATTTATTGAGGGATTATCCACACCGAAATATCCCGACAGTACAAGTACTGAGAGATGCAACTACAGTTAATGATGTAGCCAGGAACATCCCCAAAAGTAGCGCTATCTTAGAATATCGTCAAGCAGAATACTAGTCCACCATGGTTGAGATGGAAGGTATAATTGCTGACCAATATGTTATATTTTTAATAGATCCAGGTGCATATTTGAGTTATATCAACCTGTAAATGGTAGAAAAATGTAAATTAAAGTCATAGAAGTTTCAACATTCTTAGTCAGTACAATTATCCACTGGTACAAAACAGAAAGTAACTAATAAGTTACCCTAGACATCCATAAATCTAAATGGATGCCAAATGGAATTAAATCTAAATATTCTGCCATTAGGGTCCTATGATATACTTATAAGAATGGACTAGTTCGAGAAACAAAAACTATGATGAACTGTTTAGGAAAAACCTAACACTGTATAGACAAGGAGGGAAAACCTATTATAATCAGAGGAAAACCTAAACCCATATATGTCAGGCAAATTTCAGCCCTTTAGTTAAAGAGAATTGCTAGGAAAGGGTATCAGGTGTATTGTGTTCATGTAGAGGAGTTGGGACAGTAAGCAGAGGAAAATATGTTAGAAACACTACCAGTGATAAGAGAATTTAAAGATGTTTTCTTGGATGAAATTCCTCATTTTCCCCCTAAGAGAGAAATTGATTTTCAATTGATTTAGTTCCAGGAGAAACTCCAGTATCTAGATCCCCATACAGGATGAGCACTGCAGAATTAATGGAGTTAAAAATTTAACTACAAGAGTTGCTGGACATAGGTTACATTTGACTGAGTGTATCCCCATGTGGAGCACCAGTGTTGTTTGTCAAAAAGAAATACAATACTTTCCGTATGTGTATTGATTAATGTCAACTAAACAAGCTGATAACCAAAAACAGATATCCATTTCCTAGGATAGATGACCTCTTCGACCAATTTTGTTGTGAAACCAGCTCCAAAAATAGAAGAAAAGAGATATCAAAGCCTTAGAAATAAGCCACTTCAAGGGGGCAACCTCCAATACATTACATGAATGAACAATTCTTGGATGATACAAATTACAAAACCTCCTTTCTATATATAGGATTCCATAGGACCATAATGTAATCCTAGTGGGGCCGCAATGTAATCCTAGCCAACCTAACAACAATAATTTAAGGGCACAATAATAACAGTATGGGGGTTACAAGGGTACAATAATAACAATAAGGGGGTTACACTAACAACAATAAGGGACTATACTAGTAATATAGGGACCTAACATGCCCCTCTCCTTCAAAAAAGTGTTGTCCTCAATGCTTAAGTAGCTCTGGGTGCTTTTGTATAAAATTTTCATCCCCCCCATGTAGAATCTTCAGTGGGTAAGTTCTTCTAGTTGATGAGATACTTTGAAATTGATCGATTATGTAGCTGCTAAATTCTAGTTTCTGTGACTGCTTCATGTTCCAATATGATTTCTCCTTCCTCATCAAGTTCTGGCAATATTGTTTGAACTGGAAGATTTTCACCTATAACCTTCTTTAAGCATGAAACATGGAAAATTGAATGCACTCGTGAAGAAGCGGGAACCTCCAATTTGTATGTCATAGTACCAATATTTTGCAACACATTGTAGGGACCATCATACTTTGGCGATAATTTATTATCCTTCTTAGCTTGCTTGAGGTACATTTGTTTGTATGGTTGTAGCCGTAAAAATACCTAGTCTCCTACATCAAAAATTCTCTCGTTGTGATGTTGATCTGCCTATTGTTTCATTCGATTTTTTGCCAAATTTCGGTTGTCCTTTAAGAGTTGGAGAACTTTTTGATGCTCGATGTGATCCTCCACTGCTTGAACCTTATAATTTTCTCTTAAATATGATTTGATGGATAGTGGATGATATCCATAAAGTGCCATAAATGGGGTCATTTTTGCTGCAGTATGGAAGGAAGTGTTATACCACCATTCGGCGACAGGCAACCACTTGATCCATTGTGTTTGTTTATCAGATACAAAACAACGAATATATCCATCCAAACATTTATTTACTATCTCAGTTCGACCATTGGATTGAGGATGATAAGATGAGCAATGATCTAATTGAGTACCAAAACAAGAAAATAACTCCGTCCAAAAATTTCCAGTAAAAATGGGATCTCTGTCACTCACTATAACCCTTGGGTTTCCATGTAGCTTTTGAATTGTGTCCATAAATGTAGTAGCAAATGTACTTGCTTTAAATGGATGAGATAATGCACAAAAGTGTGCATAATTGGTAAGTCTTTCAACTACCACCATGATGACACTCTTTCCTTTGGACTTACGTAAACCTGTGATAAAATTCATTGAAATATCCTCCCAATCTTGACTTGGATTGGATAAAGGTTGTAGAAGACCGGGTGTCTTAATTGTCTCAACTTTATTCTATTGGAAAACTAAACATTCCACCACAAAATTTTGAATATCAGATTTAAGGCCATCCCAAAAAAAAAAAATTCTTCACCCTGTGGTAAGTTTTTAAAAATCTTGAGTGTCCTCCTAAAGGATAAGTGTGCAATTCCAAAAGAATATTTTTTTTTAGTTGGGAATTCTTAGAAAGATATAAGAAATATTTGTACCATAAGGAATCATTTTTCCAACTAAATGTATCAGATGTACTAAGATCTTGCTGCAACCTTTGAATAAGTTTCCACACTTCTTTGTCCTTCTTCCATTCATTTCTTGCTTTGGTTATCCAATCTGGTTGGATAATACAAATGGCACAAAGCAATGCTTCCGCCTCTTCTTTCTTTCTTGAGAGTGTATCTGCAACAACATTTAGCTTCCCTTTTTTGTAGATTATTTCAAATTCATAACAAAAAATCTTTGTGACCGATTTTTGTTGCTCTTCTGAAGATAGTATTTGTTCCAAAAAGTGTTTAAGACTATCATGATCAGTTTTACCTTGAAGTGTCTTCCCATTAGGTAATTTGTCCATTTCTTTAGTGCATGCAGTATTGCTAACATTTCCTTCTCATAAACAGTTTTCTGTAAATACTTTCCTTTGATTAAACAACTTTCAAAAGCAATGGGTCTTTCTTCTTGCATTAAAACAACACCAATTCCATTTCTTGAGGCATCACATTCCACAATAAAGGTTTTTGTGAAGTCTGGAGTAGCTAAGACCGGTGCTAGGCACATTGCCTCTTTAAGATGTTCAAAGGCCTTAGTTGCTTCAGGAGTCCATGAAAATGCATCTTTCTTCAATAATGTTGTTATATGTTCTACTATCCTCCAATAATTCTTAACAAAATTGTGATAATACCCTATTAACCTTAGAAATCCTCGTAACTGCTTTATGGTTGTGGGGACTTTCCATTCCTTAATGGCTTTAATTTTGTTAGGGTCTACCTTAACACCATCGTGAGATACAATATGACCTAGATATTCCACCTCTTATACTCCAAAAGAACATTTGGATGTTTTTGCATATAATTGTTTCTCCTACAATAGTTTGAGCACCCTGTCAACATGTTGAACGTGATCCTTCCAACACCTGCTATAGATTAGTATATCATCAAAAAATACTAGCACAAATTTTCTAAAGAATGGTTTGAAAATGGAATTCATAAACCCTTGAAATGTAGAAGGTGCACTGGTAAAGCCAAAAGGCATGACCAAAAATTAATAATGACCCTCATGAGTTTGAAATGTTGTTTTCAGAATATCTTCAATCTTCATTCCAATTTGATGATATCCTGAACGAAGATCGAACTTGATAAAATAAATTGCTCCATGTAGTTCATCCAATAATTCATCAATCAAAGGAATGGGAAATTTATCTTTAATGGTGAGCTTATTGAGCTCCCTATAATTGGGAAACATGCGCCATGATCCATCCTTCTTGTGTACCAATATTACAGGAGCAGAGAAAGAACTTTGACTAGGTTTAATTATACCATCCTCTACCATTTCTGCAATCATACTTTCAATTTCACTGTTTTGGACATAAGCATATCTGTAAGGTTGGATGTTTGGAGGAACACTTCCTGGAATCAAATGAATAGCATGATCATGATCATGAATAGGTGGGAGTCCTTTGGGAGTATCAAACACATTGGAATGATTGTCCAAGACTCTTTAGAGATCTGGAGAAATAGATGATTTTGATGTTGGAACTTCTAGTGAGCATAATTGTGCAATTACACCTCATTGTTCTTTCTTCCAAAGCATTGTCATGGCATTAGAGCTTATTATCTTTCATGGCTTCCCTATGATACCCCATAATTCGATTTCCTTTCCTTCTGAAAAAAATGTAAAGAAAAGTTCTTGAAAATTAAAAGCTACCTTCCCCAAAGATTGTAACCATTGTACTCCTAGTAAGACATCAGCACCTCGCATCGAGATGGAAAGAATTGGACTATTCAATAAATATTCCCCCATGGATAGCTTGATATTATGGCATTTTCCAGAGAAATTTATACTTCCTCCATTTGCAACCATCACTTGACATTTTGGTGCTAGGTATAGGAAACAGTTCAATTCCTTGGCTACCTTACAATGAATAAAATTATGGGTACTACCTGAATCAATCAACACTATTACCTTTTTCTTCTTGATATGTCCTTCTATCTTGAGAGTTGGAGGAGTGGTAATTCCTGCCAATGCATTAAACGATATGGTCGGACTCATTTCTTCTTATTCTAGGGTTGGTTCCTTGTGTATACCCTCTTCTTGTTCATTTTCTTCTTCCTCTTCACAATCTATGTAAAATAATTTCTTCGTAGCACACTTATGACCTTTAGTGTATTTTATATCACAATTGTAGCAAAGCCCTTTTTCTCCTTTTTCTTTCAATTTTTGTGGTGTCAACCTTGTAGGTTGTTGAAATATAGGAGTAGCAACACTTCCCTCTTTATAGAAGTGAGTGGTAGGCTTCCTTGTCACCAAAATTTTACATTGAATTTTTCTTGCCAACCTGAATACCTTCTCCAATGAATCATGTTCCAAAATGCGAACTTCATGTTGGATGTTATCCTTTAAATTACCTATGAAGAGATCAATCCTGTGTTCCTCTATAATATCAGTTACCCTTATATTCAATTTTTGGAAGTCCTCAATGTGCTCCCCCACTAAAACCTTTTGTTTGAGATTTATCAATTGGATAAAGAATGTGTTGCTCTTTGTATCCTCATAACGTGCTATCATTTCCTCCGTGAAAATTGACCAAGTGAAAAAAAAATTACGAGAGAAAATTCATCGATACCATACAAATGTATTTTGTTCTAGATGTAAAGTTGCAATGCGTACCTTTTGTGTGTTTTGCACATTATTGAGATCAAAATATTGCTCCATCTGTAGTATCCATGTTATGGTATCCTTGCGATCAAACTTCCTCATATCCATCTTTGGAGTATGGTGGTTCTTCCCGCAAAATTAGAGTTTATGAAATCACGATTATCATTTATTTTGTTCTCATCATGAGTTTCCTCTACTATCTTTTCACCATTTGGAAACATTTGTTGTATCAACTTTGTCAAACCTTCCATGTCTACTTTTATATCATTCTTCATGTTTTCCATTTTTTCATCGATCTTAGCTGCCATGCCATCCATCTTAGCTTCCATTACAACTTCCATGCCATCCATCTTAGCTTCCAAACCATTCATCTTAGTTTCCACGCCTTTCTTCAAACCATCCATATTAGTTTCCATGCCTTTCTTCACAACTTCAATTTCATTTTTTGTTGCTCTTTGCGATAGCGAAATTTGGTGCACTTTCTCATGGACTTTTGATATCTCATGTTACGTTTCATCGTCTTCATGAGTCATAGTAGAGACTTCTAAAGGCTTAATGGGTGTTGAATTCTTTTTATGAGGAATTTTAGAACCCAATACTGATATCTATACTCAATAGGCCTCCGGAATCAACTAGAACTAGTTGTTCAAAGAAGACTTATGCAATTTGCAAAAAAAAATACACACATTTTTCTTGATTTTGAGGAGCTCGATATTGAAATTGCATTATCTCTATGATTTTGGATCTTCAATATCTGAACTTTGGCCCTAAATTCACCCTTTGAATCTTCTTTCAAATGCCACAGGTCTGACCTGATTTGGATTCTTCAAGGAAAATTTATGTCCAATATCCCACAATGACCCAATTATGGACTAGTTCAATATAGAAAAATTGTATGACTTTCCACGTGTCACTATTTCCTCCTTTGGCTCTAAAATTGATAGGAAAGAAACTACAGTTTGTGTACTTGCGGCCACTTTTCACGTAATTCCAATCCAATGCTCAGCGAGAGAGTTATGAAGGTTTTTCTATGATAACCTCTTTGAGATGAAATTCGAGAGCCTGAAAAGGACCTACGTTCCACAGATCATATCTTCGAAAATATTGCGAACCAAACTATGAAATTTTGCGAAGCTATTCCTCAGGATTTTTGCTTCGCTCTATAAAAATTTCAGCCTCTGAAACTTTGTAGAACAAAATTTATAGTGAAAATTCCACGATTACCTGTTTATGTTAAATTTAGGAGCCTGCAAAAAGCCCTAACTTCCACAGATCATATCTCCTAAAATATTGCGAACCAAGATCTAAAATTTTGCAAAGATGTTCCTCGGGATTTCAAATTCGTACTCTCCAATTTTCAGCTTCTAAACCTTCGTAGCAAATTTTTTTATTGAAAATGCCATGATCACCTGTTTGGGGCATCGAAACCGTAGAATCCAAAGGTTTGATACCAAATGTGGTGAAACCAGCTCCAAAAAGAAAAGAAAAGAGATATAAACACCTTAGAAATAAGCCACTTCGAGGGGTCAACCTCCAATACATTACATGAATGAAAAATTCTTGGATGATACAAATTATAAAACCTCCTTTCTATTTATAGAAGTCCATAGGGCCACAATGTAATCCTAGTGGGGCCACAATGTAATCCTTGCTGACCTAACAATAATAATTTAAGGGCACAATAATAACAATATGGGGGTTACAAGGGTACAATAATAACAATAAGGGGGTTACACTAGCAACCATAAGGGACTATACTAGTAATATAGGGACCTAACAAAGTTAGAGGAGCAACAATGTTTTCCAAGATTTATTTAAGCACTGGTTACCATAAGTTAAGGATTAAAGATGAAGATATCAGTAAGACAGCATTTAGAACCCAGTATGGACACTATCAATTTGTGGTTCTACAGTCTGGGTTGACCAATGCACCCGCCACTTTTATGTGTTTAATGAATAGTCTCTTAAATAAATACTTGGACAAGTTTGTACTAGTATTTATTGACGACATTTTAATCTATTCAAAAAGTGAACCAGAGTATAAAGAACATCTCGAGATTGTTTTGCAAACAATCAGAGAAAATATATTTTATGCTAAGTTTAGAAAATGTGAATTTTTCAAAGATAAAATTTAATACTTAGGGCATATAGTTTCAGAACAAGGGTTGGCTGCAGACCCAGAAAAGATAAAAGAAATCAGAGAATGGCCTATACTTACTGACGTATCAGTTGTAAGATCCTTTATGGGAATTGCATGATATTACAAGCGGTTTGTAGAGAAATTTTCAGCTTTAGCCTACCCCATTACTTCCTTGCAAATGAAAGGAGTAAAATTTGAATCGACTGAAAAATTTCAGAATAGTTTTGAGTACTTAAAACTGAAACTTACTACAACACCTATTCTAAATATTGCTGACCCAGATCAGGAGTTTGTAGTATGCACAGATGATTGTGGAGAAGGATTAGGGGGAGTAATACTAAAAGAAAATTCTCTTATAGCCTATGAATTCAGAAAAATTAAGAAGCATGAACAAAATTATAGTATTTATGATCTTGAGTTAGTTGCTATAATACACGCTCTCAAGATGTGGAGAAATTACCTTCTAGGAAAGAAATTTTTGTTGATGGCAGATCACATCACCTAAAGTATTTCTTCACTTAACCAGACCTAAATGCTAGGCAAGCTAGGTGGTTGTCTTTTCTGAGTGAATTTGACATGGAGATAAAACACATCAAAACCAAGGAAAACAAGATTGCAGATGCATTAAGAAAAAATGCTTGGAAAAGTATGAATGACATTAGAAGTAGTGTCAACTTTGACTTGCAATGACTGATTCAAGGGGTAGTGAAATAAGACCAAGACTATGAAAAACTTTAGACTCAAATGACGAAAAAAGAAATGAAAGGGTTTACACAAAATAAAAAGGGGCTAATTTGTTACATAGATAGATTGTACATTCCTAATTTAGACTCCTTAAAGAAAGAAATTTTGGATGAATAATAGAAAAGGCCCTATTCTGGACATACTAGATACCATAAATTACTCACAGCTTTGAGAAAGAACCTATTTTGTCCTTGAATGAAAAAATATGTAGCAACTTACTTGGCTAAATGCATGGAATATAAACCAGTAAAAGTTGAACATCAGCATCCAGCTGGATTGTTGAATCCTTTACCTATTTTAGAATGGAAATGGGAAACTATTTCTATGAACTTTATAACTATTTTACCAAGAACCAAATATCAGCATGACTCTATGATGGTTGTAGTGGATACTTTAACTAAATCTGCTCATTTTATACATGTTCAATCTACCTTTGGGACAAATCAAGTGGAAAATGTGTTGATGAAGGAGATTGTAAGACTACACGGGGTTCTTAAAATGATAATTTTAGAAAGAGCCGCAAATTTTACTATATCTTGTCTGGAGGCATGGGAAAAAAATTAAATTTTAGTACTTCCTACCATCCCCAAACAGAAGGTCGAACTGAAAGGAAAAACCAAATTTTGGAGGATTTTTTAAGGATGTATGTTATGGATAGGCCAAACAAACGAGAAGACTATTTACACTTAGTAGAATTTCCTGTAACAACAACTACCAATCATCCATAAAGATAAGTCTGTTTGAAGCATTATATGGCTGGAAGTGCCATACCCCCTTAAGTTGGAGTCAACCTGAAGATAAACTGATACTTGGACCAGAAGCTTTACAAGAAATGGAAAAAGTTGTGAAACAGATTCAAAAAAATATCAAAACATCTCAAGACAGACATAAAAGTTATGTACACAAAAAGAGAGCTGACCGGGAATTTAGTGTGGGTGATCATGTATATTTGAGGATTAAGCCTAAAAAGAGAAATTTTCACACTAGAAGTTGTGTAAAGTTAGCTCCATGATACTGTGGACCGTTTCAAGTGCAGGAAAGAGTAGGACCAATGGCCTATAAATTGGCCTTACTTGTTGGATTTAGGGGTCCTGACCCAGGTTCGCATTTTAAAGTTTTCCAACAAACCCCTATATTACGTGCCCTTTCGGCATTGACCTGCTTGCGCAGGTCAAAGTCTCACCTGAAGCAGTATGGGAGGGTGCTAGAACCAGGTTTCCACACCCGGAAAGAGAGAAGGTAAGCTAAGCCACGCACAACACATAGATCTATGAAAACAGAGCTAGTTCGCATGCTTAAATAGATAATCGATGTACACGGTATTATAGATCTAGATCTTAGGTCCACACCCATGTGTGTTTAACCAGCAAAGATATAAATTACAGTATGCGCAATATACCAGATAGCATATATTATAGATAAACACAACAGATAAAACAGATCATTCATACCTTATCACATATTTAACACAGAGTGAAAATTCATATAATAGATAGATCCTAAACCAAATACCAGCAGTACTTCTCATATATTATTAGCATATTCTTACATAACCCCAATTCCCACTTGTGCACATAGCCAGTAGTGTCCACACACAACAGGACAAAGGATCTCTGTGCACACAGTCAGCAGGAGTCCAACCCAAATACCCGGAACCCATAACTAACAATGTGCACTTAGCATTCACTTCTATTCATCTTCTACCTATCGACTCAAAAAGACTTACTATTTATACCAATTTAGCCTAGACTTACCATGGTCCGCAAACCGTGGTTTGCAGACTTCTAGTTTTACCTATTTACCCGCTTACAATGTATTGGGGCTTTTATCTGCCCTATCACCGCTATGCTACACTAAATATAATCAAAATAATAAAAAAATGGACCAACTTTCCTCAGTGTGGGAGACCCTGTTCCAACAATCCCCCAACACAATCTTGTGACTCGTCTCGAGTCACTGTGGTGGTGGAGCCTCCACCTACGCTCGTAATGCCTCAATAGTTGAAACCAGTGGGGCCAAGACTTATAGACTCTACAGTGCAATATTCTACACAATATCTACTAACTTTTGTGATTTTGGACCTTCTGTTGCAGCGGTGACACTCTCCAGTGTCTAATTGAGTCTTTTTACCGCAACATCTACATCTTGAGAGAATTAAAGGGCCACGGTAGACCATGGCTTCAATCTCTTCCCAATGGTGTCCTTATTGTGCCAAAGTTCCTCAATCTCATCTTGGAGGACCTTGTTGGTCCTTAGACGGGCGATGCGCTGTGCTGGGATCAGAGTGGCGATGGTAGCCCCGATCTGTTCACATTCTTCTTCCTTCTGACGGAGTTCCTGATTAATTTTTCGTAGGCTCAGATCATGTTTAACCTTCGTCTAGAGCTACAAGGTTATCTCCAGTAACTGCATACCTTGATCAATATCTCCCTTACTGGTATTCATGGCAGCCATGACTAACGCAACCCATTGAGCCCTTACCTCCAGAGGCGTCTCAGGTTGCAACTTGGCCTAAAGATCATAGATTTGCTGCTCCATCTATGTCTTGAAGGCCTGCAGCTTTGTTTGGGAAGCCTTCAATGTGGTCACCAGTGCTTCGATTTTAGCTTGCAGGGTGGCATCGGGTGATACGTCTGCTGTTATGTCTCTATACACCTGGTGTATCGTTGTTTCTAGTTCGGCTTGCTGGGAGACCGCGAGAAGTACGTCGGAGTTTTGTTTTGCTATCGTCTGCTCGGCCGTACATAGTTTTTGATGTACTAGTTAGTCTCGATAGTAAATTTCATGGAAAATCACCGTGTGGATATCCCTTATTGATTCGGGCAGCAGCTAGGCGAGATTCAGTTGTATTCCAGATCCTGCTGGGAGAGGCATTGTCGGGTCCGACAAATCCATGATAAGAGTAGCATTGGGGATCGCACAGAGACGCCTTTCCTCTACAAATTTCAGCCCTTCAATTGAAAATAATTGCTAGAAAGGGTTTCCAAGTGTATTTTTCGCATGTAGAGGAATTGGGACAGCAAACAGAAGAGAATCCTTTAGAAGCATTACATGTTATCAAAGAATTCAAGGATGTGTTTCCAAATGAAATTCCTCATCTGCCCCCTAGGAGAGAAATTGATTTCTCAATTGACTTATTGCTGGGAGCAACACCAATTTCTAGAGCCCCATACAGAATGAGTACTCCATAATTGATGGAGTTGAAAATGCAACTACAAGAGTTGTTGAACAAATGTTACATTAGACCAATTGCATCCCCATGTAGAGCACCTATGCTGTTTTTGAAAAAGAAAGATGGTAATTTTAGAATGTGCATTGACTACCATCAATTGAATAAGTTGACAATCAAAAACAGATATCCTTTACCTAGGATAGATGACCTCTTTAACCAAGTTAGAGGAGGAACAGTCTTTTTTAAAATTGATCTAAGGACAGGCTACCATAAATTAAGAATTAAGGATGAATATATAAGTAAAATTTCTTTTAGAACCTGGTATGGACACTATGAGTTTGTGGTCCTACTATTTGGGTTGACTAATACACCTTCTACTTTTGTGTGCTTAATGAACAATGTCTTAAATAAATACTTGGACAAATTTGTACTAGTATTTATAGATGGCATTCTTATTTATTCTAAGAATGAGGCTGAGCATAAAGAACACCTTAGAATATTTTTGCAAACATCAGAGAAAATAAATTGTATGTTAAGTTTAGCAAGTGTGAATTTTTCAAAGATAAAATTCAGTACTTGGGTCATATAATTTCAAAGAAGGGGTTAGCAGTAGACCCAGAAAATATAAAAGCAATAAAGGAATGACCTGTAGCTACTGATGTGTCTTCTATAAGATATTTCATGGGAATTGCAAGATACTATAGCAAGTTTTTGGATAGATTTTTAGCCCTAGCCTACCCAATTACATCCCTACAAAGGAAAGGAGTTAAGTTTGAATGGACTGAAAAATGTCAAAACAGCTTTGATACGGCTAAAAATGAAACTTACGACAATGTCTATTCTAAATACTGCTGATCCAGATCAAGAATTTGTAGTGTGCACAAATGCTTACAGAGAAGGATTAGGAGGAGTGCTACTACAAGAAAATTCTGTTATAGCCTATGAATCCATAAAACTCAAGAAACATGAACATAAATATAGTGTTTATGATTTAGACCTAGCTGATGTAATACATGCTCTAAAGATGTGGAGACATTACCTTTTAGGGAAAAAGTTTGTGTTGATGACAAATCACATTAGCCTAAAGTATTTCTTCACACAAACAGATTTGAATGCTAGGCAAGTCAGGTGGCTATCCTTCCTTAGTGAGTTTGACATGGACATCAAACACATTAAGGGGAAGGAAAACAAGATTATAGATCCATTAAGTAGAAATTCTTGGCAAAGTGTGAGTAATATCGGGAGTAGCGCCAACTTTGATGTAGAAGTACTGATACAGGAAGTGGTGAGACAAGACCAAAGCTATGAAAAACTTTAGTCCCAAATGTTGAAAAAGGAGATGAAAGGGTATAAGCAGAACCAAAGAGGATTAATTTGTTATAAAGACAGATTATATATTCCTGAAGTAGACTCCTTAAAGAAAGGGATTATGGATGAGTACCATAAAATACCCTATGCTGGACATCAAGGATACCAGAAATTACTTTCAGCTTTAAGAAAGAACATGTTCTGGCCTGGTATGAAAAAGGATGTGGCAAATTACTTGGCTAGATGTATAGAATGTCAAAAAGTAAAGGTTGAACATTAGCATCTAGCTAGATTTTTGAATCCTTTACCCATCCCAGAATGGAAGTGGGAGACTATTTCCATGGATTTTATTACTGGTTTACCAAGGACCAAATACCAATATGACTCCATCATGATTGTAGTTGATACTTTGACTAAAGCTGCTCACTTTATACCTATACAGTATATGTTTGGTACAACCCAAGTAGCAAATATATTTATGAAGGATATTGTAAAATTGCATGGTGTTCCTAAGATGATCATTTTAGATAGAGATGCAAAGTTCACTGCAACTTTTTGGAGAAGTTTGTTTGGAGAGTTCGGTACCAAATAAAACTGTATTATTGCTTACCATCCACAAATTTATGGCCAAATGGAAAGAAAAAACCAGATTTTAGAGGATATGTTCAGGATGTATGTCACGAATAGACCAAAAAAATGGGAAGACTATCTACACTTTGCATAGTTTGCCTACAACAATAGTTACCAAGCTTCCATAAAGATGAGGCATTTTCAAGCACTTTATGGAAGACAATGCCATACTCCTGTAAGTTGGAGTCAACCTGAAGATAAGCTAATACTTGGACCAAAAGCCTTACAGGAAATGGAGAGAGTTGTGAATAAAATTCAGCAACACATCAATACAACACAAGACAGATAGAAAAGTTATGCAAAAAAAGAGAGAATTCAGCATGGGTAATCATGTGTATCTAAGGATTTAGCCTAAGAAGAGTACTTTGCACACTAAAAGCTATGAGAAACTACCTCAATGTTACTGTGGACCTTTTGAAGTACTGGAAAGAGTTGGACCAGTTGCATATAAGTTGGTTTTATCCATTCACATTAAGGTTCATGATGTATTTCATATTTCGTTATTAAAAAAAAATTGCATGATCCTACTCATGTTATTGATTGGAATGTGATTCAGATGGAACTAGAAGGGTAATTCCTTCAAGAGCCACTTCAAATCTTGGCATGAGAAGAAATTGAGCTCTGGAACAGGACAGTGGCCAAGGTGAAAGTACAATGGAGGCACTTTATACCCGAAGAGGCTACTTGGGAGCAAGAGGTTGATATGATGGAAAAATATCTATCATTGTTTAAATAGTGATTCTGTTAATTTTTTTTTTAACACGGAGGATGGTGTTTACTTTTAGAGGGGGAATATGTAATATCCCTAGTTCACTATGCTTTTATTAGAAATTTGGAACAATTCTGAAAGGGTATAGTGGACCCCAATGGAAAACATTTATGTGGATTTATTTTATTATTTTAACTTAATAAAATAAAATGGAAAACTATGTGCAATGACTAGATTGAGATTTGAGATCTCAAAACCCAATCCATGAGGATGGATAAGGTTGTAAGACTTTCCTAGACTTCCATAAATCCTTGGAAGGAATAAAGTAAGATACTAAAATTAGATTTGTAGGTAAATATCTAATCTCCCCAATAAAGAGGAAATTATTGGGAAGAGGTGGAATAAAGATGAAAAGCAGAAAAGCTAGCTTTGAAAGTAAATTTATGGAAGAAACATGGGGAAAGCCTAGTCAAACAGGAATACAACATCCTAAATTAACTAGATGCAATTAAAGGAAACAATCTGGGGAAAGAAAGCTTAAATAAGTTGTTTCGGGATAGACAAAGGGTTGTCTATCTTTAGAACAAAAGATCTCTACTCGGTGGTGAGATGTGGAGAAAGAGCTCTAAGGTTGGGAGGCAACTAGTCAAACCAAATTGATATGCACACCTAAAATTGAATGGTCTCTACCTTAAATTTTAATGTTGTGATGAAATATTTGAAAGTAGTGATTTTGCGATATGAAAATTATGAGTTTAAATCTGTAGTTAAAAATGGGAAGTATTTATAAATTATAATTATCTTTGGTTCGTCTATACATTTAACATAATTAATTATAGAAGAAATAGAGAAAATCTGTATTGTTGCATAGACATATTCTGTAGAGGACCAAATCTCAGAATGTCCAAAACCTAGTAATGGGTCTGGATCTGAGGTTAGGTACCTCAGAGAAATTTTAAGGTGAGTTAGATTTTCTGATATTATGATGTCAACTATACATTGAAGTAATTCTAAATAGAAACTGAGATAATTGAACATTCATACATATTACAACATTATTCCTAAATTTCCATACAAAAAGATGTGTTCAGAAATTAATATACTAAAATGGAATAAGCAGGTATTGTATCCTGTCTTATTTTTTGTCCAGTATTGTAAACATTCTGAGAAGTATAAAGCAGAACTAGACTTATTAGACAAATAATCTAGTGACACGCATATGTCATAGTTTTACTCTTATGCTAAGAATCAGAAATTGAGAGTATCGTCAGATTAGAAATTATTCTAATACGGTGGTTGAATATAAAAAAAAATGGGAAAGAATATCTTCTGTAGAGAGTTAAAGTAATATTCTGCTCTAATAATTTATATGACAAGCATGGTCAATTGAAAATTATAAAAGTATTCATCTATATATGTATAGGTATATAGGACAAATTCTCCATATGAACCATTTAGGAAAACCTGTTTGCAAATAGTAGATTAATGACATATATATATTACGGTAAACCAAAATTAGGATAACTAGAAACCCAAAAGTCCTTACTGAAGGGTAAATAAATTCAAGTTGCATGATAGTCATTTATATCAAAGAATAATTACAGATAATAATTTGTTCTAGGTAGAATTACAAGCAGTAAAATTGTACTATTTAGGAATTATGTTCCATAGAAAAATGAAATGTAAAATAGAGTTATGAAATCATAATTCGATTTCGATTCTTCCATGAAATTCGTGACCAACCTGAACAAGAAAAGTGGACTTGGTTAAGGTTGGCGAAATTCTGGAGTAAAACATTCCATTATTGTCACTAGGTTACGCAATTAGCTGTAATAATAAATAAAATTGAAGTCAATATCAATTTAATCTACAACCGGAGAATTATTAGCAAAAAAAAATGTAAATAATGAAATTTATAATACCTTGTTCACTGCGTAATTAGGAGAAGGGCCTGTCATAGTAAAGACGAAGTCAGTACTGTACAAACCAGTCGAATAAGGTATTTTTAACTTGAAATAATTGACGTAGTAGTATTTTTAACGTTATTTATAACGTATGGAAATATGATAACGATAACAATATTGAGGTACATCGGGTATTTTATAAACTTAATGAATCCTTTAAAACAATCTGTAGAGGGTGTCGATAAGCAACATGAAAATACTGCAACAAATATCAAAGGGACTTTATAACCTACCTTTTTGAGTGCGGTTGATGATTCTGTTGACAAATTTCATGGTGTAACCTACGCATAGTGGGATCTACCTACGTTGGGAATGCAATCCACCAATTGTTGATCTCCGAAATGAAATAGCAGAGATATTGAATAGACATCAATGATGTAATTTAAATTGACTATACTGCAACTTTAATACCTTAAAAGGAAAAAAAGAAAAAAAAAACAAGAACCTCAGATTTTTAGAGAAGAAGTTAATTAGTTCACAAACAAAAACAAATTATAAACATAACATGTATTCCAACAGATTTTGTGTAAATCCAAGGTGAGTAAATATGAAATGATACATTTTTATACAAAAATTGAAAAGGTTAAAAATGCTACCTGGATGACTGGAATGGATGGAGAAAAAATACTTTCGAATCTTCACCATATGAGAGTAATGGAAACATACTCGACCAAGGAAACTACCAAAAATTAAACATATAGTACTGGGTAGCAATACACAGAAAATTTTGGCTGAAAATCTCATAATGAAACTAATTTGATAAGAAAATACGCACAATAATTCATTACCTGGTTAAAAAGGAAAAAAATGCACTATTTCGTTATAAGGAAACTCTTGACCTCCTTGAGCAACGAATCTGTAAAAACCCGACAAGTTTGCAACCAAAACCAAGTGATGGGGTAAGATAGTAAATGCATGTACTCCTCCTTCATCACTTGAAGGGTTTACTGTTTTGATTTTTGCCAAGGTGGCATGGGCCAAATGAGAATGGTTCATACAAAAATGAAAGTATTTATGACCTTTCAAAACCCTAAACGAAGCTTAATCTATACTGTCCATGCGTTGGCAGATTTGGCTCATTACTTGAATCGATAAATTTAGGGTTTGTCCCATCGAGGAGCCATGTGACTATGTATGAATTATTAATGTAGTAGAATCCCAAGAAATCTCAAATCTCGAGCCATACCAAAATGTGAATCACATAGTTCAAAAGAGCTAATATTGTCAGATGATTCATTAATAGATTTAGAAGTTCGAAATCTATGTGGCAGTGGAATTCATATTGGTAGGTGAGTCAGTCCTGGCAATTAAACGAGAAGGTAATCCTTATTTTTTAAACAATTATTACAAAATATAGTCGGAAGAGAACTAAAGATCCAAAAAGGATTATAAATGTTTTATCCATAAATAAAGTAATATAACGAAAACATTTATAAAATATGGGCTATTAAACAAGTTAGTCTAAGTTAAAGGTCATGTACAATGGTGGTCCATAGTTTAATATTTCTCTACGGAAGTGCATTTGACTGCAATTTTAATGATATCAATGAGGTGAAACAATAATTCAATGGTCATGGGATCATTCGAAATTATTAAGTGGGGCACATATTAAAGTAATCAATATATACATAAAGATATTTCACTAGACCTCAAATAAATGGTTTGGAATTAAATCCAAAAACATAGGTGATAATAATAAGAAAATTCGAATATGATAAATTCATTAATGCTGGAGGTAGGAATATGAATTTTAATTGATAAATAAGAACGAAGGAGGTAGAAGTTAAAACCCCTTATTTTAATATCCATGATATTGTAGTGAACATGCAAGCCTATACACTAGAAGTAAAGAGAAATTAATATATGTATTAATGGCTTTATGATTTTCCTAAGAGTAGTTAAAATTATATACTTGACTATTTTGTTCATAAGTATAGAAGGGATAGATATATATTATATGTATAGATTTTTAAAGTGAACAAATTCAGGGCATGTTAGGGAATATTGTAATTAACAATTTTATAAGCAGAATACTGTGACAACTAGTAAACAAATCTCTATAAACTTAAAATGATAAAGATAGTATCAGTGATAGAATTTCATCGAAATGTGACGAATTCATAGAAATACGAGAATACTAGAGTAGTATAAATTCTCCTAAAAATACTCAGCTGTGAACACTGCTATAATTAAAAAAATAAAATTTTTGAAATGAGAGGTGTTACAAGATGGAGCTAATCACACCATCATAATGTGGTGTGAGTTTTTGTCTTTGTGAATTGGTTGATGGTCACGAAGGATTAGGAATAATGTTATACAAAGTGCCTAACTATGATTCTATCAAATCAATATGTTGGGAAGGTAATATGGTCCACTCCTTTGTAGTTGTCTTGGCCATAGTGACATCATAGTTGTAATATAGGGTAAGAAGGATCACGTAAACCAATATTTCAACAATTTCTTGGGACACCCAGTCCTCAATTATCGCTTATGTTTCCTCCATTGATGAGTATGGTCATAGATGTGGATATATTTGTTCTAATTGAAAGTATATGGGGATCAATGCTAATATATTACTGCAAAGCTAAATGGAAATGATTCGGGAACATTTTCTCCAAGAAAGAATAATCCTAATAAGATGCTTTTTGAAGTTTAGTATACCATTTAGAATCATTACTAGTTATGGTTCATTTGAAGAATCCTAACCTAGTGGTATCATCCTCCAAAGAGTTTGACAAACACCATATATGTTACATGGTGGTATAGGTGGTCGAGTTCTGTCCCAAATTTTCATCAAATGTCTACGTTGGAGGTTATTGATGTTCATGGCATATGGATGTGTTTGTTAGCTTATCTAGATCAAACAAATCAAGTGATTCTAGAAAAGGAATTTAGTGTTTTTTAAATGGGTATGGAGCTAAATATGGACCCCTAGATAGACCCATAGCATAGTTTCTAGGAAACAGATAATAACCAAATGGATTATTAAACCCTTGGACTAGATTTCATAATGAAAAGACTATTTTCCCTAACAAAATTTCCCCTAGTGACAAAGTAAATCCTAAAAGAATCATTGTTAATGGGATTATACTTGACACTCGAATTATTACCTCTTGGTATGAAAGAACTGCCATAATTAGTAAGACTCGTGGGCATATTCTTAACAGTGGGGCATTTCCCCTGCATAAATTATCCTCACCAAAGGCATTGAAACCTCCAAAGAATGGAATTACTCCTAACACATAACTTCCCCAAGGATTGTATGTCCCTCCAACAACATTATTTCCCCTAGTGTGACTAATAATGGGTGTATCTCCCTTCAAAATATTCCCTGATGAATTTTTCCTAGTTTAGACATATGAACTAGGTAGGAACCACCTAGCTCTCGTAGGTGGGCCATAGATTCTCCCCATACCAAAAAAAAATATAGTAGGAGGGAGAGATACATATATACTTTGGAAACTAATCAGGTTTGTAGAAGTAATTGGTGGTATGCCCTTAATTTAGGAAATATCAATTGTGGAAAGATGAGGAGTGGGCATCTCTACCATTGTGGAACCTCCACTATAGCAGCCCTTTTATGAGAGAACAAGAAAAATGGTTCAATGGAACATGCACCCACTTTTACCAGTATGGGATTAAGATAATTAGTCAAAAGTGGGTTCATGTGTGGTGGTGGTCTTCCATCTACTACTTCAAGGATGACCCACCCTCCCCTATTTTTACCCAAAGATCACCCTCAAAAATTTGGTTTGATCTAATTCGTCTTATGATGGAGTAATCCTACGTCTTTATGCTAGTGGATCCTTATCTTTGGGAGAAAGTGTTCTTAATCATCGAGACGAATGAATAATTTTGTTAGCCATGGTGAAAATATATGTTTTGTTAATTCATTAATTAATGTACTCCTATTGCCATCGAAACTTGGACAAAAAAATACACACTATAAAAATCATTGAGAGATGCAATAAGAAAACTACCTACCAAGGTGCCTCATGAAAGACAATATTCTTAAGGTGACGAGATCCCAAAGGACCTTGGATTAATGAAGTACCGAGAAGAAGTTACCCGAACCTCCATTTTTCAACCTTAATTGCCATAGGTCACCTCGATGAATACGAGCATCTCCCTCCAAGAGCACTAATATGGTGATTGATGTCTTGCTTATTTATTATGGTGACTTCCCACCCAAAGACACCTAGGTAAGATCCATAAAACTTAGGCCACTAAGGTTACGACCCCGCAACCTAACGACTGCTAGGACATGTGTGGTTCAGACCATACACATAGGAAGCATAACTAATCCTAAAAACTCCCAAGGTATTTCTTAAAGAGATAGATACGGCTCTAAAAGAGGTTCCCATTAATGTGTACAATCTAGTGAACAATAATAGCAAGGGAGTGGATATGTCACACCACAAGTTCCTAATGTGATCAAATGTGTGAATATTATTTCAGAGGAGCTTTCTAGAAATCGTTTCGTGTGGTTATGTATTTACACTCTCTAGTAAAACTAGTTTCAATTTAATATCCCTAAAGAGTGTCATGTCCAAACCTATTTCAAGACTCTATATCCCTAAGCTATTGTTGGTGTGTTATAAAAACAAATTCCAGATTAATTTTATTAGCACTTTATTTTATGGTTTTTGTTTACTCAAGCATATGGATTGATGCTAAGGTGGTATGTAGTATTTTCATTGAAATTCTATACAGAAACATAGATAATTTGATCTAAAATCCACAACCTATTATTTCATCTTCTTCATTTTTCTTTTTTAATTAATTTTCAAGTAAACTTGGATTTAAAATATCAAGAGTGGATATATCTCAAAAGTGACATAGAAGAGATAAAAAACCATATAAAACCACTCATATATAAACAAAATCAAGGGATATAGGAAATAACATGATAGCACAAAGTATATGTATTTCTCCCAAGTGATGCTTGGAATTCAGTTTTTAATTTTTTATGCTCCAAAAAAGGCACTATTTTCCCATATATACCACCTTACGATCTACTAGATAGTGGGAAATTTGAATAAAATTGGTTCCTAGATGTAATATAAATAAATCCTTTGCATCGAATGGAAATGGTTAGGGTAGGGGAATACCTTAATGTTCGTGCATGTTGATGAAGATAATAGACCTAATTTGGTATCCAAAAGCCTTTATCCTAGCCAAATATCTTTCTCCAAATGTTTTCTCTCAACAGCTACACACATGCACAACCAAAAAAAGGAAATATTCCTTTAATTTCTAAGAAAGAAAGTTATATTACAAAAAAAATGTAATCATATCAAAAATAAACTTCATGTCATAAACATTAGAAATGTAGAAGGGGGAACCAAAATCCTATTACTATAGAAAAATAATACAATACATAAGTATAGCTTCTACTTTTGAATCCTACTTCAATCCCATGCTCCTTATTTTCCCTTGACTAACTCACAAATTGGGCTCATTCATGAAGAAAATGGGGGACTATTGTAGTAGTATTTCATCAACATAAGGTTCCTTCACTATCTTCTCCTCCTCCTTTCCACCCCTAAGCTAGTTTCATTATATACATCGTTCCTAGATATGGGAGGATGTATCTAGATACTAAGGGACGAGAAAAGTTAGGGTTGATGGAATGTGAATTAAGTGGATACAATTCTTGGATGTACACTAAACAATTACAAGTCATGCACAAGTTTAGTGTTCATTTATGAGCCTTTCCCAACTCTCTAGGAACTTTATTCTTAATTATGAGTCTTTTCCCAATTATGAAATCATTTTTATTTCACAATTATTAAACTATGACAAAATAATGATAATAAATTACTAAATTATGTAATTTCAACCCTCTAACATGTAATGGCTTCCTTGTAAAACTCATATGGGAAAAAAAAATGGTGAAATGGGATACAACCTAGCTAAGGGATGAGTTAAGTTGAATTACAATCTCTGTCATTATAGTGGATTGGAAAATAAGGTTATAAATCTCTTACTCTATATTTATACAAAATATCCACATAAATTTTCAAGTAATAATATTTTTAATATAATCCTTATTTTGTAAGATGATCTACTCCTCTAGATATCCTAATGGGAAAGATAATCGTAGGCATCCTTATCCCATCCTTACTTGACTCAAATGTGGGAATTTTGGTTTGCATTAGGAAATATTTGAGGAAATATCTTGGATACCACGATGAAAATTAATTCTTCTTAAACATAATTTATCTGGTCAAGACCATGATTTCATTAGGGGGTGGCTAGCTTCAAACAAGAGGATAAGGAAGGGAATACTTCCTCTAATATTGATATTTTAGGTTATAAAATATATTTTTATCTACTTAATATTCATCGATAGTTCTTTGGATATATTGCAACCCTACACCTCACATTTATATAAAATACTAGCAGTGACAAGAGTCTCAAAAAGGGTTTTTTCTCCCCACATCCAAAGATCTGTTGACTTACAATTTTTTTCAAACCCAAAATAATTTTTCCAAACTCCATTTATTCTTTTCTCAATGTTCTAATTCCAATTGAGCTTATGGTGGATGTTGTTTTCTAGATATATGTATAAAGGGAATTCTTACAAGTAGTTGTAGTTATAAATGAAAGTAGCATAGGTGATCTCTTTGCATTTAGTTATGATGAATTTAGTTTTGTCAGTATTAACAATCATAACCATCTTTGAGCATAAATCATTAAGGTTTCTTCATTGCGTTCTAATATTGTAACGTATCTTTGTCCAAAGAACAATTTCGTTAGCGTAAAGGAAATTTTAGATATGATTATACCAACAAGAGCGTGGTTGAAACAATCTACTTCCTCTAAACATCATTGTAGGTTATCAATATATATTCCCAAAGAGGTAATGGATCAGTGACACCTTTTCTTATCTTGGATATTACAATTAATTTCTTCCAACCAACTATCCATGATCCTAAGCTTGGAAATAACATTCTCATACAAACTTGTGATAAAAACCCTCATCTTGAAAGGAACCATTATGTCTTATCCCCTTTTCCATAGCTTTTTCTTAGGAAATGGGTGAAAAGATTTTCTAAAGTCAACAAAACAAAAAAATAAATCAAATTTATTATTGCAAGATTCATAAAATATTATTCTATGAGTAATAATATTTTTCACCACTAAATAATGCCTCTTAAACCAATCTTGGCCTTTATCTCTTTTACCATGTCTTTCAAGCTAGAAGATAATTCCTTTTTCAAAATAAGTCTATATAGGTTGGATAAGATGGGGCTAAACATAATGGTGCTATAATTACAGGTGATTTTTTTATTTCCACTTTTTAAGATAGGCACAATAAGCATATCTTCCCAAGACTTAGGGAATCTTGATTCACTACTAAATTGAAGAGCTTGTGTATGTGAGGAATGAGGGTAGGCCCTCCCATTTTTGAAATTTCAACTTTGTATCCTTCAATATTCTTACCTTTCCTATTAGGGAGATTCTGCCCCCAAACACAATGTATTCCAAAGAAAAGTTGTCATCGTGCATAGGGGCATTCAAAATGGTGTCCATGGAATTAGGGGGTTCATAAAGGTTTTTATAATAAATATTCTAGTTATTCAAGGGAATAAATAAATATATATATATTCAGTTTATCAATCAAGATTTTCCTCCAAAACATTCTATGATCACACTTAGAAATGTGTAGTAACTTCTTTTGGTTTATATTTATATAATATCTTTTCTTCCTTTTAATAATATATTTGTAAGTATTTATCTTATCGTGTTTTAAAGTTTTATTAGGAGAATCCCTAATATATATTTTCTAGCAATTTTACAATCATTGTCATTAGAGAGGTTGGTAGTTGTATTAGTCTTTTTTTATGACACCTTAGTAGAGAACTTGATAATGGTAGTAGAGAGGGTTGTAGTAAAAATATGATAGAGAATTCCAATTTTACAAGTTAATATGTGGAAACCCCTATTTAAATACTTTATGATGATATCCATTTTTCCCTTGTCGGAAAGCAAGTGCCTTTGGCCCACACAATACTCTTGTGAGTCGTTATGATGCATCACAATGTTTAGAGCTAAGGTTAAAGTTCCACGATAAGATTTAAGCTCAGTCATTTAAGAGATCAAAATTTATGATTTGGATTGCTACAGGGATATTGGATATCACATGATCCACCAATTTCATATATATAAATCATCCAATTGGATTTTGGCCACTTATTTGTTCCATTGCAAATTATAATATCTTGAGAATGTATTTTCACTAAGTTGGTAACAAAAAAATTATGAGTGAGGTCATCAAAGCTTCTTTGGAATTTACTAGCTAAATCGTGGTGCTCATCTAGCCAAAGAGGACTAGGGTTTGAATCATTACTTACAAGAATATTTTGGCTAGTTATATTTATAACATTAAATTACCTTAATAAAAATATATTATCTTCATTGCTTACACTATGAATATCTTATTATAGTATATTATGAAGAAAATTCTTCTCTATATTGTTTTTCTTATAAAAATTAGGGTTGGTAGATTCAAAGTAACAAATTTGAATATAAATTCTCTTATTATGGATAACAAAGACTTGGATCCAAATATAAATGTACCCACTAATGAGATCTATCTTATAAAACTAGATGAAACTAGATGGGGAGAGAAACATTTTCTTTTATATAACAAACTATTCCTACAATTCTTTTGCTAGAGAATTTCTTCTTCCATGCTCACCCCATTTACTTAAGACACATTAAACTACACTGAGTGTATAATATCAATTATATATTTATAAAGTGTTTTTCGTTTGTGCTCAAAAAAAGAAAGTTGACCATGCTAAGACTAAAATATATGGTAAGAGTAAATATCTATATCATATAAATTATGACACAAAGTTGTTTTATAATTGTAGTGTTAACTAAAATCTTAAGGTTATGTGGAAAAACTAAAACAATAACCTTGATTATAAACGTTTCATTATTTTGAAAGGAAAATTCATAAAATATGTAGACTTCCAATATACTCATTCAATTTTCCCATGCTCCCATGCTGACTTAAACTTCTATCACTCTTAATCCCATATATATTACTTTTTTTCTCGGTAAATACAAGATTTTAGGTTTGTTATAATTTTCTCAACCCTGACACGCCTCACATACCCCTAAATTTATAGCCATAAAACTCATTAAATTTTCTTAAACAGTAAGCCATGAAAAATTTCATCCACCATTTCTTTAGACAGCGTTGTCGTGTAGAAAGTCACGAAGATTAAAGAAATATATACATATCTGTTAACGATTTAGTTTAGAATTAGTTGTAGTTTCAGTTTCTGCTTACCTGATTCAGTTTCTAGATAACCGTCCAATTTTCTTATATAAATAATTCACTTTAATGAATCTATTGGTGTGTGTTCTCATTGATTTTGTTGTTTTGCTTCTCTCTCATTTTGTTGTTTCGCTTCTCTCTCTTCCGTAAATTTGTCATGGTATCAGAGCATTGAGGTTCTTCTTGGGCAAGAGGAACAAACTGCTATGTTTGATCGAAACTAGTGGAAGTTTTGTTGCATGTAAAGAGGATCCAGTTTTGCTGCTGCATATGCGTGAGAGAGAAGTTTTGCTGTTGCATATACTGCTGGACCAGTTTGAGATGAGTTGTTGTTGTTGCATTTGAGGATTTCGTTGTTGCATTCCCTACCCTTTGTTGGAGAAGTGTTTACAGCCATGTGCTTCTTTTTGGTCAAATTTGTAAGCTTTGAGAAATGAGTTCCTTCCTGCCAGTGTTGACCGCTAGGAAAGATTTGCTGTTGTGAACATTATTTGCTGGTTTTTGTTTACATTTAAAAGAGTATGTTGGGTTGAGGCTCTTTTTTATTTGTTTCTAGTAAAGGGGAAAATATTGCTGGTTTATTAAAGGTGATTGTTTTAAACATGGCTTCGACAAGTCAGCTTGCCATCCTGACGCCATTATTTAGTGGAAAAAATTATGATTTTTGGAGTCTTAAAATGCAAGCATGTTTACAAGGCTTAGGGTGTTGGGAATCAATAGAGTTGGGGTTCACAGAACCTGACGCAAATACAATTGCTGGTATGATTGTTGCCCAAAGAAAACAATTTGATGAACTTAAATAGAAAGAAGGTAAAGCAAAGTCGTGCATTTTAAATTCATTAGATGACTCTGTTTTCCCTAAAATCACTGCTGCTAAAACTGCTAAAACAATTTGGGATATACTTAAAGCTGCTTATCAAGGAAATGATAAAGTAAAAATGGTAAGATTACAGACTCTCAGAACAAAATTTGAAACGCTTAAAATGACTGACTTAGAAACCATTGATCAGTTTATGACTAAAGTTATGGGTGTTGTTAATTAGCTTCGGATGAATGGTGAAGAACTTGATGACCAAAGAATTGTTGAAAAATTTCTTAGATGTTTGCCTAAAAATTTTTATATGATCGTTACTGATTTTGAATCGAGAGAATTGACAAAATTATCTGTGGAAGAATTCACTGGTTCTTTGTTGGCACATGAAGCAAGAATTAATTTAGATGTCAGTAATTTAGAGCATGCTTTTAAATCTAAAGCATCTATGGATAGAGGTAGAGGCAGAGGTTTTCGTGGCAGGAAAAGTAAAGGTCAAGGAAAATCTCAGTCTGATGATAGATCATAGGTAACTGAAATACATTCAGAGCAGTCTCAAAATGATCATGGTCCTAGGTGGATAGATAAATCTAAAATTTAGTGTCACTACTGTAAAAAATATGGCCATTATAAGTCTGAATGTTGAAAACTACAGTATGTTTTGAATAAAAACAAAGCCAATGTCACAAACATTGAATGTGAAACATCAGATGCTTTATTTTTGGCATGCCAAGTAATTGTGCAAGTACCTAATAAGGATGTTTGGTTGGTTGACAGTGGATGTCGTAATCATATGACTGGTCATAGTGATTTGTTTTCACATCTTGATACATCTTTCAGTTCATCTATTGGTTTGGGTGATGATCGTCAAGTTAAAGCTTCAGGAAAAGGTGTTGTACCTGTCTTAACCAAACAAAATGTTGTGAAGAATATCTATGATGTTTATTATGTGCCCAATTTCAAGCATAATTTCTTGAGTGTTGGTCAGTTAGATGCACATGGTTATGATGTTAGTTTTCACAACACTACTTGCACGATTGTGGATAAACACAAGTCTCTTGTTACAAAGATTCCAATGACAAAGAACAGGTTGTATCAGTTACAGTTGAAAAGTGAGAAGTTGTATGCACATAATGTTTCAACGCCAACTAACTCTGATTTGTGGCATTTGCAATATGGTCATTTACCTATCAAAATTTTGAGTTTGTTGCAAAGTCAGAGTATGGTGAAAGGGTTGTCTTCTTTGTCTGATCATATCTCTTCCTGTACAAGTTGTATTATGGGTAAACATAAACGAGATAGTTTTGCTTTAGCCTCTAATAGAGCCAAAGAACAACTAGAGTTAGTACATACAGATTTATGCGGTCCAATGCAAGAAAAATCAATTGTTGGCAGTCTCTATTTTCTTACTTTCATTGACGATTTTAGCAGGAAAATTTGGGTGTATTTCATCAAATATAAATCGGAAACATTTCCGAAGTTTAAGGAGTTCAAAGCCGAGGCTAAAAAACAAAGTGGTAAGTTTATTAAAGTTTTGAGGTCTGATAAAGGAGGTGAATATGAATCTAACGAATTCATTGATTTTTGCAAACAACATGGTATTAAAAAACAAACGACAACTAGCTATACTCCACAATAGAACGGAGTCGCAGAAAGAAAGAATCAAACAATTATGAACATGGCTCGAAGTTTGCTTAAAACACGAAATTTGTCTAAAGATTTATGGGCTGAAGCAGTTGCATGTTCGGTATATATCTTGAATAGATCGCCAACTTCCAGTGTTCAAAATTTTGTACCTGAAGAAGCATGGAGTGGACAAAAGGTAACAGTTTCACACTTTCGTGTATTTGGTTGTATTGCTTTCGCTCATGTTCCAAAAAAATTGAGAAAAAAGCTTAATGATAGGAGCGAAAAGTATATTTTTATAGGGTATAGTGATCAATCTAAGGCATACAGATTGTTTAATCCTATAACTAAGAAATTTGTCGTAAGTCGAGATATGAAATTTCTGGAAGATAACTCTTGAAATGAAATGGAGAACAATACTTGTCCTGATCTTTTTATTCTGTTAGATGAACATCAGACACCTGCAAAAAGCACTCCAAGATTACAGGTTCAAGACAAAACCAGTAGTAGTTCATCAAGCAGTAGCAGTTCATCATCTTTTGAGTTTGATTCTGATAATCCTAAGATGAGAAACTTAAGTGATATTTATGCACAAGATGATGTTGATGATATTGTAAATTTTGTATTTCTTTCATTTCAACCTACTTGTTTTGAAGAGGCTATAAAGGACAAAGTATGGGTAGATGCTATGAATAATGAAATCGATGCTATTGAAAGAAATCAAACTTGGGATTTGGTTGATCTACCTCATGATAAAAACTCTATAGGTGTCAAATGGGTTTTTAAAACAAAGTTAAATGAGAGAGGTGAAGTTGATAAGCACAAAGCACGATTAGTTGCCAAAGGTTTTTCACAGCAACCTGGCATAGATTATGGTGAAACATTTGCACCTGTAGCAAGAATTGATATAGTTCGATTTGTATTAGCTGTTGCAGCACAAAACAAGTGGCCTATTTACCAAATGGACGTAAAGTCTGCTTTTTTGAATGGTGTCTTGAATGAAGAAGTGTATATTGAACAACCACCTGGTTTCGAAATCAAAAATCACGAACATAAAGTGTACAGGTTGAAGAAAGCATTATATGGCTTGAAGAAAGCTCCAAGAGCTTGGTACAGCTGAATAGACCATTACTTGTTGAATAATGGTTTCAGAAGGAGTGACCACGAGCTCACTTTGTATATCAAGAATGATCATTAAGGTAATATTATGATACTGTGTCTTTATGTTGATGACATAATCTATACAGGTAACATGCAGTTAGATGAATTTAAAGCTGCAATGAAAAATGAATTTGAAATGACAGATCTTGGATTAATGAGATACTTCTTAGGTATTGAAGTGAAACAAACACAAGATGGTATGTTTATGAGTCAACATAAGTATGCTACTGACATTTTGAAAAAGTTTAAGATGGACAAATGTAAACCGGTTGATACTCCTATCGAAGTTGGTACAAAGTTAAGTAAAGATGATGTGGGTACTATTGTTAATGTGACTTTGTATAAGCAACTTGCTGGTAGTATTATGTATCTTACTGCTACTAGGCCTGATATAGCATTTGTAGCTAGTTATATCTCCAGGTTTATGGAATCTTCTAAAGACTCTCATTGGAAAGTTGGAAAAAGGGTGTTAAGATACATTGCAGGTACATCTACTTATGGTTTATCGTATGCAGCCTCTGTAGACAGTAAGCTTGTTGGTTATACAGATAGTGATTATGCAGGATGTATTGATGATCGGAAAAACACTTCTCGCTATGCTTTTCTATTTGGCAGAAACTTGATCTCATGGTCATCCAAAAAGCAACCCATAGTTGCACTATCTTCAACAGAGGCCGAGTACGTTGCAGCAAATTCAACAGTGTGGCTAAAAAGACTTCTCTGTGACTTCGGATATACAGAAAATGAACCGATTTCAATCCTTTGTGACAACACTTCCACTATTTCCTTGTCGAAGAACAGTGTATTTCATCAAAAAAGCAAACATATCGACACTCGTTTTCACTTCATTCATGAACTTGTCAAGAATAGTGACATTGTTCTCAAATTTTGTGATTCCAAGGAGTAGTTTGCAGATATTTTCACCAAACCACTAGGAAAAGTTAATTTTGAGTTTCAATGTCAAAAGTTAGGAATAAAACATTGTAACCCTCAAAATTAAGGGGGAGTGTTAACATTTAGTTTAGAATTAGTTGTAGTTTCAGTTTCTACATAACCGTCCAATTTTCTTGTATAAATAATTCACTTTAATGAATCTATTGGTGTGTGTTCTCATTGATTTTGTTGTTTTGCTTCTCTCTCATTTTGTTGTTTCGCTTCTCTCTCTTCCGTAAATTTGTCAATATCTGTCTTATTTTCTCCAAATTTTTTGGATTTCCATGGTCTCTTCTAGGTGTTTCCCGAAGCAACATCGTAGGTGTCTTCTCAAGGAAAGTGGCCGCCATGGTTACACTGATCACGCCAATGGAGATCATGAATGCAGGATGGAACATTGTAGCACGTCAAAAGCCGCAAATATGTAGCCAGGTCGTAAACGGAGGAAGGATGATGAATTTTGCCTTGGAATAATTGCTTATATAGGTTGTGATCCAGCGCCTGCTCAACACGTGCATGCGAATAAGTTCATGGAACTCTATCAATCACTGTTCCCAGAGGCGAGAATTCTCATTAAATATTACACCGGGAAGCTTCGTCACCACATCGTGAAATTTGACGATTCGCAGTATTCTGAGGCGTAGGTCATGACACCGATCTTTGAAAGCGACGTTTCCCACCCGGCGGCCTCCAAATTAATATACCGTGATTGGTATTCTGGTGCAAGATTCATAATCCAAACGGTTTACTTTAAGCTCTGCGATGTCGTATGCACATAGCATATCCATTGCACTGCCCATGCTGTGTCCAGTTAGGGTTATGCAAAGTTCCACCCCTCTGTATTTGTGTAAGAGTTTAGCAATCTCGAACAAAAGCTTCTCTCTTGCGCTTCCATTGTTAATCCTGCACCTGGAATTGTGCGAAATGTAGAGGGAAAGAAAACCCATCTCGATTCTCCACCTTCACATCCTCACGAGGCTCCAATGGATTGAAACCAGCAGGAGTTAGTGAATGCATAAAATTCGCAAGCCATTCCATGTATCTGGCAGTACCTCTCAATGCCACCACAATGTCCGTGCGTCCAAGTCTCGTGTTATCGTTTGACACTGCAACGTAACCAATCCAACTATATCCGCCTCCACTTTCTAACTCGTTATTCAATAAATGAGGAACGTCAATGTGTGGTGTGGCCGCGTAAATATATTTTGTAACTTCATAAACGCAATTCTTCATTCCCAGCTGGCAAAGCAAATTCTTCCGACCATATTTGCAGCTCCCGTAATACTTGGACTGATGCTCCCCATCAAAAGCTTCATAAGCAGCCAGCACAAGTATCCCGTATCTGATAATCTCTGATAAAAGAAGGGGATGCACTGGATTCAACAGCCCATTGCAATGGTGGGAACCTTGTATATCTTTCCAGATATCTGCTAACATCATGAGCTGTCTCCAATTCTTTGGTGTGCTGTGAGTCTAAAACTGGCCGATCCAACTCTTCCCTAAAGCTCTGTATAAACCCATTTTGTGTGCTTATGCATTCACCCTGCAAGAGAGGCGATGCAACTAGTGTCTTACGAGAAGCTAAATTGGGGTTGTATATTTTCTTGAAAACTGCAAGTGTGCGACCAGATGCCGAGCGAGGCGCGCAGTGAATCGAGTGGCATACGCCATGGCCAGGTTTAACAGCCATGATGAAACTAAAGAAGCTCCGCAACTAAACACATCGACCACTCTGCAAATGTTAGTTAGAACACCATTAAAGGAACTCAAACTCTGCAAGTGATTTATGTACAGAGTTCCGCCTGAGGTAGGTGATTTATGTACATAGTTCCGTTGTTGACTTGCCATCTTTAGTCTCCAAACAATAACCACGAGACAGGCATGCCATTAACGATTTTCTCTACGTTGGCTTTTCATAAATTTTACTGAAAAATGTAGCCGGGAAATCTACGTGTTGCGGTAATCACTCCGACCAAAGATAACGTCACTCTATTTCGTACGACCTACGATACATTGGATGTAGCGATAGAGCCAGGCACGAATAACAGTTGGGTACGGCACTTTGATATCCGACCTCTTACCTATTTATATCGAAAGAATAGTAGTTTGGGATGGAGGATCGCATGAATACGTCCTTGCCATTCATTTTCTTTACCCACATAACGACCAGAAACCCCGCCTAGGTTCCTCTCATTTCCATAATCCACAAAGTTTAGTGAGGCTGAGGAGCAAGTTGAAGAATTGTTGGTTTCTTTTTGTTTTTCTGGATGATAAGACATTCGAAGACTACTAGCTTGTCCCGACCGAGGAAATGATTTTCGAATTGAAATCAATTAACTTTTCACACATACTGTAGTGGTACCACTTATGTAGGAGCACATGATTAAGCAGATTAATGTCACCTATACATTAAGCACATGATTAAAGGTATTTGTCATTTATACATTTAAGACAGCCTGGAATTTGACGTCAGACGGGATGGGATGTATTTTTGGTTTCCAAACGTACTTGACGGCGATGCTTTTTTCGTATGCTATTCGCCTATTAATGCGGTGTGGTAGATACACGCTTCACCTTTACATTTAAACAATTCTTAATCTAACCGTGGAGGGCAGCCCTGGAATTTGACGTCCCACAGGACGTATTTTTCGTTTGCAGACGTATTTCGTATTTTTCGTTTGCAGACGTATTTGACGGCAGCTTAAAAATTTTCGACGTCAAACCTGACATGATGTTTACATCTTCAACCTGTCAAAATGACGTCCACTTTCAAAACTAAACTGTAAAAATCCATAATACCTATATAGCCTACATATTTCCAGTAAAAATCTATAATACCTGTATAAGTTATATATTTCATGAGATCATGAAAAAACAAAAAGAGTGAAGGTGATTTAAATTCTCAGGGTCTCCCTACCCATCGCCGTAGTACTTACTACCTATCATTAATGGACGCCCAGCTCAGCCCATGCATGCCACAAATTTGCAAAATGAATCCAAATGATATACTAATTTACCACCTACAATTAATGGATGTCCAGAGCAAATCTACAAAATTAATCCAAGTGGTATACCACTGATATGAAAAATTTAATGCATATCTACCATCTGATTAATTAGTTTCTACCTTAGTGGAACTGGAGATAATGCTGAAGGCAGATTTGAATTTTGAAGTTTTTCTTTGAAGTTCTGGCCAAGTATGAGTTCTACAAAGCTCTGATGCTCCTGTGTGGCCGATTGAAGGGCTAAGTCTGAGTTTTGGACGGCTCGGTGCTCCTGCGTGGCTGATTGAAGGGCTAAGTCTGAGTTTTGGACGGCTCGGTGCTCCTGCTTGGCTGATTGAACCCTGAAGGGATTGGAATGTGACAGCAACAACCCAACTCGCCACTTTGAGATTCATTTTTTCAGCATAATTTCAAATAAGTGGAAACCACACTATTTACATGGTTTCATATGTATCAGAATCATATGCTCGTTTTATAAATGGAATGGAAAAATACAATCAATTAAATAAAATTGTTATATTTACTTTCTTGTTAAATGAAATTTAATTTGGACCAAGTTTTATTTATTTTTTTGTTTAAAATGTTTATGGGTCATATGGATAAGAGGGTGTGAATGGATTAGAGCTCCTTTAAGTCATATCAATATATTTGAGAATAGCGGTAAGACCATTGGAATAAATTAGAGTTTAGCTGAAGCTTGGGAGAAGTCATTTTTATGAGTAAAAACCATATCGTAAAATGTTTCAACTCTGTTGGAAGAATCAAATTTTGAATTTACCATTTATTATCTGAAATTATAATACTCGTTAAAACCACACTTTAAACACACAAACACAGAACAATTGAATATAAATTTTCACTCCAGGGAAAACCAAACATAACAGTGTCAATTCATAAACAAGGACATAGTTGGGATTTATTGAAATTTAGAAATATTCAAAAAATTTAATAAATTGTTTGCTTGATTTAAATAGATTTTGAAATATTTAAAAAATTAAATAAATTGATTGTTTAATTCTTTATTCTAAAAATTTTGAAATATTTTAAAAATTTAATAAATTAATTAGATTTTGAAATATTCTTAAAATTTAAAGTTTGAAATATTCTAAAAATTTAATAAATTAATGGTTTATTTAATAGATGATTGGAAATTTTGAAACATTCTACAAAATTTAAGAATAGTAAATTAATTATTTCATTAATTATGCCTTACATTAAGTTGGCATAATATCCAAGATGACTCAAAGCTGTTGTAAGCATTACATTGCTGGCACATTAAAATATTGACCAAAAACCCTTCAATGTTTAAGGTCATATACTATTCTCTCATAGATAAGTACTTCTACTCTGCAATGCAATATGCGCATGCTTCCTTCACAAATTAGTAGCAAGGTTAATAAAAAACTTAAATATACTAATCGCTAACTATTTTTTTTTAATAAACTCTTTAAATTGTTTAAATCAACTTGTAATATATAGGTCTTTGTATCCAAATTATTTTATTGTTTGTCATGATTAAATTGTTGTTAAATCAACTTGTAATATACAAGTCCCTGTATTGTATTGTGTGCACCACACAACAATTAAACCAAACAAAAATTAAATACTTTAATAAAAATTTGATTGTAATATACAAGTCCCTGTATTGTATTGTGTGCACCACACAACAATTAAACCAAACAAAAATTAAATACTTTAATAAAAAGGGAGTTTATAATATATATATATATATATATATATATATATATATAGCAATTTTCAGAACTCTGCCCTGACAAATTCAGGTGGCATTATTTTATTGTTTGTGATGATGAAGAAATATTAAATTGATTTAAAAAAAAAAATTTCTTATTGTAAAATTTATTATTAAATATTTATGAACGATGAAAATTTAAAATGAATATTTATAAATAATAGGCATTATAAATTTGAAATTTGATTACTTATTTTTATAATTCTGGAAATCAGTTAAGATGGACCATGGTTTGTTAAATTTGACTATCACTTACTAAATTTGACATTAGTTTGCTGAAAATATCCAAAAAATTGAGACATATTTAGATTTGGTAATTACCATTTTTTGAGAGAGACTTTTGAATCAAAAGGATTTTCCATTGATATTTTTTGTTCGATTATATTTTCCCTAATTTACCTTTCGAACCATTTCTCGCCCTATACAGATATAGACAACCATGCTTTTGTCCTGCAATTTCACTTTTAGATATCACCAATTTATAATGAAGTAGTGTAGCACATCTACCCGTATCGTTGTTTTCATCAACTTTTCTCCCAATTACACAATTTCTTTGCAATTTCACTTAATTTTCCTCAAATCTAAATTGATTTTTTTTGGGGGGAAAAGTTGTATCTTCTATTTACAAAACATACATCCTCCAATTAGTAAACATTTCTTCAAATTTGCACTGTATTACAACAATTTTCCTACGAAGTTCCCTATGAATTTCACTCAAATGTGCAAATATGGTTGGTTCTTTATTGTGCCTAGTGAATTTTGTTGTTGGAGCCTACACAACTTGCACATTTTGATGGAGTTGTATTATAAGAGCTACTGTAGTAGTTGATTAGTGAATTTACTATGTGATTTCTAAATTTTTTAGATTAGTAGTACATTTACATATTTGACTTAGTTTTCATTGGATGATTTATTTTGTATTCTAGAACAAATTTGCAAGAGTCATTGAAAGAAATTTTCATATAAGTGGAGGTCTGACACTCACAAATTTCATTAGAACGTAAAATGAAAGGCATAAAATATTCAAAAACGTCATCAAATTTTCATTTGACAGACAGTAAGGATTTGAAATTCCAGGCCTGGTGGAGGGTGTATCTCTCACCGTATTAATGGGCCGATAACATAGAAAATAATGTTGGCGGGCTAAAAAGTTTTCAAAAAGTTTTCAACATGTGACGTGATGTTTATATCTTCAACCTGTCAAAACGACGTCCACTTTCAAAACTAAACCGTAAAAATCTATATTACTATATAGGCTATATATTTCCAGTAAAAATCTATAATACGTTATATATTTCATGGGATTTGAAGATTAAAAAAAAAAAAAAAAAACCAAAGGTGATAAAAAAAAAAAAAAAAAAACCAAAGGTGATATAAATTTTCAGCTTCTCTCTACCCACCGTGCTAGTACTTATTACATATCATTAATGGATGCTCAGCTCAGAGCATGCATCTTAAAGATATGAAAATTTGCAAAATTAATGTGAGTGATCTAATACTTTACTAACTACCATTAATGGGTGTCTAGAGAAAATCGCCAAAAATTAATGTAAATTTACAAAATTAATACAAATTTGCAAAATTAATCCAAGTGATCTATTACTTAACTACCTACCATTAATGGATGCCGAGAGAAAAGCTGCAAAATTAATCCAAGTGATACTACTGATATGCAAATTTAATGCATATCTACCATTTGATTAACTAGTTTCTACCTCAGTGTGGAAGACAGATTTGAAGTTTGAAGTTTTTATTTGAAGTTCTAGCTAAATATGAGTTCTACAAGGCTCTGATGCTCTTGCTTGGCAGATTGAAGTGCTAAGTCTGAGTTTTGGATGGCTCAGTGCTCCAGCGTGGCTGATTAGTTCTGGCCAAGTATGAGTTCTACAACGCTCTCATGCTCCTGATTGGCAGATTGAAGCGCTAAGTCTGAGTTTTGGATGGGTCAGTGCTTCTGTGTGGCTGATTGAAGCCTGAAGGGATTGGAATGTGCCAGCAACAAACCAACTCTTGCCACCTTGAGTATCTTAGATTTTTTCGGCATAATTACAAGTAAGAGTCAAGACTTTCAGCAATCCTAGAAAGACTGAAATCAACTACACTATTTACATGATTTCATAGGTATTAGAGTCTGCTCATTTTATAAATGGAATGGAAAAATGCAATGAATTAAATAAAATTTAGGGTATACAATTTAGTTTGGGCCAAGTTATATTTACTTTATTGTTAAATAAAATTTAGGGTATACAATTTAGTTTGGGCCAAGTTATATTTACTTTATTGTTAAATGAAATTTAGTTTGGACTAGGTTCTATTTACTTTCTTGTTTAAAATGTCTGCTGAGAATCTTACAACCTATGTCATATAGATAGGAGGGCATGAATGGATTAGAACATGTTTAGGCCATATCAATATATTTAAGAAGAGTGGTATCCTAACTAAAATGAATTAGAGTTTAGCGGAAGCATGGAAGGAGTCGTCATTTTTATCTGAGTCAAAATTCATATCATGAAATGTTTTGGAAGAATTAAATTTTAACCTGAAATGATAATCCTTGTAACATTGAAAAAATCAAATTTTTATCTAAAAAATCAAATTTTAACTTAAAATAATAATCCTTGTAACATTAGAAGAATCAAATTTTAAGCTGATATGATAATCCTGGTAACATGCTCACTGATAATCCTTGTAACATGCTCACATCCGTATCTCGTGGTTAAAACCACACTATAAACACACAAACGCGCGACTCAATTGAATATGAGTTTCCACTCCACGGCGTACCAAACATAAAAATGTCAATTCATAAATAATTACATGGTTGGGATTTAGTGAGATTTAGAAATATTTCAAAAAAAAATTAATAAATTGTTTGCTCAATTTATGTGAATTTTAAAATATTTAAAAAATTTAATAAATTGATTGTTTAATTTCTCACATTTTTCAAGTATTCTAAAAATTTAATGAATTAATCAGGTTTTGAAATATTCTAAAAAATTAATGAATTAATTAGGTTTTGAAATATTCTAAAAATTTAATGAATTAATTAGGTTTTGAAATATTCTAAAAATTTAATGAATTAATTAAGTTTTGAAATATTCTAAAAAATCAACGAATTAATTAAATTTTGAAATATTGTAAAAATTTAAAGTTTGAAATATTCTAAAAATTTAATAAATTAATAGTTTATTTGGTAGATGATTGTAGATTTTGAAACATTCTAAACAAAATTAAAAATAGTAAATTCATCTTTGATTGGTTGCAATTACATTAAAGTTTTTTGTCACATTGATGTTCTCTTTTATCCAAACCAACCAATTTTTTATTGTGTGTTCCACAGTGCAAATGCAACTCAATCACATTGTACATTCTAACAATTTTTAAAGAATCAAATCACAGTAAGACTACGCCACAAAGCCTTTACAGATCCAACTTATAAACAAGCTTTCAAAATTTCAGCGTAATGATTCAATTTTTGCTTATAATTGAGACTTTCATCATTTTTAAAAATTGAAATTAGTGACATATTTAGGAGTTTACCGTTGTAGAAAAATCCCAAAAAAAGAGCCTTGTTTTATTGTAATTCCTAAAGAATGCTCTATTGCACCACCATGTCCTATTTTAGAAAATCCCTTATGGCCTTCTTACTCCTTAAAGATATTTTAAGTTCTCCTTTCATCTTTTTATACAACAATTTTCTATAATATTTATAATCTACTAGTGAATTTTACTTTTTCCAAATTAACTTCAAGGTTTTCAAGATATTGTTAGTCCACAATTTTTTCTCACTTCAAAATATTTAATTCTTAGGGTCATTTTTCCTTTCACCTTTTTAGACCACAATTTTCTCGCTAGAAGATCTTTATAATCTACATGTGAATTTTCCTTTTTCTCGATTAACTTCAAGATTTTGAGTATATGATTTTTTTGTTTTTAGTGCCTCTATCTGACCTCAATAAAAACGATGGAGAGTGGCAAGATTTTATTTGAATTCCATAAATCATAATGTCTTTATCCATGATTGTATCAACTCATATTTAGGCCTAAATTACATTAATTTTGGTCTATAATTCTTATATTTTTTCTGTGTATATTTCTATAATTTTTCTATTAATTTTTTTTCCCTTTAATCCATGTTAAAAAATAAAATATAGTATAAATATTATTATTTTCATTTCCCTATGAATTTCACTCAAATGTGAAAATATGGTTGGCTCTTTATTGTGCCTCGTGTTGTTGAACCCTACACAACTTGCACATCTTTGATGGAGTTGTATTATAAGAGCCACTGCAGTAGTTCATTAGTGGATTTACTATGTGGTTTCTAATTTTTTGCACATCAGTTGTACATTTACATATTTGAGTTACTTTCATTGGATGATTTATTTCGTGTTCTAGAACAAATTTGAAAGAGTCATTGAACGAAAAAAATTCATATAAGTGGAAGTCTGACACTCAAAATTCTAATAACGAAAGGCATAAAAATTTCAAAAACATCATCAAATTTTCATTTGGCAGGTAGTAAGGATTTGAAATTCCAGTCATGAGGAGTAGTCTAACTTTCTGATGTTTTATCTTTTGGTGTTTGTGCCTTCCCCTCACTTTGCACGTCTTCTCATAGCTTCAAATTTCTGACTGACGTTGCCTCTTTGTCATTTTGAAGTCTCCATCCATTGTTGTCTCTGACTGTTTCGAGCCCATCCACCATCATCTATCTACCTACTATCCCATGGATCCGTTGGATTCTGTGCCATTAATTTTAATTTGAAATTTGAATTAATTGTGGGATTTGAAATTTGAATCTCTTCATTTTCAATGTTTATTCGGTTCATCAATAGCCATAAACAAGTCACCCTTAACCAACTAATTGAGTTAGTAGATGTTTCCCTCTTTTGGCCGCATGGTTGTATGCTTCCCATGCCCAGACTGCTCTCCAAACACTTACCTGGTCATCTTGTCTCCTCAGCCAACTTGCATCGTTTCCTTCCCAACGATTCACTAACCTACATGGACAACGTGGAGAGCTCTCTAAAGACCCAGGAATCAACATCTGTAGCCAACTTCTTGTTCTCTGATTCTTTATCTTTCGGCATAAGGCTTCACTACGATATAGTCTACGTACTTCTCGTGTTTGTTATGTGGTTATTAGGTACTTCAATATTTTAAGTTATCATGGAAAAGCAAGGCATCATGATGATTCTTGTTTAGCAATGAATTTATGGGAAAAATTCTTGTTTAACTTAAGCGAGTATTGTTTAACTGTCATTCCTAGTTTCCACAACATCGTTGTAGTTGCTGGTTACGGTAACTCCGTTGTACGTTACTGGAACTCATTTTCGTTTTTAGATGGATAATATAGTAGGCTTATTTAGATTCACAATCTAATAAAATGACATTTTCAATTATTACAATAAATTTTGTAATGGTTCATTTAAAATGGTTTATTGTGTTATTTTTTGGGAATTTGTTGGAAAGGCAGAAGAGTAAATGCACAAATAACACAAATAATTCACACCATAGAAAACACATGTTGCGGCTTTTCTATTAATCACACAAAATTTAATCACTCTCTATAAATACACCGAACCTGACGAAGGGTTTTATCCTCACTCACTTGACATGCACACACTTACCAAACTCGACTTGACCATCACTCACTTAAACTCACTCTTTAACTCACTTATCAAATTCATCTATCACACAACTCGACTTGATTATTTAACTTCTTGTCTAACTCTTCATGCGGTAGTTAATTAACTATTTTAGCACTCCACCTTAATTACCGCCGCTCAACTAAAACATAATGCTTGAAAACTCAAACATGTCTGTTGTTTTATGTCTCAACTAGGCTTACAACACCCAAGTTTCTTTTGTGAAACTCAAACATATATCTTGCTAATGGCTTTGTAAATATATCATCCAATTGAGCGCTAGATTTACAAGGCTTCAAGTGAACTTCTCCATTGCTCACAAGTTCTCTAATAAAGTGATATCTAGTATCAATATGCCTTCTCTTTTGATGAAACACACTATTCTTGGGTAGTGAAATCGTTGATGTGTTGTCACAACATATTGTTGTTGATCCTTTTTGTTTCTACTTGAGTCCATCCAATACTCTTCTTAACCATACTGCTTGACATGATGCTGATGTTGCTGCTACATATACTAGTTATATTGATGATAGTGTCACAATGGGTTGCTTCTTGGATTTCCATACTATCACACCTAAACCAAGATGAAACACATAACCGAAAGTGCTCTTCCTATCATCCAAACTTCTTGAAAAATCACTATCTGTAAATCCAACCAAATATTTTTGTTCTGTACCTGCATACATTATTCCACAATCTCTAGTTCCTGCTATGTATCTCAGAATTATTTTTCCTACACTCCAATGTGTGCCTTTTGGAGTTTCCATGAATTTGGAAATCAAACATACTCCTTGCATAATATCTGATCCTGTAATTGTGAGATACATGACGTTGCCAACCAATCTTTTGAATAGAGTTGGATTGACATCTGATCCTTCATCATCCTTGCTTAACTTTGTACCTGTTGCAACTAGTATAGGTACAAGTTTTCAAATTTCCATCCCGAATCTTTTCAGAAAATATCTAGCATATTTATTTTGACAAATAAAAATCATTTGTCAGATTGTTCAACTTTTATGCCAAGAAATAATTTCATGAGACCAAAATATATCATCTCAAATTATTTCAACATGTCTTCTTCAAATTCATCTAACTCAATATCACCTGTAAAAATAATGTCATCACCATATAAGAAAACAATCAATCCATGTTCATTTACCTTTGTGTATAAGTTAGGTTCAATGCTTCTTCTGCAAAAACCATTCTTAATCATGTAACTGTCGATTCTACTATACCATGCTTTAGGTTCTTTCTTCAATCCATAGAGCGCTTTCTTCAACCTATAAATTGTATCTTTTTTACCTTCAACTTCATAACTTGGAGGCTGCTGCACATAAATTTATTCTTCTAGAATTCCATTCAAGAATTCTGATTTCACATCCATCTAATATATTTTCCATTTTTTCTGATCTGCTATGTCTAAAACTACTCTTACAATATCTAATCTCGCTATCAGAGAAAACGTTTCTCCAAAGTCTATTCCTGGTTGGTGCGATAATCCTTTTTCTACAAGTATTTCTTTAAATATGTCAACTTTACCTTTTTCATTCAACTTAGTCTTGTACACGCACTTCACACCAATGAGGTTTTTATATTTTTGAAAATTAACCAAATCCCATGTATCATTCTTTTCAATAGAATTAATTTCTTCATCCATGACTTGCACCCAATTTTCATCTCTAATTTCTTCTTCAAACGAATAAGTTTGGAATGACAAAAATGAAAACTTTGAACTAACATCCAAATCACCATAAATATCTTTCAAAATTATCATCTTTCTCTTACCATTGATTGAGTCATTGCCTGAATGGATGCTTCAAGAATTTTGGTCCGTTGATCCTATTGAAAATCCATGCTTCTCTAAAAATCTTAGAGTCCTTGCTGGTGTTACTCTATTTGGTGTCTTCTCTTTTGATTCTTGTTGCTCATTTCTACTACATCATCCTCCATTAATAGTGCTTGTGCATTAATTTTTTTCTCTACAATCACATTCCATGACTCTTGTTCTTTGAACACAAAATCTGTGCTAATTATTGTCTTCTTGGTCACAGAATTATACGTTTTGTAAGCTTTTGATAGATCACTATAACCAATAAATATGAAGTTTTCACTTTGATCATCCAATTTTCCTCTTATATGCTTAGGCACATGTGCATAGGATACACATCCAAAAACTCTAAAATGAGATACGTTACATGACATACCTGGCCATGATTCTTCTGGAACTCTGTTCATCACAATTTTTGTAGGAGATATGTTTATCACATAAACAACACATGCACCTGCTTCTACCCAATACTCATTAGACAATTTTCTTGATTTCAACGTGCTCCTTACCATTTTCATAATTGTTTTGGTCTTTCTCTCCGCTACATCATTCTTATGCGATGTGTATCTAGTTGTAATTTTTCTTCTGATTCCATGTTGTTTGCAGTACTCATAAAATTCTTTCGAATCATATTCTCCACCGCAATATGATCTCAATACCTTGATTTGCCAATCACTTTGGTTCTTTGGTAAGGCTTTGACCTCTATGAACTTTGCAAAAGCTTTAGACTCTTGCTTCAAAAAGAAATGAAGTAACAACTTCCACCAATCGACTGTGTCCTCATAGGTCCACACAAGTCTATATGCACCAAGTCAAGTGGTTTCTTTCCTCTGTATGAAACTCCCATCAGAAAAATTTCACGGTGTTGCTTTCCCAAGATGAAACACTCACAAGTACTAGCATGTTATTTGATGGTAGGTAATCCTATGACGATTTGTTTTTGTTGCAACAATATTAAACAAGAAAAGTGCAAGTGTCCAAACCGAAAGTGCCATAACCAGTAATCATTAGAACATGCAACACCAAATGAACTGATTTGATAGTTGTAATTCATTATTAGAGGAAATAATATGTTCCTCATCATCTGAACCTTTGGTATTAGGTGCTTTCTTGGATGTTTGTCATAAATAATACACTCTTTCCCATGAAATATAACTTTGTATCCTTTCTGCATCGATTAACCAACACTTATCAAATTGTGTTTGAGACCAGAACCGTAATATAACTCTCATATTGTCTTTGGCTCCCCCTGCTTGGTCATAATTTTGACAACTCCTTTTCCATCTACATTTACAGCCTTGTCAGTCCCCAAATTTACCTTTGTCTTCATAGATTGATCCAAATTTCCAACCAAATTCTTGTTTTTTATCATGTGGTTACTGCAACCACTGTCTAATAGCCACACCTTATCAAAAGATTAATGCATGTTGTTTCATGCTATGAATTTGGAGTTAGTATTATTTGTAATAACATTATCTCTTTGTTTTCCTCGATCAACTATCTTCTTCCTGAAATCATGAGCATAGTGACCAAATTTATTACAATAATAACATCTCACCTTTGATTTGTCATATTTGTAATTATTGTTGAAACTTCTGTTGTTACTTCTTCCACTTTCATGTTTATGCTCTTCTTGAACATCTCTCTGAACACCATGTCTTCTTCCTCATCCTCTACCTCTCGATCGACCTCTGCCTCGACCTCTTGAAATAGAAACTTGACTTTTGAAAGAAGTTTCTAAAGTGGAATCCTTATTTCTTTCTATCCTTGCCTCATGCGATGGAAGTGATCCCATCAACTCATCAAATGTCAATTTTTCGAAATCCTTTGCTTCTTCTATGGCTGCTACCAGAACATCAAACTTGGTAGACCAAGATCTAAGGAACTTCTCAATCACTCTATGATTTTTAATGTCTTCACCATAAATTTTTAACTGATTTACTACAAACATGACCCGATTCATGAAAGAATTAATCTCATTGTCTCTTTCATTTGCAGACTTTCAAAATCTCTCCTAATGTCATGCAATTTAACAATATCGACTTTAACCATACCTTGATAGCTTGTCAGCAAAGTTTCCCATGCTTCCTTTGATGAAGACGTGTTCATTATATTTTGTAACACTACTCAATCCACTCCCTCCTAGATAAGAACCAACTCTTGTACATTCTTCCTTTTGTATTTTTTCCATTGTTCTCTCTTTGCATCACTGAGAGCTCATTCTTCTGCGTCATTCTGAGGTTCTTCAAACCCAAACTTAACATGATCCAAAACATCATATGCTCCTAACATGGTCTCCATATTAATGGCCCACACATCATAATCTTTTCGTGTAAAAGAAGGAAGTTTTGGCTCAAAATTTCTTATTGCCATTTTTCTTCATAAAAATCTTCTCGTACAAAACCGTGAATTTCTTTTGTAAATGCTTTGCAAAGCACAAAAAATAACCTTGTCATAAAAATGCTAAGTTTTATTTTTTTATATAAAAATTTCTTTTATAAAAATCTTTATATAAAAAATAAAAATTATATAATAAACCCTTTTTAAAAAAGCTTATTATAATATCTCCACATTTTGAAACCTTGTAAGTATTTTCAAAATCCGTTTTGAAAAATCCTTTCTTTAAAATCTCCTTTTCACGTTCTTTGTGAAAAGCTTTTAAAATATGAATAAACTCAAAACCCTTTTAAATCCTAAAGGCATTCGTATATTTCAAACTCTGATTTTTTTAAAACAAAAATATATGAACCTGATCATTATTGACTTTTGTGCCCTTCTAATATTTGACCTTTTTTAAAACACTCGCGCACACTAGTTCATCGAAAGTGTTCTAGGGTAGTATTTAACGCTCGTCACTTGTTATAGTACCGTTTTAGTTTCATCTCGCGTGCTTGGTAATTGTGGTAATTTTTTTACGTGTAATGCAACTCTCTTGCGGGAACCTATAATGCCATGTATATAGTGTACGAGGTGCATTATAGCTTAAATTCCTCTTGCACGCATATGATTGTTGATCCTTCTTTCTCTAGTTCTTTGTAACCTTGTTTTTATATAAATTTGTTGGAAATGCAGAAGAGTAAAAGAAGAAATAACACAAATAATTCATACAATAACACACGAGTTACGGCTCTTTTATTAATCACATGAACTTCAATCACTCTCTTTGAATACAATGAACTCGACGAAGGGTATTTATCGTAACTTGCTTGACATGCACACACTTACCAAACTCGAATGGACCATCAATCACTTAACTCACTCTCTAACTCACTTACCAAATTCATCTATCACACAACTCGACTTTCTTAGTTAACTGATTGTCTAACTCTTCATGCAAGCGTTAATTAGCTATTTTAACAAAATTGAGCCTTAGTCCTAGCGTATAATTTTATCCTTGCTTTTGGCCTTCCTCTTATCAATATGAAATGTAGATCAATGATTCTTGGCATTTTTTTGGTATGGACGGCTCCTTCTCATGGATTACTTGACCATGCTTTCATTTACTTTCGTTAACTCCAATTAGGAGGAAGGGTCAAGTTCATTTGATTATGGAAGATTATACTTACTTTTGCCAATGATCTGAAATATATTTGATTAATTTTTCACAATTGTATATTTTTTTATGTTAAATTATAATTTTTATTATTAATATATATTTTTTATGTATAAATAAATTTTAATATTCAAATTTTTTATTATATTTAAATTATATAATATTAATTAACTTTTTTTTATATGTAATTTACTTTTGTTAAGTTTTATAAAAAATATGATTAAAAATATTTAAATATTAACATGTTTAAATTATTGTATAATTAGAACTATAGATAACGTATGAATAACTAAAAATAATAGGTTTTCCTATATTAAAATGTTATGAGTTAGGTGTAAAATTAAAGTAAAGAATTGAAAAAAAAAAAGGATAAACATGTATAGTATATTTTTTTGTGTCATAGTAAAGTTATTGTAAAAATTTGAGATTGAAATTTCATGCTAAATACATTTTATAATGTTATATGTTGAAGCGATGAGATTCAGTAGAATATTATACATTATTTATAATTGATGTGTTAACGAATTATAAATGTTTGATGATGTCTAAAAATAAAAAATATGATATATATATATCCTTTTTACACACTAACACTTTTCAAACTATTTTCCCTCCTGAGACAATATCTTCTTAATCACCCATTTCTGTCTCGTGTTGTGATATGAATTTTGGGTAGAAATAATATTTCTTTAATCGTAACTTTGTTGTGGTATAACTATGCACCTTCATTTATAATGTTGTATGAACATATGTTGCTTCAAGAGCTACTCAAACATTAAGGACACCACTTTTTTGAAGGGGAGGGGTGTGTTGGGTCCCTATATTACTAGTGTAGTCCCTTATTGTTGTTAGTGTAGCCCCCTTATTATTGTTTTTGTACCCCTGTAAACCCAGTATTGTTATTATTGTTCCCTTACATTATTATTCTTAGGTCAGCTAGGATTATATTCTGACCCCATGGACTCCTATATATAGAAGGAGGTTTTTTCATTTGTATCATCCCATAATTGTTCATTTCTGTAATGTAAAGGAGGTTTCCCCCTTGAAGTGGCTTATTTCTTAGGTGCTCATCTCTCTTTTCTTCTACTTTTGGAGTTGATTTCATAACATTTGGTATCAGAGCTTTGGATTCTAGGGTTTCACTGCTCCAAACATGTCATCGTGGATTGTTTGCTATAAATTTTTTTATACGAATGTTTAGAAGCTTAAATTTCTATCATGCAAAGCCGAAATCATGAGGAACTTCATATAAAAATTTCAGATCTTGGTTCAAAATATTTTTAGAGATATGATTTTTGAAATTTAGGGTTTTTGCAGGCTCTCGAATTTCATCTAAAATAGGTGACGGTGGGCAAATCTTCATAAATCTCTCTCTGAGAATCTCATCAGAATTATGTAAAAAGTAGCTGAAATTACATGGACTTTAGTTTCTTGTGTATCAATTTCAGATCCGAAAGAGGACATAGTAACACATGTCACATCGTACAAGTTCTCTCTAGTGAACCAGTCCAAAATTAGGTCATTGTGGGAGATTAGGCATAACTTTGCCTTGAAGAATCCAAATCAGGTCAGACCTGTGACATTAGAAAGAAGATTTAGAGGGATACTATAGGACCAAATTTCAGATATTGAAGATCCAAAAATATAGAGATACATCAATTTCAATATTGAGTCCCTCAAAAGCAAGAAAATTGTGTGTATTTTTTTTTTCAAATTGCATAAGTCTTGTTTGAAGTGGTTCCAAGGGAATATTGAAATAGAGAAATCATTATTGGGTTCTGAAATTCCACCTAAAAATAATTGAATACCCATTAAGCCTTCAGAAGGCTCTACTATTACTCATGAAGATGAAGAAATGCAACAGGACATATCAAAATTAAATAGAAAGTGCACCAAATTTTTCTCTCGCAAAGAGAAACAAAAAATTAAATGGAAGTTTTGAAGAAAGGCATGCAATTAAAGATGGATGGTTTAAAGAAAGGCGTGGAAACTAAAACGGACGGTTTAAAGAATGGCATGGAAGCTAAGATGGATGGCATGGAAGATAAGATCGATTAAAAAATTAAAGACAACATGGAAGACATGAAGAATGATCTAAAACAATACGTGGAAGGTTTGAAGGAATTTTTGACAAGGTTGATACACAAAATGATTCCTAATGGTGGAAAGATAGTAGAGGAAACTCATGATGAGAACAAAATAAATGTTAATTGTGATTTCATAAACTCTAATGTTGGATTGAAGACCCACCATATTACAAAAATCGATATGAGGAATTTTGATGGCAAGGATCGCGTAACATGGATACCACAGATGGAGCAATATATTGATCTAAATAATGTGAAAAACACACAAAAGGTACGCATTGCAACTTTATATTTAGAACAAAATACATTTTTATGGTATTGATGGCTTTTCTCCCGTAAAAAAAATTCACTTGGTCAATTTTTTAGGAGGGAATGATAGCACATTCTGTGGATACAAAGAGAAACACCTTCTTTAGCTAAGTGATAAATCTCAAACAAAGGGGTTCAATGGTGGAGCACATTGAGGATTTACAAAAATTGAATAAGAGGGTAGTTGATATTCTAAAGGAACATATGATTGATGTCTTCATAGGGAATTTAAAGGATAACATCCAACATGAGGTTCGAGTTTGGGAACTTGATTCATTGGAGAAGGCATTCAGGTTGGAAAGAAAAATTGAATGTAAAACTATGGCAACAAGGAAGCCTACCACTCACATTTATAAAGATGGAAGTGTTGCTACTCCTAGACTTCCATAACCTACAAGGTTGACAACACAACGTTAGGAAGAAAAAAGAGAAAAAGGGCTTTGCTATAGTTGTGATAGAAAATACATTAAATGTCATAAGTGTTATGAGAAAAAATTATTTTACATATATTATGAAGAGGAGGAAGAAAATGAACAAGAAAATTCAAAAGAAGATGATATAAACCAGGAACCAACCCGAGAGAAAGAATAAATGAGTCTGACCATATTGTGTAATGCATTGGGAGAAATTGCCACTCCTCAAACTTTCAAGATAGAAGGACATATAAAGAAGAAAAAATTAATAGTGTTGATTGATTCGGGTAGTACCCATAATTTTATTCATTGTAGGTATCTAAGGAATTGAATTTCATCCTATACCCAACACCAGAATGCAAAGTGATGGTTGCAAAAGGAGTAGCTATAAATTTCTCTGGAAAATGCCATAATATCAAGATAACCATGGGGGAATATGTATTGAATAGTCCAATGATTTCCATTCCAATGGGAGATGTTGATGTTGTACTAGGTATACAATGGTTACAATATTCCAGGATGGTAACTTTTAATTTTCAAGAAATTTTCTTGAATTTTTTTTCGGAAGGAAAGGAAGTCGAATTAGGGTGTATCGCAGGGAAGCCAGGAAATATAATAAGCTCTGATACAAAATGTTATGAAACCAACTCCAAAAATAGAACAAAAGATAGATCAACGACTTAGAAATAAGCCACTTCAAGGGGGAAACCTCCTTTATATTACATAAATGAACAATTCTTGGATGATACAATTATTCTCACTAGAGGTTCCAACGTCAAAATCATCTATTTCTCCAGATATCCAAAATGTCATGGAATATCATTCTAAGGTGTTTTAAACCCCCAAAGGACTTCCCCCTATTCGTGATCATGATCATGCTATTCATTTGATTCCAGGAAGTGTTCCTCCAAACATGAGGCTTTACAGATATCCTTATGTCCAAAAGAGAGAAATTGAACGTATGATTGCATAAATGTTAGAGGCTGGTATAATTCAACCTAGTCAAAGTTCTTTTTTTTCTCCAGTATTATTGGTGCACAAGAAGGATGGATCATGGCACATGTGTCCAGATTATAGGGAGCTCAATAAGCTCACCATTAAATATAAATTTCCCATTCCCATGATTGATGAATTATTGGATGAATTACATGGAGAAATTTATTTTACCAAGTTGAATATTCATTCAAGACATCATCAAATTAGAATGAAGACTGAATATATTCCGAAAAAAAAAATTCTAAGTCATGAGGGTCATTATAAATTTTTGGTCATGCCTTTTGGCCTTACCAATGCACCTTATACATTTCAAGGGTTGATGAATTCCATTTTCATACCGTTCCTTAGAAAATTTGTGTTAATATTTTTTTATGATATACTAATCTACAATAGGTCTTGGAAGGATCATGTTCAACATGTTGATAGGGTGCTCAAACTATTGGAGGAGAGACAATTATATGAAAAAACCTCCAAATGTTTCTTTGGAGTACAAGAGGTGGAATATCTGGGTCATATTATATCTCATGAGGGTGTTAAGGTAGACCCTAAAAAAATTAAAGCCATTAAGGAATGGAAATTCCCCACAACCATAAAGCAATTGCGAGGATTTCTCGGGTTAACATGGTATTATCGCAATTTTGTTAAGAATTATGGGAGAATAGCAGCACCTCTAACAACATTATTGAATAAATATGCATTTTCATGGAATAATGAAGAAACTAATGCTTTTGAACATCTTAAAGAGGTAATGTGCCTAGCATCGATCTTAGCTATACCAGACTTCACAAAAACCATTATTGTGGAATATTATGCCTCAAGAAATGGAATTGGTGCAATTTTAATACAAGAAGGAAGACCCATTTCTTTTCAAAGTCATCCAATCAAGGGAAAGTATTTACACAAAGCTATTTATGAGAAGGAAATAATGGAAATACTACATGCACTAAAGAAATGGTGACCTTACCTAATGGGAAGACACTTCAAGGTAAAAAATGATCATGATAGTCTTAAACACTTTTTGGAACAAAGAATATATTTAGAAGAGAAGCAAAAATGGGTTAGAAATATGTTAGGTTATGACTCTCAAATCATCTACAAAAAAGGGAAGCTAAATGTTGTTGTAGATGCACTCTCAAGGAATGTTGAAGAGGTGGAAGCATTGCTTTGTGCCATTTCTATTATCCAACCAAATTGGATAACCAAAGTAAAGGATGAATGGAAGAAGGACGAAGAAGTGCGGATGCTCACTAAACATTTCTAGAAAGATCCTAGTACATTGATACATTTAGTTGGAAAAATTATTCCTTACGGTACAAAGATCACTTATATCTCTATAAGAATTCCCAACTGAAAAAAAATATTCTTTTCGAATTGCATACTTCTCCTTCAGGAGGACACTCGGGATTTTTAAAAGCTTACCATGGGGTGAAGAAAGAATTTTTTGGGATGGACTTAAATCTCATACTCAGAATTTTGTGGTGGAATGTTTCGTTTTTCAACGAAATAAAGTTGAGACAATTAAGACCCCGGGTCTTGTATAGCCTTTATCTATTCCAAGTGAACGTTGGGAGAATATTTCAATGGATTTTATGATAGGTTTACCTAATTCTGAAGGAAAGAGATTCATCATAGTGGTAGTTGATATACATACCAAGTATGCACACTTTTGTGCATTATCTCGTCCATTTAAAGCAAGTATAATTTGTACTGATTTTATGGAAACAATTCAAAAGCTACATGGAAACCCAAATATTATTATAAGTGATAGAGATCTCATTTTTACTGGAACTTTTTCGATGAAATTATTTTCTTGTTTCAGTAATCAACTAGCTCATAGCTCATCTTATCATCCTAAATATGATGGTCAAACTGAGATAGTGAGAAAATATTTGGAAGGATATCTTCGTTTTTTTTGTATCTGATAAACAAAAAAAATGGGTGAAGTGGTTACCTCTCATTGAATGGTGTTATAACACTTTCTTCCATACTGCAACAAAAATGACCCCATTTATGGCACTTTATGGATATCATCCACTGTCCATCACATCATCTTTAAGAAAAACTTCTAAGGTTCAAGTAGTGGAATATCACATCAATCATCGACAACAATTTCTCCAACTCTTAAAGGATAACCTAAATTTGACACAAAATCAAATGAAACAATAGGCAGATCAACATCACGTCGAGAGAATTTTTGACATAGGATATTGGGTATTTTTACGGCTACAACCATACAAACAAATGTCCCTAAATCAAGCTAAAAAGGATAATAAATTATCACCAAAGTACTATGGTCCTTACAAGGTGTCGCAAAATATTGGTACTATGGCATAAAAATTTGAACTTCCTTCTTCTTCGAGAGTGCATCTAGGTTTCCATGTTTCATGCTTAAACAAGGTTATAGGTGACAAACTTCCAGTTCAAACAATATTGGCAGAACTTGATGAGGAAGGAAAAATCATATTGGAACCTGAAGTAGTCATAGAAATAAGAACTTGAAAGCTATGAAATCAATCAATTTCATAGTATCTCATCAAGTGGTAGAACTTACCCCATGAAGATTCTACATGGGAGAATGAGAATTTTATACAAAAGCATCCAGAGCTACTCAGGCGTTCAGGACAACACTTTTTTGAAGGAGAGGGCCATGCTAGGTTCCTATATTACTAGTGTAGTCCCTTATTGTTCTTACTGTAGCCCCCTTATTCCCCTATAACCCCATTATTGTTATTATTGTGCCCTTACATTATTATTCTTAGGTCGGCTAGGATTATATTGTAACCCCATGGACTCCTATATATAGAAGGAGGTTTTGTCATTTGTATCATCCAATAATTGTTCATTTATGTAATGTAAAGGAGGTTTCCCCCTCGAAGTGACTTACTTATAAGACATTGATCTCTTTTTTATTCTATTTTTGGAGTTGGTTTCATAGAATATTATTTTGAGGGTTTGGTTCAATAACTCCCTAAATTCACTATAGGTTTGACAGAAGTTTATTTATTTAATTCGTATTGATTTATGGCACCTCGAAATTTTTTGTTTGATTAATATATTTTATTTAACCCGCCCTTAGTTGTTAGCATGTCGTAGCATCACCTTGAACCATACACGAAATGGTTTGGTGCCACACACTACAGGCTCATGTGAAAATAAAATGGCCTAAAGTATTGTTACCTCATCAACATTGGGTTTGGTTTGCGGAAAATCCAATGGTAGTTATGCATTGTACCATTCTTACCCTACTGACGAGGAGGAATGTATGTGTCATTTGGGAAAATTTTCTCTTACTGCGTTTTCATGCCTTAGTGTTGCAGTGTCGCCATGAGAGGGTAAGAAGAGTAACACCTGGCCCGTTCTTCCAATCACTATGGATTTCACCTCATCGCATTACCTTCTACCTGACATTGTTTATAATAAGGTTCTTCTAATGAAAGTATTCTCACATTATTCCTAGGTCAGGTTTGTTCTGAGTCTAGGTATGCACCGAATTATCTGTCTCACGTATATGGAGAAGAAAATTTTCAGATTATTAGTCCTTCACGGATTTAATTTCGTTCTGACTTTCTTGGCCCATCTTCCGGATTCCAGTAGGTAGGATATTTACCAACAAGACTACATGGAAAATCCCATTTTCTGGTTTCCTGGTTTTCACTAAATTTTTTTTGCATATCTTTCCTTTGTTTTTTGGATTTTCTTAAATAGGTAAAATTTATAACACCATTCCTGACAAGTGCATTCTTCTTTGATTCACCCAAAACTATTAGAGAATAGAATCCCAACCACCTGCTAGATGTCGAAACTGTCAGTGCAAGTGTCCAGTTCAGTTTCTAATTAGTCCATTTTAGTTGAGTTACACTACAGTAATTTATTTATAATGTTCCCAATGTAATCTTATTTAAGTAATTTTTAATATTGTGAAGAGAAATCCTCCACTCCACTTCTTTTCAATTTTCAATTTTTTTCATGGTATCAAAGCTAGCTTAGCCTTCCCAGAGAGCAGCAACAGAGCCAAGTTGGAGCAGTAGAGAGGAGAGGCGAGCCTGCATAAGACTCTTTGACAGAGAAACAGAAGTTTGAGGAATGTTGAAGACGCCTCCTGCGAAGAAGCAGAAGAAAAACGAAAAATCCAGGCAAATTTGTTGAAGGCGCCCGAAAAACGAATTGCAAAAAGGAAGTTCATGAAATAAAAAAAATGTTCAAGATGAAAGGAAAAAAAAATTGTTGCAGTAACACACTATTTTAAAGGAGCCTCGACGTTATTAGCACACTCTAGAAGTTAAATAAACACGTTCACATTTCTATTGTAACACACTGCTTGAGAAGACTCTCAGCATTACTAACGCAGGAGCCAAGAGGAATCAGTCGCATTAGTTTCAGTTACTTAATGGCTTTTGCAGTGACGCGGAGCAAGACTGCAAACACCTGCGTTAAGCCAAACACGGCAGTAGAGTTCCATCAACTGTATTACGGTATTTTTGTTCAATTAAAAGGATTTACGTAAGGAAATCCATGAAAACACGATGGAGCAAAGATCAAACCATGAAGGAGAAATCGGATTGGTACATTGATTTTTCTGAAAATCGTTTGATTAAATTTATTCAAAGTAATGCATGTGCCGCAAAATTGATGACCGAAAGTTCATGAAGGTATGGAGGTATTTATTTAAAGAAAATCACCACGGAGCAATTTCGTTAAAGTGATTCATGCAAATAAAGTCTCGATTTATTTAATGCTTTTTTATTTTCATGTGACTTATATATGGCCAAGTAAGTTTTTTTAATGCCCCACGTGATTTGAAAAAATGAGAAAGCCCTTTTTTATGTGAAGAAAGAAATTTTTTTTTATTAAAGTTAAAAAAAAAAAAAAAAAAAAAAATTAAATTTTCAAAGGTAAAGGAGAAGAAAATGGCTGCAATTTGAAAAGATACTTTTAAGTTTTTAAAGGAGATTTCGTTGAGAAAAGGATTTTTTTTGTGTTTAAAAAAAAAAAAAAACTTAAAGTTGTGATGTGAGAAAGTGAAAGTGAATGTTTAAAAGAAGATTTTTTGAGGAAAGAAAATTTATAGAAGCAACATATTTGATGCATATGTAGACTCGTCTGCTTGTGGAAGCCAAGCAAAAAGGCCATGGGAAAAGCCAAGAGGCTAAAGGAAAAAAAGAAGATGTTCGAGATCTTTCTAGATGTAGAAATAAAGAGGCAAAAAGACGTCTATGCATTAAAATGCATAAAAGAATCTGTTGATGACATCATTCTCCCTCTAATTTCAGATTCCAAGACAGCCAAGGAGGCATGGAATACCCTTGAGAGATGTTTTGGTGGAAGGGGGAGCATTGAAATTGAAGATGAAGATGGATCTATAAGAGAAGATCTACAATGAGATGAAAATTTTGTTGAATTCCACTATGATCAATCAGAGGTGGATGATGCATTAGGGGAATTTTGAGGTCTAAAATGGGCTTCCTAAGGAAAATGTACAATCAAAATTCACTTTATAAGAACCAAACACATTTTAGGGGATGCCATCATCCCTAATGGTTGAGGTTGCATTGCTTGAATTAAAGGTACTTACTTGTCACATTCTCAATCGTGGATAAAAACTCATGGTTAACCATGGTAGTTCTCTAAGTACTTTTAAAGTCATAAATTCAAGTACTCATAATAAATGTCATTTCACATTTTTTTGAATAAAATATTATTATTTTCATTTCACACTTTTTTGAATAAATTTTAATTAATGGTATATTCTATAATTAATAATTTATGAATTTATGTTTATATTTTATTTTAATTTATTTAAGTACAAAGTTAAAATGCATTAGTTTTGCAATGATAATGATTTTTTCTTGAAAATCCCATTCAAATTTATAGTCACATCAATACAAGTTTTTTATTAATTTTATTTTGGTACAAATTTTCAATTGAATTTAACCATGGTTACATGGATTTTGGTGCAAAAAGTGAATTAAAAATTCATAAATATTATTTAATTGGTTTAGCTATTATTTTTTTATTTCATTAGGAGGCCCATTTTAGACCTCAAAATTCCCCTAATGTCTATGAAGAAAGTGCAAAAAGTAGGAGAGAGAGAGCACGAAGATTCTTGTGAACCCCACTATACACAGCTACAAGTGGAAGAAAAATTGATGATACCAATAACATGGCTTGCTGACGAAGATTTGATGAATCCAACAACAAAGATTGCTGAAGATGAAATGGTGAATACAAAAACAGAGCTTGTTGATGAAAATTTGATGATTCCAGCAACACAGCTTGCTGATGAAGACTTGATGATTCCAACAACAGATTTTGCTAATAGTGACTTATTGATTCCTGTAGCACGGCTTGCTGATGATATGGTACATCCAGTGATTAATATTGATGTAAACTTTGATAATGAATTTTTGGCTAATGATGACTGGTTGCAGATGATGCAACAAAAACATGATATTGACATGATGCTATTTGGTGAGATAAACCCATTTGAGTTAGTGGAAGACAACCTGATTGCACCAGCACAGGTTAGTTAAGAAAATATAGAGACAAAAATAGAAATAAAGACAGTTTGCAAAGAGAAAGAATAAATAGAGAAAGAAGTAGAGAATGAAGCACAATAGCAGAAAGCTCTCATTGTAGAGTAGAAGGAATAAACAGAGAAAGAAGCAAAGAAAAAAGTAAAGAAAACACAACAAAAGAAAGCTCTCACTGTAGAGCAGAAAGACCAGAACGAATGTCGTTCTGTAAATATTTTTAATTCTAACATTGTTTTTCACTGTGCAAGTACACAGAATGATTATGAAAAAGAATTGAATTTTCTCGAAACATGGATTGCAACACCATGTCTATTTGAGGTATACAAAGAAGCTGTAGATATGAATGTTGAAGACAACACACATGATGGAAACATGAATGAAATTTTCATGCATTGGAGTTTTGAAGAAATAAGATATTATTCTAATATTATGTCACAACAAATGGATGATGAAAAGCACACTACAAAAGACAATATGTGGCAGCAACCCACATTTCTTGAAGAATTATAGGACATGCTTAGACAACTTGGAATAGTAAAAGACCTACACGAGCAGACCAAGAAACTGAGTTTTTAAGGATACAACAAAGTGAAAACTCTGAAACAATTTAGAGGCTACAGAATCTAGAAAAAGAGAAGAAAACTAAATCTAGTTGAAAGTCAATTTTTAAATTGTAAGCCTCATTGAGACATAGACCAGCAGATATCTGAATTAAATTTTTATGTGGTTGTAATTAAAGGGGAGTGTTAGAGAATCTAATCCCAACCACCTACTAGGTGTCGAAACCTTCAGTCCAAATGTCCAATTCAGTTTCTAATTAGTCCAGTTTAGTTGAGCTACACTACAATCATTTATTGCTGATGTTCCCAATGTAATCTTATCTAAGTAATTCGTAATATTGTGAAGAGCAATCCCCTGCTCCACTTATTTTTAGTTTTCAATTCTTTTCAAAAACAACCCTAAATCATGGATAGTATTCATTATGTTGTTTCACTATTTATACTACTTTTATTTCAACCATATTCCGATATTATGAAGTGATAAATTTTATATCTTTTATATGTGTTTGCACATTTCCTCACATGAGTAGGTGGCTTGGATTTATAGTTTCATCTGACGCGTCTCTTACATGTGTGAACACATGTTTTTTTCTTTGTTGAATTTATTCCTTTCACCTAACAATTGTAACTAATTCTAGTTTGGTTTCTTCCATAGGTAGCCCCATACTTTGTACGCTACCCAACTTCCGTTCTCTATTTTTTTACAACAACGTTGATGGGAAGTTTAGATTTCTATAAATTTTTTCACATGCTTGCACCCAGGTCAGTTTTCTTGTGTGCTCCAATGACTCGAAGTGATAATTCATGCCATGTCCATGTATTAGCTCTTACTTTGTTAGGGCTATTACTGAGTTCTCTTGTTTTCTGGTTGAATTTCTTCTACTATGACCAGGCTTAGACCCATTATAGTCTGGATGTTAAATTAATTTATTGAAAAAAAGTATATATGAGTACTAGAGAGGGTGGTTATTAATTGTATGGTTTTTTTTTCTTTTATTTTTATGGTTTCTTGAAGAAAAATTTGGCCCAAGTTCTCAACAAGGCTCAATTTCCATAATTTATTCACACAAAATGTATTCTTGTTTGGCTACACTAGTTATATAAAATTTTAATTTAACCATTTACTGAGCATTCACATTTTAAGGGTTTTACTAGGATTATTACATATATATTAATTACTTTTCCTTTCTCATACTATTTTTATGAAAGCCACCATAGGAGGTTAAAGTGTAATTTCTCCTAGCTTCTTAATTAGTTCTGGAAAAGGAATTGGGTTTATTGCTACTATTGTGTAGTGGATATATTTTATTTATTATTTATTTTTTTATTTACAGTAATGCACATGATGCTTAGTGAGGTTTTAATCAAATTTAAATAAGGAATATGAAATAATGTTTTTGGAATTTGGGTTTGTGTAACTCTTCTTCTTTTAAAATCTAGTGTTTTGTCATTATTGTATTCAGGTGTGCAGTGATATTTAATATATTTACTGGATAATGAGAAACAATATTAAATCTCTTACGAGATATATGTAGATTATGGTTTCAAAATTAATTTGTTATGCTACTTTCTTCTCTGAGTTTCACTTGTTTGATTGTATATCTTGCTATTAGATAAACTCGAAAATGTTATGTACTTAATGAGCTTAACTGGTCATGTTCTAGAATGAATTTTTTTTAATACTACCTCATCTTGTCATCTAATATCTACCCAGATCTGTTATAATTTGTTTCTTATACGGTGGTTCATTCCTAGTATTTTATTAATAGGGAAATATATGATTTTCTGCGTCATGGAAAATACTTTCTCCAACCACTTCTGAACAATATTATTATTTTATCTGTATATTCCAACCTCGTTGTACTTAATTCACTATAATTACATGGTCTGCTTACATATCTCTCCCAACTCATTTCCATCAAATTACTCAACTTTGTGGCATTCAAAACAGATTTTTATGTTGGAATATTTAATTCCTACTTGTCTATGGTTGTAATTCCCTATTTGAGGAGTTTGTTCCTACATAATAGGAAGTAACTAGAACTATATTTTTTCCTAGTTTAGTGTGTGGTTGAGAGAATCTCTCAACCACATTACTGAACGTCCAAGATAGAATTCCTATCTTGAGACTATTGCTTGTATAAGTATGTATGTAACATCTTTGATTGAATATAGAATTTATATAGAGTTTGCAGTGTGATATTTTATCTTGGTATCAGATATATAAGGGCCTAGGCCTCGGCACCTCGTGGGCTAAGGGAATTAGGAAATAAGAGAGTTTTGTTTTTTAGTTTAGTTTTTGGTTTGTCCATCTAAGTGAGAGAACTGCCTACCTGAGGAGCACTGTGTGAGGTGCAACTGTAAAAATGAGGAGATTAGAATGATGATGGCACGTAGGATGCCTGGAACATTGAAACAGCTGTCTGGTTCCGTGTGCCTAATGCCATGTGAGAACTGCCTAGGAAACGGTTACCATGGGTGTGAGGGGAGCTTGTTGTATGTGGAGGAATCCATGGAGGATAGTGATCAGTGTGTTCGTCGAGAGATGAATGTCTCCTTTAATGTTTAGAATTACAGTATGAGAATTTCAGGGTCTCTGCGCCTCTCTGTAACTCTGCGTTGGTCTAGCACGCCTGTGTCTTTATATTAATCTTGTGTGTTTATTTAACCACACGGATTTTGGACTGCGTGGTTGCTATCGGTATGAAACAAACACGCAACCTGTAATAAAGTTTGGAGTGTTGCAGACGCTAGTGTTTTTTTTTTCATGCTGTGGGATTGGGCCAACGGAGGAGGAGCTCTGTTTTATGAAACCTCATTTTCTCAATGCGGCAGATTTGTGTATGTGAATCGCCTTGATCGTGGATCAAATTCCATTAAGTGGATTGGTGTATCTTCCCAGAACTTTATAAGATCAAGCCTCAGATCTGTGTTCTCTCCCTCAACGAGAAGGTCACCAATCTAGCTCTCTCACATGCATAGTTTATCTCGAGCGATAGTGAGTTGAAGCGTGGAGTTATCTGTAGGAGATGTGTAGTTGGTGACCTGATTAGGGATTGGGTGTGTAGAGTGCAGCTGTGGCGTGGAGGCATGGCTCCCATTCTTGGAGGTCGAGCCTCAAAAGAGGTCGAGAGCCTGCGTCGAGTTCTTTTGCACTTGTGGAGAACAAGAGCTTAGGCAGATCAAGGGATTTGAACAGGACTGAGCCGGTGATTGTGTCATTGTTCGACGAGCCATGGATTGGCATGCTGTGTGGTTGAAGCGTGCCTCCTTGGCGTGGATGGCAAGATCACTTGCATGCGTGGAGATCTATGGTGAAGCTAGTTCGAACCGCCAATATAAAGGCAAAATTTGACAGGGAAAGCAATTTGGCAATAGGTTTGGTAGAGGCGTTTGCAATATTTTGTATTTTATGTATATCATTAAAGTGAGCGGCTGTGGCAATAAGATTATTTTTCTATTCAATGGTCATGGTGGCCATGGCTACAACTATCTAGGCATCTCTGCTAGAGTAATTTCCCGCACATAGCCAAGATGGAATTATCCGAAAGGTGTGGACTTGCCGAAGGAATTCGATTCACGAAAAGCTTGGCCGCAATTTACTTCTGTTCGAACCATCCTAGATCAGGGGCACTATGGTTCTTACTGGGAATTTGGTGCAGTAAAAGGAATTTCTGATAGGTTTTGCATTCACTATGAAGTGAACGATACTCTCTCTGAAAATGATCTGGTGGCATGTTGTGGATTCTAGTGCGGGGAAGGCTATGATGGTGGTTATCCATTATCCACATACTTCATCAGTACTAGCATGTGAAGCAATGAAAATATGAAAACCAAGAGGGGAAATTCCAAATGATTTAGCGCAACTGCTTACAGAATTAACTCCAAGCCATATGATATCATGGGGGAGGTCTATTCAAATGGCCCGGTGGAGGTTGATTTCCTTGTTTACGAGGACTCTTCTCATTACAAGTTTGGTGAGGACATGATGTGAAGCTGAGTGGACGGGGAACTGAGAATGGAACTGATTATTGGCTGGTGGCAAACTCCTGGTATCGCATTTTTCTGATTTTGTGAGTTTCCAATATTGATTTGTAATTGTTGCTATTTGAATTTGACCACTCGGTTGTTGTATGTCAAGAAGTTGGATGAGGCCAGTAAGAAGGGCCAAATCCTCGAATGTTTGATTTTTTATTTTGGTTTCAATTCATTTTTTAAATTTCTCGTTGGAACCAATCGGTGTTGGCTTCATCCACATGCTCAAGTGCAGCTTTCAGCAAAGAGGTCGATAGATTGTTGGGTCTTCTGCAGGTGTTAGAAGAGGTGCGGAAGCACATGGAATTTCTAGGAGGCTTTAGCTCCCTGTGTTTGGGGAAATAATCATATTCGGGCAGAGACAAAGAAATTAATGTGAAAAATTTATGTTTTTTTTATTTAGTTTCTTGGAATCATGCTTAAAGTTATCGAGCCTTATTGAGCCTAGCTAACTCAATGTAGGTAAAGTTATTTTGTTAGAATTAGCTACTCTAACAAATGACATGTGAAATGTGGAGTTCCAAGAATTTATTTGACAGCAATAAAGATGCCCAAGATGTGAGCAACGGAAGATGAGGTAAAGAAGCAACAACAACGTTTATGGTGGACAACAAAGTAGATATTTGTTTGAGTTAGTGTGGTTTTTGGAATAGACTCCCTAGCATGTTATAAGCAAGTCTAGATGGTTGTTGTAATGGTAATTATATGTACCCAGAAACTCCAAAATGTTGAAGTATGGAATGTAAGCCTTGTAAAGGCATTTGAAAGTTCGTGGTGATATTAAAACCACTTTGTAATGGTTTATTGTCAGCCTGAAACCTTTTTTTATCACTGTAAAGTGATGGTTTGTGGTGAGCCAGAAACCACATATATCGCCTTTGTGGCTGGTTGGTGGTGAGACAGAAACCACATATATCGCCTTTGTGGCTAGTTGGTGGTGAGCCAGAAACCACATATAGAGCCTTAGTGGCTGGATCACCTTTGTGGCTAAATCGCCTTTGTGGCTACGTGTACACGGGAGCTTTGTGCTCGTAGGAGTAGGTGGACTGCAGTAACGCTTGGCTCACGGTCTCAGATATTGGTGTGTCTGAGCACAAGAGGGTCGATGCATTTTTCTATCTGACAGTTGGGTCGAAAGGTGCAATCAGCGCAACTGTTAGGGATTTTTATTTGGACATGAATATTTGGCTTAGAAAGGCGTCAATCTCTCTTTTTTTTGGAGGTTTTGCACATGTGATTTTCCTGATGGTGGTGGATTTGTAGATACAGGTACATATATGCAGTGATAATAATCGACAAAATCATGTATGCGAAGGACATCCTACAGGATTAGCGGTTGCAGCAGTTGGTACCCATGCATTCTGGTGGATGGTTACTCCTTTATATGGACATCGACATATTCTATGTTATGTTTGACCACAACCAGACTTTGTGAATTAACATCATGAAAAGTAGTCATTAAAAGGGGGAGTTGAAATATTTAATTCCTACTTGTCTATGGTTGTAATTCCCTATTTGAGGAGTTTGTTCCTACATAATAGGAAGTAACTAGAACTATATTTTTTCCTAGTTTAGTGTGTGGTTTAGAGAATCTCTCAACCACATTACTGAACATCCAAGATAGAATTCCTATCTTGAGACTATTTCTTGTATAAATATGTATGTAACATCTTTGATTGAATATAGAATCTATATAGAGTTTGCAGTGTGATATTTTATCTTAATGAGCTTAAGTGGTCATGTTATAGAAGGAATTTTTTTTAATAGTACCTCATCTTGTCATCTAATATCTTCCCTGATCTATTATAATTTGTTTCCTATACAGTGGTTTATTCCTAGTATTCTGTTAATAGGGAAATATATGATGTTCTTCGTGATGGAAAATACTTTCTCCAACCACTTCTAAACAATATTATTATTTTATATGTATATTCAAACCTTGTTGTACTTAATTCACTATAATTACATGGTCTGCTTACATATCTCTCCCAATTCATTTCCATTGAATTACTCAACTTTGTGGCATCCAAAACGGATTTTTATGTTCGCTATTGCGAACTGTTCATCTATTTCCAAATTTCTCTATGATATATTCTTTTAATTATTCATGGTAGACGTTCTAGTTTTAGTTGCAGTGCTTGATGAAACTACGACTATCTTGTCTGAGAGCTTTCTCAGTGATCATGTCATTCTTAGGTTCGACCAACCCATTGTTCTCTACCACCTAACCCAGGTTTCTTTTATAATAAACAGAATATTACGAAATATACTGATAAGATATACAGATAAAAACATGGTTATATCCATTTCTCAGCACTTCCAGGTATTGAATATAGTCAATATACTGTTGGAATATAATGCTATTTAGGCCTAAATAATAACAACAATACTAGATCTCGAAACAAAAATGAAAGCAACAACCGAGCATATATTAGCTAAATAAGTTTATGGAAAAAAATCCAAACTCATCATATTACAACCACTAAATTCATAAAAAGAATATTTTTCAAAAAAAGATACCAACATATACAACATAGTTACAATTAATATAAGCTAACCGTAAATTACACTCAAACATGCTTGGGAATGTCACTTTTCCTCCCAACCACCAACCATCACCATTTGTTCCCCCTAAGATGAGTTCTCATTTCCATCGAATCAACAACCTCTTTTGATTCTAGTCAAGGTGTTTTATGCCTCACTTTCTTATCATATTTTTCCATAAGTGGTGTCCTTTTCTCTAGGGTCTGCCAGCCCAATAGCCTAGGCTTGTTTCTTTATTTTCAAAAGGGTATACTTCCCCTTTTCTTTAAAGCATCCCTTTTTCTCCCATGGTGCTTTATTCACCATTACTAAGTATTTTTTCCTAAACTAAGTGATTTAATATATTTTCTCTCCAATATTATTAAATCTTATAAAGCAACCCTTAGGGTGTTAATTTTTGCAACTAAATTAAAATTCTACTTTGGAAATCTCATATGGTCTAGATTATAATTTCATTAGATTCACCTTTTCAAGAGGAAAAAAATCGACCTATAGATCACCGCAATCGGTTAAGACTAATTTGAATTATTAAATATTTTATTTATTAATGAAATGGATTGGGTCGGCCTTAGCACATGTGGATTTGGTCAAAGCTCCAAGTGGTGCCTTACAAAAGCTATAAATAGAAGTTACCTCAAGCTCATTCTCACACATTTTCTCATGATATTTTATTCTTTCACTGATCTAGGTGGATATTGGTGGCCACGCACCTATTCCACTTGGACCCCCACCATTGTTTCTTTCAGTTTTTCAGTTTCCTTAATTGTAGCACAATTTACTGTTTTTGACAGTTTTTGGGTCCTGAACTTCCGAAGCTGTTTTGAGGCCCTAAAAGACATTTTTGGGCATCAAACCTCTAGAAAATATGGTTCCATTAAAAAATAGATATTTTTTGTCAGTAGTTGTAGTCCTTGGATAGATATGTCTAACAATGTATCATGTGTGTCAAACAAAGATATGATGCCAAAGTTATTGTCAAAAACACCTATGGTGAGCACGGTAAATACACAAGACACATGAAAAATATAAACGTTTGATGCACTACTACTCACAATGATACATATTTATCATACATGGAGTGACCCTTGGATTCCATATTCCAGGGTCTCTTGGACTTCCTATGTCCGTTCTTCCTCTACACCTACCCATAGAGGATTAGGTGTCCAACAGTTATGACCCTAAAAAATTGATGTACCAGTTTACCCTGATGGGGTCCTATTTTGACGTTTCATCTCCTAGGGTTAGGTTTTTGGATTTTTATTGTTTTCCATTGTTTATCAATAATATATAGGCCTTTGAGCCTCATTGTAATAGGGATTTCATAGGCCTATAGCTGCCACATCTCTTCTCAGAGATAAGCTACCAGTGCCTTAGCTGGTTTATTTCCATTCTGTCTGTAAACAAATTTCAGTTATTTGATATTAATGAAATGAAGTGGTATTTCCACTGTATCTTTGTATTTATGGTTATATCTGTATTATTTTGTGTTCCTGTATAAATTTGGATCAGTGATATCAGAGTGGTTTTCTCTTTCTTGATCCTTATTTTCATGTCCCCAATGAGGTTAGGGTATAAGGAGTTAGGGCTCGATCTGGTTGAACCTTTGCAAGATCAACCTCACAAACCTCGATGGCTGCCCATGGGGGAAAAAAATAAAGAGGAGGAAGTAGGAGATCCTATCAAAATATTGCTCGAGGAGGCCCTTGAAAAATAAAGGAATGCGATGATGGTTAACTTCTCCTAGATCCTTCAACGACTTCCCACTGACATCCAACAACAAATTTGGAGGCGCAGCACCTTTTAAGGTACAAGTAAACTTTGAAATGCTCATATTTGAGGGCCAAATAGATGTAGACATTGTAGATACATGGTTGAATCTATTAGAAGGATATTTCTCGGTTCATGACTTTTCTGACCCAAAGAAGATTATTTTTTCATTGTTCAAAGTCACCCCCCATGTCAAGGACTGGTGGGAAACCTACTATGAGAAAAAGGATGAGGGTTATCCCTCTCTATTCTCAGTCGTACCCACTTAGATTTGTTTTAGAGACACCATGAAGGAACAATATTATCTCATGTGGAGATATGAGGACAAGTACATACAATAGACTATAATGCAGTAGCAAAGGGATCAATATGTGCATGAGTTGACAAATATATTCCATACCCTATGCATAATTTGGGTATCAAATATTCGGAGAGAAATTTGGTCCTGAAGTACCGCAGTTGTTTGCAAAAATACTTTTAGGAGGAAATGGAGTTCCTCGACATCTCCTCGCTTGGTACAAAATACCGATATGCTGTCAAGATTCACCAAAAATTCAAATAGAAGAAGAGAGAATTTGGATCTACGAATCAAAAGAAAGCGAAAGGTTCCCCCAAACTACAGAAAAACAGACAAAGCTAAAGCATGGAAGCCCAAGACAACCTGCCAGAGCCACAAGAAAAAAACAACACCACAAAGCCAAAGAAGGACACGGGAAAGTGGTGTGAGTTCCATAAGATCTCCACTCACAACACAAGTGAGTATTGGGCCAAGTAGTCACTAGTGGTCGAGATGAAGGCTTTTGAATCAGATCCATGCTATGATACTAAATTAGAAGATGAGAAGGTGTTGGCCAGATAAATCTATCTTGCGGACAAGACTGATCTACCTAGTATCAGAAGATAGTCTAGCAACAAAAATACAATTAAATCTATCTTTCTCTAGATATATCATGATTTATAAGTAAATTCTACAAAGGTGTTATGATCCTACCTTGATCCCACACTTGTTTGTAGTAGTCGTCCTTCAGTCGCCCAAAAGAGTTATCTTCAAATATCTACAATCACAAACAAACAAACATCAAATAGCACCTACATAGCATGTATTCATAAATCATATCTATTATGGTTATCAAGGAATCCATAAAATAAAAAATCAATTGACAACTTATTGAGAAAAATAAACTTATTTATATTAACTTTGAAATAGTAGAAGAACCTTATAACCTTTTCAGCCTTGATGTTGAACAGGTCTTCCTGGGGTCTGAAGCAGGAATTTCCCTTACTCTGACAAGCCTTGAACTCTTCCAACAGAGATACATACATGTATGTAATCTTTCCTCATAAAATCTCAGCTAAAGGAGTCTAAGTTCCAACAACACTTTACCTCAAATAACACTAAAGCTTGAACTCCTTTTGAGGCTACCCAATGCCTTTTTTTATAGTGCAAAAGTGGGGGTTATAGTTCCACCTATGATGGGATAGAATCCTCCTTCAAAGGGATAAGCTACTCAAATCAAGGGGTTAGGTCCTTAAGGCATGAGATACATGAACCTGAAAAGAGCGCACTTGCCACTGCAAGATTCCTTCCAGAAGCTTCTAAAAATGACTGAAAGTGATATTTTTTAGTTTACTTGTGCCCTTTTAATATTTTACAGGGGTTCGCACCCTTAACATAGAGAAATAATGGTCAGGTACGTAGGGGACATGACCATTAGGTGCGGGACCACAGGTAAGACAAAGAGAAAGTGCGATACCAGAGTTTTAGAGACTTTTGAGATATTTTTTCTTATTTTTAAGGCTTGACATGAGTTACTGATGTTTTTAAACTGTCAAAGGATGAAATTATGAGTGATAATGAGCTTATATGGACAACGAAATGTCAAGGTGACAATTTTCAGTGCAACAGATTTCCCCCTAAAGTGCGAAGTATTTAATAGTTGAAGATAGTGTCTATCATGTATGAAGATTAAAGTACTTTATCATTTCAAGGATCATCCTGTGGACACCCCAGTCGGAACCTGTAAAAACATTCAATGCAAAATATATAAATGTAGACATATCATCGTTGAGGTAGGAATTCCCATACTTGAATCAAAACTAACTATAAAACTGACTTAAAATGTTCTAATACAAGAATAATTTTTCAATACATCAATAGTATAGAAATGTGTAGACATAGTATGGAAGCAGCCATCTGTTCATGAATATACCACTGTATAAATGAATAACAAAATTCCTCGCAGCCTAGATGGTAGAAACTAGATCCAGGGTCTTGATTTCCGCTTCCCGGACTAGTACGATTCTATCCATGTGAATGAATGTGTCGAAGTCAAACATGGTAGAGACCACTTGATTACCAGTCAATAATGTGAATTGTTAACAAGTGTGAGAGTAACCACCATTAATGTCAATGGCCCTCAAAGTACTCAGTACAATCCATGAAATGTTAATGAATGAGCTGAAGTTGAACATGTCACGAAATCATTCGATCGAAGGTAAAAAATGCAACTTATTGTCAAAGGCGAGAAACTTGCCACTGAGGCATGCGGATTTAAAGGTATTGACGATTTCTAGATCAATTTCCAAGATAATGAGCTGTTGTCGATAGAATGTGATCCATCATAGGCAAGGCCACAACATGAAATCATAGATCAAGTTTTGAAGAAATATATTGACAAGGACTGACTCAGGGATGGTCAAAATGGAAGACAAATATTTTGCAAATGAATGGTTTGTTTGAATTTTCCTCTTGAACACATAATGACATTGCAGATGGCTTGGTGACAATTGACCCAAAGCTAATACCCAAAAACCGGTTGAAGATTTTCAATATAGTTTGATTAACTATTAGGGAAAGGATTTTCCCAACCCAGGTGAAAAAAAGTGTCATGTTAAAGAGTGGTTAACAGTTTTTCGAAAATCAAAATGTAACAAACACATTCATTTCCCTCCCTTTTCCCCCACCATTTCTGGCAAGTATCTCTTTATTTTTGACAAGCTTGAGGAGGATAACATTTGTTTGTTTATAAACTCATCCTTCAAATGAGTCCAACTTAGTTTAAAATTTGAAACCTAAGAAGGAGTGGTTCATTCCTATTTAAAATTGAATAGGTCCTTTAGTGTTCAATTTTAACGAGTCTAGTATAGGAGAAACTCGGTGTTTTTCAATTTTAGGGAGTCAGAAGAAAAACTTAAGAAAACTCCATGGGTGTACTTTTTCGTAAATTTAGTCTCTCGAGCCTGAAAAAGGATAAAATAATGTGGAAGATAACTCTATTGACCGTAATTAGTCAACGTATACCTTTTTCGTAAATAGTCCATTTCAGTCCGTAAAAGGGGTAAAATTATACTGAAAGGACGATCATTCATCTATTTTAACAAGTTCGAATAATCAAGTGCTCGGCAATATTTTCAATTTTTGAGAGTCTAAAAAGGGCTTAAAAGAGGACTCCAAGGTTTCTCTTTTTCGTAAATTTTCGAAAGAGTTCAAAAAAGTGATAAAAGTATGCTCTTCGTCGAATAACTATCAATTTTCCCAAAAAATCCAATTTTCTGCACAAAAAGTCGAAACATTACACATACCTGTTTAAGATAAATAAAATTTTTTTCAAAAATTACCTTTTTAAAGTGAAAAATAAACAAATTAAAAATTCATTTATTCGAAAAAACTTATAAAAAGGGCTTTTCTAATTTCATTTTTACCATTTGAGTTTAGAGTGAAAAGTGAGAGCTTTTGGGTAAAAACGTTCCTGTGAAGATTCTGGAAAATCCGTCTGTCGGAATCGAAAACCGTCAGCTCCAAGTAATCCACGTCCTCCTTAACTTGCATTCCATCCATTTACATTTTGTTTTTAGGCTTTAAATTTCAGTTTTTAAGGAAAAATAGATTTAAAAAATCACTTGTGGGGGTCTTCGGGTGCAACATGCGGGTCTTGCAGACCCTGACTTTTTCCTACAAGGAAAATAGTCATGGGTTAGCACCTATTTCACAACACCTATATGTACGTATGTACTGTATGTGAGCAAAGGGTGCAGACCCCGTGCAATGAATTTTACAACTTAAATTTCTCAATTTTTACCCAAAATTTTTCAAACAAGTTTGTTCTAAAATGTCTCTTTGTGTATTGTAGGACATTCAAAATGCTTACTTGGCAAGAACATGAGCACGAGGATGTAGATGTTGCCACAATGAATCATATTCCCACACTGTAGGCATGGAGAGAATGCGGATTGTACAAGTTCTGGGATATACAGGGCATGAGGGCCTAAGTAGACCTCCTGACATGGCTGGTAAACAAATGGGACACTGAGGACTAGTGTTCTGTGATTAGAAGCCACTGGCTCGAAATTGATCCAGAGGATATATATTTTTTGGCTGGTTTTCCCAAGAGGGGTGAACAAATATCTCTGTTTGGGACTAGGCCAAGTGGCCAGTCTGTTGGTACTCTTCGACTAGAGTTTTACGATGATTAAGTAGACCCCAAGGATAAATGGATTGATATTTAAACTATTATCCGACCTGAGCTCAAATTTATTGCATTCACTGTTACTAGACTGTGCGAGAGTGCAGCATTACATGTGGCTACTAGGTCCCAGATGCGGATTGCAGTAGATTGTTTCTAAGGCACCATATTCAACTGGTGTGAAGTAGTATTGGCCAATGTGAAAGGCCAAATGACGAGAGAAAAAAATGGGAAGCTAAACAACTTTGGTTATGGATCCATTGTGATTACATTTTCTTTGGAGAGGATACCCTTACTGGCTCTGTAGCTCATTCCAGTCGATCCAGGTAGTGCCCGGGAACCTCGGATGATTTGATGGGTAACTTTGATGGCCCATGATGCTGAGGGCATAAAGGTTGTTTGATTTCCGCTTGCATATTTTTGTTGGTTGAACAACCAAATTTTTGTGATTGAGGACTTTCCATACATCGGGATGGACTTTCACAGTGACCAAGACATGGCTCTTCCAGCAGGAGAACAGTGGGATGATTCAGGTGAGAACCATTTTCAAAATTTTCTAAGTTCTACATTTTTTTTTGTATTTTAATCGTCCAAAACTAATAATCAAAAGTTTAAATGCAGATGTGGGCCCACAACAAACAGCCACTCTCCAGCCTTATGAGAGGAGACACCCGGCTGTAGTAGCACCATCCCCACAGGGCCAATCAACAAAGATCCTGACCGACTTGGAGCATCATTTGGAGCGCTTTACACTATATATTCTAGAAACTGATATAGATGATATTCCACTTAGGTTACAGAGATATGTGATTGGGGTTCCAAGACCTTTTAGAAGATTCCTGTGTAGGGTGGCCTGAGAAGTAGTTTCTTATCGTGATCATCACCAAGGATAGGATGATAGATTTTGTAGACTCATGAAATTTTTGACTTTTTGTATTATCATTTTTGTCGATCATAGGGTTCTTTTCAACCTATGATTGAAGATGATGTATATTTTGAAACACACTTCTATGCTATGATATATCATTATTACCGGCTATCTTGTGTAACATGTTATCGAATGTTGTGTAATTTACTATTTTGATTATTGTAAATGTCTATTTATCATACTAGAAGAAAATGCATTTGCTAATGTATTTAAATGTCTTGGAATATGCTGATATTCAATGTAATCAAATTCACGTTCCAAGAGACGAACTCTCAAAAATAACATTAATAATACTGGATTTCTAATGGCATAAACTCTGTTAAGCTATAATAAAATGAGTTTAGAATCCAACCTAACAATCAAAATCCAAATTCCAAACGATATGGTTTCAGATAATAACTAAATCACTACACTATACTTTGCAATGTTATTCGTTGTTTGACCGAGGCTTACCCCATGCATAGATACTAACTCATCAGAGGGTGAATAACTAACCCAAGCTATGGAAGAAATGTTCCATGTACTATGACAAGCACCATTAGAAAAACCAATGTATGTTTGAAGAGATGTCGACATCTGCAATATCAAGAGTAAAACTCAGATAAGCAGGAATAGTGAAAAAAAACACACTCTAAACTAGGCACGCTTTTCTAATCTAAGACACACGAGCTGTAAAGAAACTAATCTAACAAAAATCTTCACACATAATTTAAGCATAATATTTCTTCAGATAAAGCCCATTTTTGGGTTTATCTAAAGAGGCCCCGTCAAAATCTATCAGTTCATAGGCCCCTTTTGCCAACTCTTGCTTAATAATGTAAGGACCATGCCACATAGGTACACATTTTTCGTCCCCTAGTTTATTGTTTGCTTGATCGTATACTAAAACTAGGTCTTGTTCTGAAAAATTGTGAGGTCTAACATTTCTTTCATACTGAGCTTTTATTCATTTTGCATGAGTCTCATTTGCTAATGTAGCAATGCGTTGATTCTCATCTAGCTGAGCTAAGTACAAAAAATGTTTCTCTTATTCAGAAGTAGTTGGGAGTAATTTTATGGCTAATTGTAATGACGGAATTTCACATTCAATAGGTAACATAGCTTCCAAACCATAAACCAATTGAAAAGGAGTGAAACGAGTTGATGTTTTCACTAAGGTCTGATATGCCCAAAGTGCTGAAAATAACATGGTATGCCAATTTGACTTATGAATACCAATGATTCGTTTGATCATAGTGACAAAAAATTTATTGATAGTTTCAACTAGACCATTAGCCTGCAGGTAATATGGAGTAGAACTATCGTGGCACAGGCCAAGTTGATTTGTCAGTTCAGTCATCATGATATTTCGAAAATGACTTCCAATGATTTGTAATGATAGCTTGAGGAACATTGAATCTAGCAATTATATGATTGAACATGAAAGTTGCAGCATTCTTGCCGTCTGCCAAAAATGTAGGCATCACCTCAGCCCACTTAGTGAAATAATCTACCTCTAAGATAATATATGCATGCCCCCAGCCGAGTGAGGGTTACATGTAATAAAGTCAATACTCCACTATGCGAAAGGATCGACAACAATTATAATGCGAAGAGGAGCGGGTGGTGCATGCATTTTACAATCAAAGATCTGATAATTTCGTCGTTTCTAGATTGCATAGATACAATCTTTGAATAAGGACAACCAGAAATAACCAGCGCGTAATATATTTTGGGTTGTGGCATACCTAGACATATGACCACCACATGCTCCAGAATGACAGTCATTCAAAACCTTCTCAGCTTCTTCATGAGTAAGACAATGTCCGAAATCAGAATCCGCTTGACGACGATAGAGTGTATCACCAATAATATTGTATTGTTGGGATTGGAAACGTATTTTCCGTTGTTGAGATCATGAGATTTCAAGATGAAAATATTGTGTTTGGAGATAAACAATAATATCCCCATACCAAGGATCAAGAGTATTGATAAGAAACAAGGATTCGCCCACAATGGGCTGCTCCGCCACAATTTCAGTATCAGTACACAGGAAATCACACATCAGTTCGGCAAAAACCAAAGACTTCTTTACCTTGGATTGTTCAAATTCCAAGTCAAATTCCTGCAGGATAACTATCCATCTGGAATACTTTCCCCCTAGCAATTGTTTTGTCAAGATATAAATCATAGGGTTACAGTTACAAATCACTGTGGTTTTGCATAATAAGATGTAGTGACAAAATCTTTGGACATCTTGGACAGTTGCCAAGGCCAATTTCTCCACATGCGAATATTTGATCTCAATCGGATGCAGATTTTGACTAAGATAGTAAATCGCATGATCATTGTTGAATTCATCTTCCCGAACTAAAACCATCCCAATGGTGGAATGAGAAGTAGTGAGGTACAAAAAATAATCCTGGTTGTAATTGGGAGGATATAGCAACAATGCATGGGTCAACATGTGTTTGAGTGCATCAAAATATTGATAAGCTATCTCATCCTAAAAGAAAGGAATGTTTTGTTTTAACAACCTGGTAAAACTTTTTGTTAACTCGGTGTAGTTAGGAATGAAACGACGTAAAAATTTTGCTTTCCCTTGCAAACTTTGGAGTTGGCGAAGAGTCGAAGGATGAGGTAGATTGACGATAGCTTCAACCTTCGATGGATCGACAAGAATGCCTGCTTTTGAGAACACAAATCCCAATAAGTGACCTGATTCTACACAGAAAAAACATTTGTGTGGATTCAGCCGAATTCGATAATGCCTACATCTCATTAAGATAGCTCATAAATGAGTGAGATGATCGGTTCTACGCGATGAATGGGTAGGTAAACAATCAAGATAAGGTTGCACAATGTGCTTGATGTCATGAAATGCATAAGACATAGTCCTTTGAAAAGTTGCCCCAGCATTCTTCAATCCAAAGGATAGTGTGCAATAAGAAAATGTTCCCCACAAACAAATGAAAGTTGTTTAGCTTGATCAACAGGGAGTATGTTGATTTGATTGTAACTGGAAAAACCATCGATAAAGGAGAACATTTCACTACCGTCACATTCATCAATAATTTGATTGTTATAAGGGGTTGGATAATTGTATTTAGGACAAGCTCGATTAATATCCCTATAGTCGATACATACTCTTATCGTTCCTTGTTTTTTGTTGACAGGAAAAATATTCGATACCCAATCGGTTAAAGGAATTGGATAAATGAATCCTGCATGAAGTAATTTCTCAACTTTGACTTTGATAGCAGTAGATTTTCTCGGATGTATTTGACGTAAGCATTTTCGGATAGGTTTAGCATCCGGGTAAGTCTTAATTTCATGGAAAACAAGTGACTGATCGATTCCTAGAATTTCTTCATATGAATAGGCAAACACGTTACGAAATTCTTGAAATAGGGCTTATAAGTTTGGATTTCATTTTCCATATAGGAAGAACCTATATGAATGTTTTCAACAATTCCTGGCTTAACTGAAATGTCAATAGGAACCGTTCAAGAGATATTTTCCAAATTTAACTCAGAATCAAAATGTTGCAATGGATTTTGTGGTTCTTTGACATAATCAGTAGTAAAAATAGAAGAAAAATCATTTTCAAAATGATCAAGCTCAGGTAAAAACGAAGATCGGTGATGTAGATCTTCGCATGGTAAATAATCAATAGACAAGAGTTCACGAATCTACTCATCAGTATGAACAAGATCAGGAAATGTCATTGTAGCTGAGCTAGATATAGAAAGTGATTCCTCATGGTTCACATTCATTGGATCAATTTTGGTTGAAGAAGGATCAGAAAACGACTGTACAACCTGATATGCAATTTCAAAGGGACTCAAAGGCATCATGCCATCAAATGAATCCACCTCGGAATCGGAAGGTATGATCCAAGGATCATCAAAAGTAATAGTATTCAATGAAATCATATGAATATTTGCGATAGGAGGCGATACATTAGGAGCAGGAAAGGAAAAAGTTCCCCGTAAACCAGAATCTTTAATCAAACCTACACCGACATCCTTGTAAGGGATAACCGTTTTACCAATGTGCTGGATACTATCTGTAGAGGCTGGATCAGATGAGAAATAAGTGAGCTGGTCTATTTTAACGATCTTTCCTTTATGTGGAAACTTGATAAGATGAAAGACTAATGAAACAACAGTAGTCATAGCATAAGACCAACTGTGACCCAGGAGAAGGTTGTAATATAGAGGGGCATCAACCACTTCCACATCAAGATTTACGGTTTTTCCTTTGACCTCTATAGGTAAATTTTGCAAAATACCAAAAGGATGGAACCCTCGGCCATAAAAAGATTTTAGAGTTGTCAGAGATTGATTGAGTGTGGGAGAACCAAGAGATTTCCAACACTCGATCGACATAATACACGTAGAAGCCCCTTCATCAATTACAGTATGAAAGGAAGGTCTGTTTTTGACTAATACTGGAATCTGGAAAGCCATTTGATGGGGTAGGCGAGGTGCACTATTCTCTAAATCGAAGATTATTAGGTTCGAATCTTGAATATCGACATCTCCTATGGCAGACAATAGTAATTTACATTGTGCTGGGAACGATTTTTTCACTTCCAAAGCTGACATTGCTGAAGGGGAAATAGCTAAGTCCTCAACAATGTTGTAATTCTGAGCAGCTCTCGCATGTGGATTGAAAGCTGATTTATGAAGTACACCTTTAGTAGGCGGTTTTATTACTAAGTCTGAGTTGGGTTTCTCGATCTGTAGTGGATCAGAAACAGGAGGAGGTGTAGTTTATGTGTTTGAATTAGAATATTCTACTTCTTTACCACCAACAGGATGCTTACTACCATAATCATGCGATCGCGTCACAATCCTGACATGAGACATGATAAGAATGGGTTCTTCTGAGGCGTTCCAGGAAGAACCAATCATCTTAATATCTTGAGTAGGAAAAAGATCCTTCAAGACAACAGGCATTTTAGAACCTTTAACAAATTTCGAAACCTCTCCTCAATGTGGGCATTCTTTGGTAAAATGATCCTCGTCGCAAATGAAACAAGGATAGCGAGGTTTGCATTTTTCGTCAGTAGATTCATTTTTATCTATTTTATCTTTTGAATTTTGTTTGTTTTTATTCTTCCCCTTATTTTTACTGCCAGATTTAGATTTGTTCGTAGATGACTCTACGACATGGATGTCGGCAGAAACTTTAGCGGAAGAATCTCCTTTCAGGGAATCAAGTAAATTTATTATAGGAGAAGAATACTTTGAATATTTCTTCTTGATTTTAGTACTAACTAAACCAATCATACCATCAATGGCATGAGACCCTGAAGGAGCTGTAGTTATTTGACCGTGTTTTGGAAGACCAATGATTTTTTCATGTAAAGTACCCGACTGCGTATAAGTGAGGTCAAGGTACTAATCCTGAGCAATGACTTTCTCTTTAGTAACAACTCTTCCCTTAGCTACATCTTCAGTGATTTTGGGTAATAATGATTTGATGAACCATTCTGCCAAAATTTGATCCAGAATGAAAACTTTCACTAAATGCCTTCTACATCACCATTCATGAATATGATCAGAAATATATGTGGACGTGGATTGTTTTAGTGAAGTCAATAGTTCTGTGCCATTGTCGTATCTAATAGGCAACTGAAAATGAGTTAAGAAAGAAGTTTCTAATTGATTGAAATTATTAAAAGAGCCTCATGGTAACTCAATGTACCATTTGGCAGCAAGATCAATGAGAGTTCGTTGAAAAGGTGTAACCGAATTGAATCATCAATTATCGAATTAGATGGACACAAGAGATGATAAGTCATAACGTGATTTGATGGATCCTCTCCTGACTTACCTAGAATTTCAGTATATCACTGGGCAACTTATTAGGCATTGGCGGCCAATATGCAAGATAGTAAATCAGATCATTTGGGAGGCGCAACAAATCAGGTAAATCCAAAGTTGCAATAAATGGTAACTAACGGTTAGGGTCACAAATACTTTGAGTAATGAAACCAGTTATGGGAGGAGGATATCTAGGATAACTCGGAATCGGATTTGCATTAGGAATGGTATAATCTCCCAGAAAACTAGGATTAACCAGACTAAATTGGGGTTGTCGAGGTTGTTGATAAGTATAGCCAGGATACGGTTGATACTGATAAACTCGGTTTTGTGCAACGGGACCGAATTGATACTATCCCTGGTACGATTGATATGTGAATTTTGGTTGACTTGTGGCAATCGTACTTGTACCAGCTTTTCTTGCAGGCATCTGGACTGAAGTCTGAACTGTAGGTCCTGACTGGGGCATAGAGACTTGAGGAATTTGCACAGATGCGGGGATAGAAGAAACCAGAGCTACAGATGCTCTAGAAATAGGTGTTGTAGGTTGAACAAATGTTGCAATAGTTGCAGCAGTTTTAGGCGGAGTTTGAGGTGTACTAGGCCCAGGCTTCTGAACAGAACCAGGTGGAGGGACTTGAATAGTAGACTGGACAGGTTGTTGGGTTGGACCAGAAACCAAAGGCTGTCCAGGTTGATTAGGTAACTACACATTAGGTTGTGTAGTCTGTTGAATTTGAGATGGATTCCACACCGTGTTCATTTCAGGGTATTGTCCCGTAGAAGGTTGTGCATATGAAGGACCATAGCCTGGCTGAACGTAGGGTTGATAATTAAATGGTAAATTTGTAGCTCCTTGTACAAATGATTGACCAAAAGGTGGTTGGAAAGCTTGAGTTGGGTATTGACCTTGAGGTTGATAACCCTAAGGCACGTACTGAATCTGGGGTTGATAAGGACCCCGAGGAATATACTAAATCTGGGGTTGACCTTGGGGTATGTACTATCATGAAGGTTGATAACGTTGAGGTATGTACTATCCTTGAGGTTGTTCTCCAGGTAAATAATACTGTCCTACAATTTGTCCTGGTAAAACATTACCTTGAAGTTGGCCCCCAGGCAGTAACTAACTACCTTGAGGTTGGCCCCCAGACAGTAACTAACTACCTTGAGATTGCCCCCCAGGTGGTAACTGACTACCTTAAGGTTGCCCCCCAGGCGGTAACTGACTACCTTGAGGTTGAGGATTTGGGATATTACCAGACATCATAAATATTTTCTCTGCATTTAACGTTTCAGTTTTAGCTCCATTAATACCAGATGATAACACTTGTTCAATCGGTTGAGGATTTGCTCTTTAGAAAGTACCAAAGAGTGTCTGGTACCCCGAAGTAACAGAAGGACCACCGTATAAAAATGTTTCCAGTGATTGGGTAAACATAGATGACTCTCTTGACATGATCGATGAAGGATAATAACCTCTTGGTGTAGGATGAAAAGGAATTCTAGGTGGTGAAAAACTAAGACCCGAGTTTTCTAAAAAAAATTTCAGTGAAAAATACCAAGCGTCACTTCTAAAAGGACTGTAGAATATTGATTCACGCAATTCAAAATTTATTGGTTTTCGGGAAGAGTTATTTCTTCATCTGGACCGACAAGTTCTTCAATAGATATGAGGTCAGAAGGAAGATTTTAAGTAATGATATTTCTTACCCTAGGTGAAATAGGATCACTAGAAGTTGGAGTAACAAATCTTGATGATGGTTCCAAAACAGCAGGTTCAGTGTCAGGCTTAGAAATTTTAGGTTCTTTAGCCAATTCACTGGAAGGATAAATACTACCAGTAACTTCAGAAACTGAAATTGGCTCTTGAATATGCTCTGTTGTTGGTATTTGATAATCAGGATGAACATTTATAGATGAATCTCCAACTTCTCTTGATCTAATTCTATTTTCACTAGGTGATACTAGAGCTCGCAGCCCTTCAATTTGGCTTGGTGTATACTCAGGGGGCTTCCCCTGAAGTCTACAGGACTGTCTTGGTAATTCTGCCATGATTGAATATTAATTAATCACACACAAACAAAGAAAATTTCAATAAAAACACCTAAAGTCTCTAAAGAAACAAATAGCTAAATCACATGCCTAAAAAAATCTAAGAGTACAAACCATGCACAAACGGTAAGTTCTCATACTAAAAACACTATTTGGTGATGAAATCCAACTTAGTGGAAGTTTAATATAGAAAGAGAAGTTGGAACAGTTACCCTGACAACCTGCTTAATGAAACAGACCGTCATAAGTTTCTTCACAAAACCATATCGAGTGAAGAGAAGCCCCAAAAGAGTCCAAGTGAGTATAGTCGATGTCTGCTCTAGGTGAAGTGAGATCTTTCCTTCACCGTCACCTTAGGGAATAATCTTAAGTTTATGGACACTAAGGTTACCAACAACAAAAAATACAATAGGGGGAACACTCTACGATCCAATTCTACGCAGAAGGGTAGAGCAACAAAGCTCAATCCTCTCAAAGGCTCCTCGACATGGTCAATCCGAGGTTTACCAACAAGTGACCCCAGGCTCCTTGATAATGGTTAATCCAAGGTTTACCGTTTGTAATGCGTGCAAATATTCTATCTTTCCCAATGAAATAGAATTGATTGTCTCAAAGGTTCGGACATGATCTCGTGATTAACTCCTTTAAGAGAAGCTTCCCAGAATGTACCAATTACAATTGGATTTATTTCCTACCACAAGATTTATCTACTTGTTTGTTTTTACTATCTTGGAGAGTCAACTCCAAGATACTAGCCTAAGCTATATTGGTGATAAGAGCCCTAGAAATAGAAAAAATTACTAGATCAATTTTAATTAAGCGTTGTTTTTATGGGATGTTCCTTTAAGTCAATAGGTATGGAAATGAAAATTTGATGGTGTTTTTATGGGATGTTCCTTTAACTCAATAGGTATTCAATGAAGTCTAGCTAAAAGAAAGAGTTCGAGAAATGCAATTTCTGAAGAGACAATTCTTTCTTTCAACATGAAGAATAAATGAAAAGAAAATCTTTTTTTTTTTCAATAATAACTCAAAAAGAGACAAACAATTAATGCTCACAATAAATCCCTTTCACTTTTCAAAACTCAAAACTACAAAAAACAACTTTTCTTTCAAAAGAGACCTACAAGTTCTAGGAAAGCACTCAAAACTACGAAAAACTAATTTTGAGATCTAAAAACTTTGAAAATATAATTGAATAAAAGCTTCAATTTTTTTTTGAGAATTTTTTTCTTAGTTGTTCAGTAAACTAAGGATTCATTTTCACAGAATAAAAAACAAATAAAAAACATCCATATATGTTTTCTTTTGTAAAAATTAAATTCAGAACTTATAACAAAGTTTGTTAAAAGATTTGCAAAGAGAAAACTAGATCTATTCCTAAAAAAGGATGGATTTTGCAACCAAGTTAGACTCATAAAGAAGAAAAAAAGACATCGGTGTGATCTAAGGTATTTCAAGATTCTAATGTTTGAGTCACTACAGAGACAAAGTGAAAACCACTCCAAGTATGCAAAACCTCTATAATATCACTCAAAACAAAAATGCTATTGGAACTTACTCACAAGAGATTTTTGACAGGAAAAATAAAGATCTGGGTAGACACTAAGAGTCCTAAATCAAATCTAAACTTGAACTGGAAGAAGAAATCTTAAGTTTTTAAAAAATTTTAATAGGATCCGCAGGCTCTAGAGGCAACAGGTGCAGTCTCGAACTGGTTACTTAAGGAAAGTGCGAAGATGCCCACATTGTGTGTGAAGACAAAGTGAGGTCCCCAAAAAAGTTCAAGAAAAACACAAAAGACTTCAAAACTTTTCAAATAAAAGTAAACCTAAGCTACCCAAGCCAGTATACATCAATAAAAAACCAGAAAAAATTATTTTCTCGAGTCAAAACAAAGGAAAACCAAAAATCAAAAACCATTCCCCAATGGAGTCGCCAACTTGTTGGCCGGATAAATTGATCTTGCGGACAAGACTGATCTCCCTAGTATCAGAAGATATTCTAGAAACAAACAGACAATTAAATCTATCTTTCTCTAGATATATCATGATTTATAAGTAAATGCTACAAAGGTGTTACGATCCTACCTTGATCCAATGCTTGTTTGTAGTAGTCGTCCTTCAGTCGCCCGAAAGAGTTATCTTCGAAGATCTGCAATCACAAACAAACAAACATCAAATAGAACCTACATAGCATGTATTCATAAATCATATCTATTATGTTTATCAAGGAATCCATAAAATAAATAATCAATTGACAGCTTATTGAGAAAAATAAACTTATTTGTATTAACTTTGAAATAGTAGAAGAACCTTACAACCTTTTTATCCTTGATGTTGAACAGGCCTTCCCGGGGTCCGAATTAGGAATTTCCTTTACTCTAACAAGCCTTGCACTCTTCTAACCGAGATACATATAGGTATGTAATATTTCGTCATGAAATCTCAGCTAAAGGAGTCTAAGTTCCAACAACACTTTACCTCAAATAACACTAAAGCTTGAACTCCCTTTGAGGCTGCCCAATGCCTCTTTTTATAGTGCAAAAGAGGAGGTTACAGTTCCACCTATGAAGGGATAGAATCCTCCTTCAAAGGGATAAGCTCCTCACGTCAAGGAGTTGGCTCTTTAAGGCATGGGATACATGAACCTGAAAAGAGCGGACTTGCCACCGCAAGATTCCTTCCAGAAGCTTCTAAAAATGACTGAAAGTGAGCTTTTTGAGTTTACTTGCACCCTTTTAATATTTTTCAGGGGTTTGCACCCTTAACGTAGAGAAAGTGTGGTCAGGTACATAGGAGACATGACCATTAGGTGCGGGACCACAGGTAAGACAAAGAGAAAGTGTGATACCAGAGTTTTAGAGACTTTTGAGAGCTTTTCTCTTATTTTTAAGGCTTGACATGAGGAACTGATGTTTTTAGACTTGCAAGGGAAGAAAGTATGAGTGATAATGAGCTCATACGGACAACGAAATGTCAAGGTGACAGTTTTCAATGCAATAGAAGTGGATGACAGAGGGAAGAAAATTATCAATGCAGAGCCCAGCACCACCCTTGCCACCACGAAGATCCAAATGGAAGAAATCAAAGATCCAGAGGAGGAGGATCATCTCTTCTAGTCCCATATGTGGGTAAGGGGTTGCCCACTACAATTCATTGTCGATATTGGGAGCCAAAAGAACCTCATTTCTGTAGAGTTTGTGAAGCAGTTGGGCTTTTCGACCACAACACACCCATAGTCATACACCATCGAGTGGCTTCACCAAGGAGAGGGTATTCACGTCAGCCAGCAATGTCGCTTTCCCTATAACATCAAGCGCTTCACTGATGAGGTATTATGTGAAATTTATCCTCTTAATGTTTGTGATGTGTTATTAGGCCAACCATACTTGTGGAAGCGACATGTTGTGTATGAGTCTCGGCCTTGCGCTGTTATTGAACTTTGGGAAATAAGTTGTACAGGATACCAGAGGTACCACTGTTCGCCGCTATCTCTTTGGTTACTGAAAAACAATGCAGTAAGCTCATTTCAAAAACTAGTAAATTTGTTTTCCCGATGATACGTCCTCAGGGAAAGAAGAAGACTGTGGCCATGACCTCTAGACATGGCTCATCCGCATGACAACGAAAAATGGACAAGGTCGTTGAGGAGTGCCTGGACATCTTGACCTCACTGAAAGGGGTGGCTTTGCACTGTCAATTCAAGCACCCCATCGATTTGACCTGAGGTGTGTTGCTACCCAATGGACCGATTTATTAGTGCTTTGTTCTGGATAACTATGAAATCAAGAGATAGATTTGGGAGCTGCTACAGAATGGGCACATCGGGCCAATCTCATCGCCTTGTGGGAGCCCGATCGTGTTGGTGCAGAAGAAGGATGAGACTTGGAGACTCTATATTGACTATCGGGCGCTCAACAAGATCATTTTCCAGAATAGGTACCTGATCCCACAGATTGATGACCTTCTGTTATAGCATCATTTATCACCTCTATATACTTGATGACTTATGAATTGGCCTTGGGCAACCCTTCTATTCAGACTTGGTCACATTTCTCAAAAAAAAAAAATTTAAAACCAATACGTGACTCTGTACAATTTTTTTTGCATGCACATGTGGGTCCATCCATAGCTGACCCATGTACGCTATTTAAAATATTAAAAAACATGTAATTTCCCTATTATTGAGGTGGGGTTTATGGGAAAAAAAAAATTGTAACTTAACTACCCCAGCCTGTGGCCTAACTATTCCCCAACTAAAAAAACTAATTTTAGGAAGTATAAATACACCTCAAGGGAATGGCCTAACGAAGGAGAGAGAGAATATTATTGATATTATAGCTTGTTATAGCCCTGATCAAGTCTGATATTTCGCATGTGCCTCCTACACTTCCTAGGTTTCAGGAAACCCTTGTTTCCTTGAGATGATCACCCTCATTCTATGTGACATCCTTTGTGCACCATTTATGGAAGAAGCTTTGTGAGGCTAGGGCTGGACGAATCCGGAGGACGAATTTTCTCAAGGCCGTGGTAGATCTCAGGTGATTTCTCCAATATTATTTTCTGTACAGGTTATCAATAAAAGAAGTACCATCATGTTCTTGATGTTCATGTGTTATGTGTCTCTTATACATGCTTAATAATCTTGAATAATTTATTTGATGTTATTTTTATGAGATCATGTATGTTAATCTACTAGCATCTAGGACATATATGTTGTACAACTAGTTTTTGTGTTTGTTCTTGACTAATTTACAAGTTCTGGAGCATGAGGAGTAGTAGGGGGTTTGCACCCTACGGGATCTACTACAAACAAAGGATAAATGGGTAAGGTCCACAATCCTCACTTTCTAGTTTAAAGCATAGAAGTTGGTAATCAGAGTCCTTGTGATGACATGCCATCTGCTCTATTAGATCTTAGGGTACCTTTTCCCTGTAATAGAACTGGAAACTTTGTGGGGGATTACATCCGTGCTATTTCTATTTAGGGTTGTTTTATCTGTCTTGGGGGTTCAGTGACAGTTTAATCACATTTGTAGTCTAGTAAGTCTTTTTCCCAACCTGGAATAAGCCCTGATCTTCTGATTAGGCCTGAGTCTTTATTTTTTTCCTTATTTCAATTTATATACGCTAATTCAGCTATACACAGTCACATATGTCCTCTATTTTCTCCAAAATGACCTGCGTATACGTGTGTTTCTTTGGTTACGGTTCCGTATACACGTGTGTTGCACACATCGAACCAACGTATGCCTAGTAAATTTTCAAAATCTTAATTCTAAGGTCCTGTAAGTATTTCCTGCCTATGGTTTGCCACTTCTGTGGTACCTTTTAGGTGTCTAGACTGTGATTCTTGTGGTTTTATGTCAGTTCCTCTCTTTTTGTTGTGAAGACCTAGTCATTTTATGGTTTTTCATATTTTGTGAAGTTGAAATTGTGGTTGTACCACCAAGACTCTTCCTCGTGTTCTTGCTTACTCTGACCATTCATAACAGTGAGCCTCTGGTTGTTTGCTCATGTCTTCCTTATGCATTTCTTTGCTCTCTTTTTTCCTCTTTGAGTTCTTTGGTTTTCTTTTCTTCTTGGGACTAGCCTTCTAGTGAATCCTGAAGTGACCTCTTCTTGATTTTTTGATTTTCTGTTTTCTAGAAGTGTGTGCTACTATTCTAAATTAGTTTCTTGGGGTTGTTTCTTCTTATTTCTTGTTTGAGTCCTGCTACAAAAGAAACATAGTTGGCTTATGCATTTTGAAGTCTCTTTGTGGCTCATTTTCTTGATTTTGGTTCTTGAGTAGTTTTGTGCTTGTCTCTTTCAAATATTTATGTTTTACTTAAAAGTGAAAATCCAAAATAACATTTCTTGTTTTCCATTTCTTTTTCTTTGGTTTCCTTTTTATGGTTTTCATTTGTTTTGAAGTAGTTTGTTAGTTTCTCGTTTTTTGGTTCATTTGCTTGATCTTGAAAGGATTCTTTGCCTAGATTTCTCTCTCTTTTATATCAATATTATTTTGGCGCTTTGTATGCAAAGGAGTTCTTGATGGGACTTGCCTTGCTTGTCTATCAAAGTGATTGAACCGATTCTTCCTATAAACTCTGTTTTCTTCCTTAGTGAGTAGTCCTAGAATTTGCATATCATTGGTATGTTTTGGATTAGTTGCACTAAATAATTTTAGTATTTTTTGATAGTTTTCTGAAGTGTGTGAAGAGTGATAAATGAAAAAAAAAAATTTGTTTATTATTGGTTTCATATGACCCATTTAGAAACCTCTTTTCATTGAAAGAAAAATATTGCATTTTCATGTAGTAGGTTTTCATTGATTTTTTTTGCGTCGATAAACATCATTAGTTTCACTTCCATCTACCTTTGAATTAAGTAACAACCATTTTAAATAAAGCGCCCTAATTAAAATGAACTAGAATTATTTTTATTTATTTTTTCATTAATCATACACATTTTAGCTAGGCCATAGGGCCTTGGAATAGGTGAGTGGAGAGTTAACTCTCCAAGGCCACTCAAAAATGTCAAACATAGAAAGTTGATTAATGAGCTAAATCCAATTCTATTAAGTGGACCAAGAAAACTCTACCTATAGAGAGTTAAGCACGAGGGAGAGTGAACAGAGAGAAGAGAGATACCCCCTCTACTATTTTTTGAATCTCGACCTAGGACAGTTCTGCCTAGTTGCTGATACCTGTGGTACCTGAGGCAGGCGTTGCATCAGAGGGTGCCCTTGCGAAGCTTGTGGGCTTGCCCCAGAAAAGGTTATTTGTCAGGAGGTCAACATAAATATTTCTCTTACCTTCGCTAGTAGGCTTGGGCCATAACTAAGCCAGGATATTTTCGGAAGGTCCTCTTATTCACTTTATTATACTTCGGTGTCTGGTCCTAATCACCTGGAGTGGGAATACTTGAAGGCCTCTTGATTGATTGCACATTGACTGTATCTTAGGGACTTTTATAGAGTGTGCTCTTTCCTCCTAGATTTCTTAGCTTCTTATATTTTTTGAGTCTAATTAATCTCGTAAAGTGGTTGACTGATCACCTCGTTGATCGAGGAGGCTTTGTGGGATTTGTCCTATGAGTTCTGAGCCTTAATCAAGAAGGCGTAGGAGTAATTCAGTGGGTAATTTTTATCCTGTGGTTTTGAACACAACCGAGAGTGATCCTCTGCCTGGGGTTGTTGTTTCTGTGCCTAGTCCTAGTACTATTGTTATTGTAGAGAGGAGTACTCCACTCATCTCCAGAGTCTTGTTTCCGGCAGAAGAAGTTGAAGTAGAAGAGGTTCCTCAAACTCCTGAGACTCCTTCATCTCCTCTTCCTGCTTGTTTTCTAGACATCATTTTGTACATTGGGCCTGAGACTCAGGGACCGGCTAGCCCATATCCTTCATATCACTTTCTTTCGATGGCCACGACTGGGAACACATATCCAGATATGAGAATTGCAAGTGTTCATACTCCTCTTTCAGTTAAAGGATGAGGTACTATTACCATTTCGACAATCACTTCTAGTGTTCCTATGTTTGGCTCTACTTCTATTCCATCTACGAGTGGAAGCACCAAATCACATGTTTCTCAATTTGGCCCCTTTTCTTTAGGAATGACTTCTAGTGTGATTCCTTCTATCTCCTTTACCATTTCTTCAACTGTCTTTGTGCCTATGCCTTCTATGGCTAGTGGATCAACTTCTTTTCAAGGTTTCCCCTTTAGAAGTGGAAATATTCCTCATTTGAACCCTTCCTTATGATATTTTCCTTTCACCTCCCAAAATCAAGGATTCAATCCTTTCATTGGAGGTCAAAGCTCTAATGCTTTTTCGAGATGGAACCCTGCTTTTACAGGGTGAGGAGCTGGGAGTCAGTTTTTGTCTGGTCAGCAAGGGAATGTTCCTTTCCCTTTGGTAGGTGCTTCTTAGGGCTTTTCTCCATTCACCAGTTATTGGAACCCTTACCAAGGGGTTTATTGCCCTTTAAACACTTTGATTGGAGGGAATATCCCTGTTTATAGTAACCCTATGATGGGAGGGGGTCTTTCTCATAATTTTGGGTCACAAGGCTTATCTTATGGCTCAAAATTTTCTACAAACAACATTTTCCAACTTGTTCCTCAACAAATCCAGGCTATTCTTTTCATAATGTGGGGAATCCTTCCTATGGGGAATGGAATTCCTAGGCTCCTTCATGCTTACCATTCCTGACAACTTTAAACTTTCCAGATCTATCGAAATTGACAAATGATCCTATTTGGTATAGTCTAGGTTGGCCTCCAGCCCCCACTAAACTTCCTTCAAACATTCCAAAGTTTGAGGGGAATACTGGTGAGGATCCGATAGACCACGTCACCACTTTCCAATTATGGTGTTCGTCAAATTCCCTTACCTATGATTTGATTAGGTTGAGGTTATTTCAATGAACCCTAACTTGGAACGTAGCTAAATGGTACTTTGAGTTGGCAATGGGAAGTTTTGCTACTTTTGGTGAGTTTGCTACTATGTTCTTAAACCATTTTAAGTTTCTTGTCCGTTATGATGTCGGAACTGATCCCTTGGCCAATTTCTACCAGGACAAGGCAACTCACATTTCTCACTATATTTAGGAATGGAGCAGAAGGACAAGGCTAATTAAAGCCCAAATTCTGAATGAGTTCCTTCTCGAATGGTTTCTGAAATCTCTGCAACCATAAATCTCAAAGGATGTATCCCTTTCAGGGGTATTTTATGAGGAACAAGCTATTTTTAGGGCTTAACATCTAGAATTGACCTATTCTCAGTCTGGGGTCCTTGATAAAAATTTTGCAGATGCTCCTCACTCCAAGCTAGATTTATCCAAAACAAAATGTGGTCCTCATGGTGATGGACTTATCGGTACGATCGATAGTGGTACGGCTAACATGTTAATTCAATTATCGCACTTTTCTATGAAATTTTCTCCTTCTAGTTAGGTTACGACTTTAGTGTCAACTCCTTATCAACCCTTGACTATTAATGTCATTCAAGATTCTAACCCCAAAGGAAATCAACAATCTGATGGGAAGAAGAAGGGACATAATAATAAGAAGAAAGAAAAGGATGGGAAGGGGAATGTGAACAGATCCAGCTATCATGTTGGATAGGGTAAGAGGAATAATAAAAATAAGGTTAATTTTCCATGCATGTTATCCACTGGAGACCATCTTACTCACCTCTGCCCGAAAATTTAGGATTCTGAGTGCTTGTTGGCTTAGAAGGGTTCTTCCAGCTCCTAGTCTATATCAACAAACCCTTTTCCCCAAGGGCATCAACTGCTTGCTGGCACGAATGCAAATACTGGAGCTCCCTCCGGGGGCAACTAGGAAAGGGAAAATCCATCAAACGTATACATGATAAGTGCTCACACAGATATCACTATGAGATTTTATGATTATGGCGAAGCTGACTCTTCGAAAGCTAAAGGTGCTCCTAACAATTTTGAGCCACTCCATATCATAGGCCCGCAATTGAGCCTATTCCTCGGATGCTGAAAGGATCTACAAAGCATCTGACGATCAATCCTAATGCCAAGGCTACCCAGAACTACTCGATTGTAGAATATCTAGCTCAAAGTCCTTGTGCCATGTCTGTGTTAGAGGTACTCCAGTCGTGTCCTAAAGAAAGGAGTGCATTGCTCACTTACATTGGGGCTGTTGATCCAAAAAATTCTCTTGTGATCACATTTGACATTTTGACTTTCAAAAAGAGACTTCCTCATCATGTGGCTTTTCATATTAAGTCTACATATCGTAAGTTTAATATATTTTGAACAGTAGTCGATGAGGGTGCTTCCACATGTGTGATGTTTGTCTCATGCTGGAAGGCTATTGGATCTCCTTCGTCTATCCCTTATGCTACTCTTTTGACTAGATTTGATGGTCATTCTCACATGCCACATGACATTGTTCCAGCTTTATCCATCTATGTTGGTGGAAAAAATCTCAATATTGAGGTCGAAATAGTTGACAAAAATCTAGAATACAACCTTCTGTTGGGGTGAAACTAGATTTATGAGATGGATGCTATTGCTTCCTCATTATTTCAAATTTTATGTTTCCCTCACAAAGGGGGGATTGTCACTCTTGACTAGATGGACTATTCTCTTGTAGATCTGAATACATCTGGTGACTGAGTTGTTTCCTTGGTGAATGAGATGAAGCAACCTATTGAGAATTTGGGGGTTGGAATGTATACATCCTTGATGGGTACTTTTGATTTCCCTCCTCCTTCGGTTCATATTCATGTTATTTCATCCTCTAGGGTTCCTACTCAAAGAGATTTCTTTCGAACTCATTATTTTTCGGACTCTTGGACCTTGCATTCCCCTACCTCCACATTAGAGAAAGGCCAAGTGGCTGGAATGGAATTTCCTATGTCTACAACTGAGATTTCTTATCGATCTATTGTTGACTTTGTAGATTCCATGCCAGTTTCTCTTTCACCAGAGGAATTGGATGGAGATGTGGCTCCGGCTTGGACTCTTAGTTCATATTCTTCTCATGATTTCCTTGATACCACTCTTCCATTTGAAGATGTCATCCTTAAAGCAATCACTGGTGTAGAAATACCATGGGATGATTTGCATCATCAGTCCTATTTTCTACTGGACTTTCAAGAAGTTGAAACAAGTTTGTCTACCCTTCAGTCTTCTTGTCTTGTCGACCCAGTCTCGAACCCCTTAGAACTAGCATAGGTATTTTCTGAAGGTAACATGGCTGTTATTTTTGCTACTACCCCGGTGAACATCTCTAGAGATGCAAACATTATTGAGAATGTCTTCATTGGAGTTGAATGTTCCCCTGAAGAGATTTAGACTAACACAGATCTCTTTCGAGAACTTCGAGATGCCTTTGCTTGGTCTTATGAGGAAATGCCTGGTATAGATCCATCTATTGTTCATCATGAGATCAAGACATACAAAAAATCCTAAGCCTATTCAGTATAAGCTTCGTCCGGTCAACCCTAGGAGGGTTGTAGCTATCAAAGCCGATGTTGAAAAGCTGCTAAAGGTGAGTTTCATATACCCCATTCCATTAACTAAGTGCATTTCGAATCCAGTTCCTGTGGACAAAAAATAAGGAACGATCCGAGTTTGCATTGATTTTAGGGACTTGAATAAGGCATGTCCTAAAGATAATTACCCCACACCATTTATAGACACATTTTCGATGAGTGTGCGGGGAAAGAAATTTTCTCCTTCATGGACAATTTCTCGGGATATAATCACATCACTATCCATCCTGAAGACCAGCATAAGACTGCTTTTATTTGCCCCTAGGGTACCTTTGGTTATAGGAAGATGCCTTTCGACCTTAAAAATGCTAGAGCTACCTTTCATCGGGCTATGTCCTATGCCTTCCATGACAACAAACATATTATTGAGGCATATTTAGATGATTTAGTTTCTCGTTCTTGTAAGAGAATTGATCATCCTTCACACCTTCGTCAATTTTTCGAATGATGTATTTATTATAAAATGCGGTTGAACCCTAATAAGTGTGTTTTTGCTGTCATATCCAGTCAGTTATTGGGATTCATCATGTTTACAAAAGGGATTCAGGTAGATCCCTTCAAGGTTGAGGCAATACTTCAGTTTCCTCCTCCATCTTCAATCCTTCAACTTCAAAGTATACAAGGCAAAGCCAATTTCTTACGAAGATTTATCGTGAATTATACCGAGATTACAAAATGATTTATGAGGTTGTTAAAGAAAGCAGTTCCATTTTTAAGGGATGACTTTGCTCAACGCTCATTTGATGCTTTGAAAAAATTGTTGACCTCTGCTCCATTACTGATTCCACCTGATTATAGTAGTTCTTTCATTTTGTATATTGCCGTAGAAAAATCTACCATAGGTATGGTTCTGGTTCAAGAATATGATTCCCTTTATGATCATGTTGTGTACTACCTTAGTCGAGGCTTGGTGGGTCCTGAACTCCGGTATTCTCTAATTGAGAAACTAGCTTTGGCAGCTGTCCATGCTGTCCAACGGCTCAAACATTATATCTTCCTTCGAAAAAATTATGTTTTGGTGGCAGTTAATCCATTTCAATTTATTCTTAGTAGGCGAGTGATTGGGGCCAAATACAATCGATGGATTTTCATTTTGCAAGAGTTCGATCTCGAATTCCTATCTTCCAAATCGAAGAAATCATTGGTATTTGTGGAGTTGATTTCTGAGTTGCCCTATGGAGAAGATATTATTATGAGGAATAATTTCATAATGACCATATTTTTCTCATTTCTTCAAAGGATCCTTGGTATGGGGATCTCATATTTTATCTCCAGACTGCGAAATTTCCCTTAGCTTTTTCGAAAGATGAGGTCGAAAGTTGCGTCACTTAGCTAAAAATTATCGGATTATCGGTGACACTTTATATCCTCATGGGGTCTATTTGGTCCTTACACATTGCTTAACTCTCGAAGAAGCTGAGGTTGTGCTGAATGATTCTCATAGTGGATCTTGTGGTGGTAATTTATCTGGGCTTGATACAACCCAAAAAATCTTGCATGTAGGATACTTTTGGCCCTCGATTTTCAAATATTGTGTTGAGGTGGTCAAAAAATGTCATCCTTGTCAAGTATATACTTGAAATATGAGCACTCATCCAGCTCCACTCTTTCCTATCATCGTTGTCCGTCCATTCACAAAGTGGGGTATTGATTATACTACTTGTAACCTGCCTTCGTCTAAAAGTCATAAGTACACTATTGTAGCAGTATACTACTTTGCAAAGTGGGTTGAGGCTATGCCTACTTTTGCAAATGATGGTGAGACAACAACCCTATTTCTATTCAACCAAGTCATTTCTCACTTTGGTATCCCCAAAGATATTGTCACTGACCATGGTAATCATTTTTAGAACAATATGATGGATGAATTGGCTCTCAAATTGGGTTTTTGGCAGGACCATTCATCTCCTTAATATGCTCAGGCCAATGGGCAGGTTGAATTCGTTAACAAATCCTTGAATACGATCCTTTAATAGACAATTGATAAAGCTAGATCCAATTGGAACATCATGCCGTACCCTACACTTTCGGCATACTCGATATCTATACAGACTGCAATCAGTTTCACTCTGTTTCAACTAGTTTATGGGTTGGAATCTATATTTCATATTGAATGCGAAATTCCTTCCCTTAAGCTAGCAGTTGTGCTTCTTCCTGACACTTATAGTCTAGAAGAATTCCTTATCCATATATAACATCTTCACGAGTAGCATAGAGATGCACTAAGATGAATGAAGTTCATAAGAAACGAGTGAAGGTTCAATATGATAAGGAGGCCAAGCTTAGGGTTTTCTCTGAAGGTGACCTTGTCTTGGTTTATGCCCCGTAGAAGGTTTCCTTGGGGGTAGGAAAGTTCAAATCCATGTGGTATGCACCCTTTATCATCAAGAAGTTCCTGAAAAAGGGAGCTTATTCCTTGGTTGATTTTGATGGGAATAAGCTGGCGGAGCCCAGAAATGGGTTCTATCTGAAGAAGTATTTTGCCTAGGTTTTAGCCTAGCATTTTATTTTATTCGTCAAATTTTCTATTTTTTGGTGTGACTTTGATGATTTTTATCTTCTTTGGAAAGTATTATTGGATGAGATGAATCATTTTTGCTTTGCTGATGGTGCTAGTGGACATACTTGGAACCTAGCTTTTGTGGCTTGGGTAAGTCTATCGATTTGGTAAGTTGCTAGTCTCAAGGGGTATATACATTGGTCCTACTTCGAACAATGTGGAAAAATAAACTGCAGTGGTCAACCTACTCTCGGAGGTAATATCTCACGGTGTTGATTCGTTAGTAGTTTGCTTGGATTCAAAACTGGTGGTTTTGCAATTAAACAACACCTATCGTGTTAGAGACCTGTTTTTGCATCGTTTATCTTTTAGAGTGTCTTTGTTACAACGTTCATTTCAATTTATTACGTTCATTCATATTCCTCAATCTGATAATTATATAGGAGACTCATTAGCTAATCAAGAACTGGATTAGCACATTAATCATTTAGTAATTTAAAAATATCAAAAACATCATTCATCACTGTACATTTGGGACAATAACATCATATAAAATTGACATATATATATATATATATATATATATATATATATATATATATATATTAGCACATTAATCATTCAATAATTTAAAAATATCAAAAACATCATTAATCATTGTACATTTCTGACAATCACATCATATAAAATCGCTATGTGTGTGTGTGTGTGTGTGTATATATATATATATATATATAGAACAGAGTGTTCAAAATATAAAAAAATTGGACCATCATGTCCTACAAATTTGGTCTTATGCCCAATAATATGTGACATCAAAATAATAATACAGTCATCCAATAAACTATATATCTATCCCTGAGGTCCTTATCCAACATGTGTGTTCTGGAAGAACACAATGTCAGTAGCTACATGGTGGAATAACCACACCCAGTCTCGTGGTACTCCAACCACTCTCCTCTAGATAGCCTCGGGAAGATCCTTTATAGCTGCCATGGGTACTTGGTGAGTTAAACTTTCTAAGTTTCTCTGGATGGAATGGAGGGTATATCCTGGGTATTCAACATCATCCTCTTCTCCTCTATGGTGCTTATGTCTTGGGTAGCCCTCAGGCATAACCAATCTCGTGTCTGCATCATGGTCATTGAGATTTTGTAAGTCATATTGTCATATAAAAAAAAAATCATTTTCATATAATTTGAAAAAAATAAAAGAATCTTTGTTTAATATTACCAATTGCATCCCATGTTACTCTGGGTGGAAGAACCAAAGCAGGATTTGCTCTAAAATCCATCCCAGCATAGGGATAGTCCTCTACTGAGATGACCTATTCTGCTCATCACTAGAAGAACTCATCATCCCATGTTGTGTGGGGAACCTCACTTCCCCCCAGTCTCTTCATAAAGTTTTTCCATCTGGCAATCCCTGGATCTCATGGGCTATTGATGGTTGAGATAATATTGGGTCAAATCCCTGTGACTCTCTCAAATATTAATGTCAGCAAAATAGTACCATATCCCAAATGTTTTGTTTTTACATATCGGATAGAAGTTAGTTGTTTCTTCAGATTTTCAAATAAGGTTGTGCACCAGTCATAGAGCTGGGTCAATAAATCCACTATTATACTCATCTGAGTGCATGAGGTCTGGTGAAGGGATGTTGAGCCTGCCACTCTACCAATAGTGAAAAGAAGGATTTTCATGTACAAGTCTCATACATCCTTTATTGGGATCTGTGTCCCCACCTTCTTTGCACCATCTACACAGTATACCTAAACATAGTCATCTACATTAAGCCCTCTAGTGGGCTTTCCATGCAAATCAACTAGTTCTCCCCTCCGGGAAATTCAAGTGATAAAATAGATGTCTTCTAGCTAAATCCTTAATGGTATATGATATATCATAAAAGAATATTCATTTTGTTCTCAATAATTGACCAAAATATCGAGCAATCGAGTATGGGTTTTCATATATGGCATTTTGAAAATTTGGAATGAACCACGACTCCGAAGGATATCCAACGATTGTTGGTCTTGCATGACTTCATTATCTATTGCACTGTGCTCTCTCTCCCTCCAACTGATGGTCATCCTAAACAATTTCATCCATTGACCCATTAGATATCAAATTTTGAATTCCGCTCTGTGTATACACGACTTCATTTGGACATAGTCGCGTATATATGTGAGTTCCTCATGACTAACCCGTGTATACATATTGGGCTAAGGTGATTGCCTGTCATTTAATTTTTCAACCCGAGGGTTTCAGAAGCTTGTGATGTATGCGTTCACTGTATGTGCTAGAAATTATCTTTCAGTTTAGATAAATCTAACTATAGAATAGCAAAAACCAATTTATATATTCTTTGAAATCAAATAATAAAAATGAAATTCAACTAACCTATGAAATCAAGTAATGAAAATAAAGAAAATAAATTCAAAAGAAAATATAGTGTCCAATCACACTTGCAGGAATTGAAATTTTAATCCAAGAAGGAATTTAAAAGCATGTAAAGAAAGAAACAACTAAGGTATGTTCAATCACTCCAATAACCAATATGAAAGTATGATAGAATCACCCTCTTGAGATGATAAGCAACCGATTATACTTTAGTCTTTAAATCTAGAAAATAAATTAAATCATGCAAAGGGAAAACTCAATAATTGCATAAGTTAGGTATTGAAGCATTTAGAAATATGATAAAATCATCTTCTTGAAATGATCTTTAAGAACGCCCAATATTACAATTAAATGAGGATCTAAATCTAGAAAACAATGTAAAAGCATGTAAAAGTAAATATCAATGATTGCATAGGTTGAACATTCAATCACCCAATTTGTAAGTATGACAAGTCACCTTCTTGGCTTGATATTTTATTCAATTATACAATGATTTGATAGTTTTATCTAAGAAAGTAAATAACACAACATGAAAGGAAACTAAATAATAAAGCATAAAAGTAAAGCTCAATGATTGCACAGGTTGAACATTCAATCACCCAATTTGGAAGTATGACAAGTCGCCTTCTTGGCTTGATCTTTTATTCAATTATACAATGAGCTGATAGTTTGATCTAAGAAACTAAATAATAGAACATGAAAGGAAACTAAATAACTATGAGCTCTATTGCCTCAAACTTAACCCAATTGGAAAATAGATAAATATTTCCTATTGAAATGTTTTTAGAAAATAAAAGATTACACAATCATTTTAAAACTAATACTAAGAAAGAAATAAACTTTAATCTCTAAAAACAAGTAAATCTCACACATTTTAGACAGCTGATCTAAAAGTATGAGAGATGGTAAATCAATATGCTCCATATATAAGCAAAACCAAACCAAAATTAAGGAATATTCATGGGTAAGGTGCCACAATCTAATTCTGTTAATTCTGTATTCAAAGCTTGAACATAAATCCAATTTTACACATGATTTGATAGCGGAAAGCTTCCCCTATTTATACAAAAGATGAGAAGTTCTCTCATTAATGAGATTCCATGAATCTCTCCCTATATCTCTAGAGTTCCAATCCAAATAGGAAGTGATAAGGTACATGTATTCTTAGAGTTACAATACGAATAGGAAATGAGACACATATCCTTATGATCCCATGATCTTCTTCATCCAAATTCGAATTTCACCTTAGGAGGCCACATAAGAGTCTTTTGGAAGCTTGTTTTTGACCTACACATGGCCACAAACTCAGTCCACTTTGTGGGTATAAGTATGTGCATACTATTTTCTAGTTTTTAACCATACATTCACTTAAAAATACTAAGAATTAATAAATTTTGGAAAAACATAAATGTAACCCAATAGTGGTAATGGTAAAGTAAATATGATGAAATGGAGGTGGAGTGAATGTGATAATATGGAAGTATAAGTGAAAATGTAATGGAAGTGAATGACAATTTCAAGGCCCAACATACCCCTCAATTGAAGCTATTGCATGTCCTCATGCAATCTATTACATTAATTCTTTTCTATCTTTGAGCTTTGGCTTAACTTTGCATAATATCATTTGATAACTTCATACTTCTGCAAAGTCTTTTTAGTTGAATTGCAACATGGTTGGTTCTTGTGTTTCAACCATATTTTGTTGTTGCATTCAATTTTTATCTTTGAACTTTGCGACATGATAATTTGATTATTGTTGCAAAGTATATTGTTATTGGATTGCATCATGGTTGGTTCTTGTGTGACAACCATGATTGTGTTTGCATAAAATTATCTTTTAAGTAGTTTTCAAAAGCAATTGTATGCTCATGGTATTGGAAATTTTATGAAATGAGGAAAAAAGGTGATTTTTCCAAAAATTATCATTCTAGATTTCCAAGGAATTCTATGGTAAAAAGTTAGAAAATGATGTACGATAACTTACCCTTTGGAAATGGATGAGCTGCATGTGTGGTGGCTACAAAATTATGATTATAATATTCTTCATGTGGATGTATAAGTTATGGATAAAATTGTCAAGATGACTTTTATTGCTTCTAGTAAATCTGCTGAATTTGTTGTGAAATTATGTTGATTCTGAAACTGTCCTCTGATTCTGCAGCTGCCATCTGATTCTGTAGTTTCCATTTGATTATGTTGTTGCCCTCTAATTCCACAACTGTCATCTGATTCTGTTGTTTTCATCTAATTCTGCAGCTGTCATCTAATTTTTTTACTATCATCTGATTTTGCAGCTGCCATCTAATTCAACAGCTCCAGAATGGTGTTGATCTATTGTACCTGCATATCTTCTTCATTTGCTTCAAAATGTTGAAAATGATGTCCTTAATGTCTTCAAAACTTGTTGGCATAATTCCTGCTATGTGAATAGATATTCTAATGTTGAGAATAGAAGGAAATTGTTGACTTAGTGGCCATTAATGGATGCCACTAGTCAAAACAAGAACTCTCACCATTGATGACAATGAGAGTCAAGATGCCCAAACACATCTTGCTAGGTATGAATAATTTTGCTGTTGTCGAGTACCTAAAATATCTGATGAATAAGGGACATTAATTTATTTACATTGTTTGTCAATAACATGACTTGCAATTAAGCCATGCAAGCCTCAAGGTGTTTCTATAAAGATTTTAGACTCTAAGGACTATAGACTCAATAATCTTCATTAAAGCAAGGTTTATTTGCGAAATGAAAAGGATAGGAGAAGGAAAATGGAAATTGAAGATAAAAATGGAAAATGACAATGGGAAATAAGCATGTAAGTGAGCTTAATTATTTTATTTGTGGGTTAGGAGTAGAAAAAGAGTAATGGAAAGTGGATGTGAATAAAAATGAACAACTAGCTACTGCTGGAAAAATAATTGTGGCTTGCTTTGAATTTCTTGATTGGATTTATAATTCAAAAGGGAGGAAAGGTAATGGTCTTGATGGACATGGACTTGTTCTTATGTTTTTCATGAAATTGGTCCCTTGAAGACAAATTGTGTTAGAAAATTGGTTTCCTTCAATTATCATTCGATCATCCCAAACCTGCAAAAACAAACTTGACATAAAGAACATAAGTGTGTTAAAAAAGAAATGGCGAATTCCTTTCTGTTTCTTTTGCAAAAATTTGAATGTCAAATGAAATAGATTAAGGAAAATAAAAAGAGTTATATTCAGTCCAATTCATGATATTGATAACAATCCATTTTTAAGAAATAACCATGAGAAATAAATCAACTCCATGTTGTCGGATGACTTCATGCAATGTGCTCAGTAATATGATTGGCATCTCAATGATTTTTTGTGTTCTGCAATTTAAAGCTTCATAGAAAATACACAACAACAAAATTTATAATGTCAAATATTGAGAAATCATCTAAATAATCTTCCAATTTTTCTACAAGTCACTGTCAAATTGAATTGTCATCTATGTTGCAAAATCATGTTGTCAAAAATATTTGAAGTGGCAAAAAAAAAATTATTTCAATCAAATTTTGCAAGTATTTTTCACCTTATAAATTGCTTCAATAAATCAATTATATATGAAATGTTTTTATTTCTAATATATATATATATATATATATATATATATATATATATATATATATATCTTATTTTTTATATATTTTTTATTATCAATTTTTTTTTTAATGATGAGACACATAGAGAATGAGACACATATGTGTCTAAAATCAAATTTATTAAATCAAAATGGACTCTTAGACCACATGCCATGTGGAGCAGAGTTTGTTATTCACTTGGATTCTTCTAAAATAAAATTTATTAAATAAAATTGGACTCTTAGACCACATGCCATGTAGAGCAGAGTTTGTTATTCACTTGGATTCTTCTGCTTTCAACTTGCCATGTTTAAATAGTTGAAAATAAATCATTTTTTCCTCATGTAATCTGCAAAACGGAGCTCTGAAGAACCCTGAATTTCTCCCAAATGACTCCAAAATCTAGAAATTAGCTCACGTGTTACCTAATTCAACCCGTTCCTGAAACAACCCATGTTTTATTTTTATTTTTTAATTTGCCTTGGTTTGCTCAGAAAATGCGTTTAAAATATGGTTTCTTTAACAGTTATGCATTTCTTGCAATTTTGTTTTCTAGAAATTACTTCTGCAACAAAATAAAATTGTTGTGGTTTGATTTTTTTTATTTGCAAGTTTGGATGTGTAATGGCTTGAGTCTCACAGAGAACTTCAGTGCGATCTCCCTCATTCCAATTACCTGCAATGGAATCTTCAATCTTCTCTTCATTAGCAGTCTGCAATCTTCTCTTCATCAACAGTTTCTTCATGTGATACACTTTCATTGTCTGTCTCTGCAATTTAATCTGCAATATTATCTTCATAAAAAATTTGAAATATTCTCTTCATCAGTTGTTTCTTCATCCGATACACCTTCATTGTCTGTCTCTGCAACTTTTAAAATCGATTTCTAATAAATGTTGCTTGAGGAAGATCGAATATGGAAAAGATAAGGTTCCTTTTTTTTATTGTAATGCATGGGTATTTGTGTGGATTTAAGGCTTGCACATATGTGTAAGGCCAAGCCAAAGCGTGAAGCCAAGCCAAAGGCTGGCCTCACACATGTGCGTGGGCCTCCTTTCCACGGGCCAATTTTTTTTTTTTTTTTTTTTTTTTTTTTTTAAAAGAAAAATTGTGCACATGCAATTCAATAAATCAGAAAAAGATTAAGAGGATGAAAAACTATAAAAATTGCACAACAGATAAAAAAAAGGATCATGACTCAAATGACGATTTTCAATAGAATTGTAGTTTAATTTGCAACAAAATTTTCAACGAAATTTTGAATTTTAATTTTTAAATTGACTGATCTGATTTTCTGATCTTCTAGGTCGCAACAAGGCATGGGAAGAGAGCATACTAGTCAGCGTCATCAAATAAATCCATATTTTCACACACAAAATTTCTTTCTGATGGTGATAGAAAACGAAGTGATTCTTACTACGTCACTGAAATTTATTCAAAATGAATTAATCAACGTTGATTATTATTTTTTTGAAAAATTTCTAAAATTATAACTTTTTATTTTTATTTTCCTATCTATCTAAAAAAAACTATATTTTTATTTTATTTTAAAGTGTATTCATGCTTCCAATGAAGCCATTTACAGATTAGAATTTTTGAAATGCTCATATCCCAACTTGAAAAATGTACCTCATTGCATGTAAGGATATGCGAAATCGACTTGATATTTTGATCTGCCGCAAGGATCTCTTGGAGAATTGATGAATTTTGTGGCACAATCACTTTTTGATAGCATTCCTCAATGTAGTCTTTGGGCTGCATTCTAGATCCTCTGTCCATAAATGGTTAGTAAAAAACAACAAAAACAAATAAAATACACTCCAGACTGAAAGCTATTTCCTATACACACTTCCTTGGAAACAATGCCAAAATGTTGGGGCAAAATGATTTTCTGTCATTTAATTTGTCGACCCAGGGCTTTTGTAAGCTTTTGAAGCATGCGTGCACCATATGTGCTAGAAATTATCTTTCAGTTTATATCAATCTAACTACAGAATAACGAAAACCAATTTATCTAATCTATGAAATCAAATAATGAAAACGAAATTCAACTAACCTATGAAATCAAGTAACGAAAATAAAGAAAAAAAATTCAAAAGAAAATATAGCACACACTCACACTTGCAAGAATTGAAATTTTAATTTAAGAAAACATTTCAAAGCATGTACATAAAAAAACAACTAAGGTATGTTCATTCACTCCAACATTCAAAATGGAAGTATGATAGAATCACCTTCTTGATATGATAAGCAACCGATTATACTTTAGACTTTAAATCTACGAAAGAAATTAAAGCATGTAGAGGAAAAACTCAATAATTGCATAAGTTAGGTATTAAAGAATTTAGAAATATGATAAAATCACCTTCCTGAAATTATCTTTAAGAACACCCAATATTACAATTGAATGAGGATATAAATCTAGAAAACAATGTAAAAGCATATAAAAGTACAGCTCAATGATTGCATAGGTTGAACATTCAATCACCCAATTTGGAAGTATTACAAGTCACCTTCTTGCCTCGATATTTTATTCAACTATACAATGAACTAATAGTTTGATCTAAGAAAGTAAATAACGGAACATGAAAGAAAACCAAATAACAGAACATAAAAGTAAAGCTCAATGATTACATAGATTGAACATTCAATCACCCAGTTTGGAAGTATGACAAGTCACCTTCTTTTCTTGATCTTTTATTCAATTATACAATGATTTTATAGTTTGATATAAGAAAGTAAATAGCAGAAAATGAAAGGAAACTAAATAAATGTGAGCTCTATTGCCTCAAACTTAATTCAATTGGAAAATAGATAAATCTTTCCTATTTAAATGTTTTTAGAAAAGTAAATATTAAACAATAATTCTAAAACTAACACTGAGAAATCAAATAAACTTTAATCTATGAAAGTAAGTAAATCTCGCACATTTTAGGTAGCTGATATAAAACCATGAGAGATGGTAAATCGAGATGCTCCATATGTAAGAAAAACCAAATCAAAATGAATGAACATTCATGAGTAACGTGCCACAATCTAATTATGTATTCAAAGCTTGAGCATAACTCCAATTTCACACATGATTTGATAGGAGAAAGCTTCCCCTATTTCTACAAAAGATGAGAAGTTATCTCATTAATGAGAGTCCATGAATCTCTCCCTATATCTCTAGAGTTACAATCCAAATAAGGAGTGATAAGGTACATGTATTCCTAGAATTACAGTACAAATAGGAAATGAGACACATATCCTTATGATCCCATGATCTTCTCCATCCAAATTTGAATTTTGCCTTAGGAGGCCACATAAGAGTCTTTTGGAAGCTTCTTTTTGACCTACACATGGAAACAACCTCATTCCACTTATTAGGTATAAGTATGTGCATATTATTTTCTAATTTTTAACCATCAATTCACTTAGAAATACTAAGAATTAATAAAGTTTGGAAAAACATAAATGTAACCCAATAGTGGTAATGGTAACGTAAATGTAATGAAATGGATGTGGAGTGAAGGTGATAATATTGAAATATAAGTGAAAGTGTAATGGAAGTGAATGAAAATTTTAAGGCCCAACAATACGCAAAGGGTTTCAAGAAAAAAACGTTTCCTACAGTTAAAAATCCAAAAAAAGTCGTGAAATAGTAATGAAATTAAGAAACAAGATGAGTATGAGACTTACCTAACTGGTTTGGATCAATTCAGTGGCTGGTTTCTCTGTTTGCAAGAAGGAGGTTTTTTGCTCGAGAGCTCCTTTTCCACTTCTGCACTGCACAAATGACCAAAATATGACTCAAAATTCTTATTTATGCCCAGAATTTGAATTTTTTTCACAAATGTCGTTTGTTTCTATCTGTCGAATTTGTTTAAGGTTTTTTAAAATTTTGGCTTGTAAGTGTTGTGAAAAGTTACTTTCAGGTGCATTCTGGTGATTTTGAGATATTTCCAATTTTTCTTCGATCCATGACTGCTGACCTATCATGGTAGGTATCTGGTTCTGAACTGGCATATAGATTAGGGAATTCACTTTCTATTGCACTTTTGCATACTAGCCTCCATTCTGATCACTTGCCATAGGGTCGACCCCATCATGTAATGAATATTTAACCAATTTCACTCGCTGATTTTTTAAATCATGAGTTGGTGGTAGAGCCATCCTTTACATGGGCTTCCTAGTTAGTTCCTTGCTAGCATTTTTCGCCCATGCTGCAATTTGTGTAGGCTTGGGAGTCCTCTTTAGTCTCGCCATGACTTATGCGTTGAAGCTTCATTATTCTTCTTCTTCGCTATCTTTATTCTGGTCATATACCTTCAAGGCTCCCATTGTTGTCGAGTTGTATTTTTGCATTTCATATTGACCACTTGTTTATCTTAGCCTTTAGCCGGCTTCATTTGGACTCATGTTTAAGCCCCATTTTTAACATGTCTTTCTACAAAAGCTAACCATGCTATCACTTAGCCTTCGCAACTTGACACCTTTACCCATGGATGGAAAATCCCTTTGAGTGTCACTTACCATTTTTCGCCACCTCGCATTGAGCATATAATTGTTCCCATCCCACGAACTAGTGCATCTATTTACTGAAACTTGTTCTGTCCATTGTACTATAGGAATTATTTTATTCATTTTCAGGCTTTGAAATATGAAAAAGACAAAAAAATTAAATATTTGACAAAGAGTGGGAATAGGAAAATACTTTCATACTTGATGGCAGCTACATTGTCAATTTTTTTACCCTTAAACAAATCATAAAAGGCTAAGTCTTTTTCCATTTGGGATGGTTTTATTTTTTGACTTAAGATAACCCATGACCTTTTTATCGAATTAGTACTCCCCTGGTTGGTTGTCTCTTCTAGTATTATGAAGGGTTTGTTTATGCCTTCTGCATGACAAACTTATACAAAGTTATCATTTGTTTCCATAGTCAAAATGATTTGTGCTTTTTTTCAAGGGAAGTTAACCTAAGTCAGCCTTTCTACGGTGTCTCTTGACTCATTTTTCTGTTGGCCATCACGGTCTATCAGTACCTTGTTCTATCACATCATCCATTTGGTCCTTTTCTCGTGCTAGTTTGAGAAGGTCTCCATTTACTTCTTACTGATGGGTTTGTCTCTTATCAACTTCAACATATTGCCTTGAGAGTAAGCCTAGAGCCGTCCCATGGACCTATTTACATCATTGATAGGTGACCTTGTGCTCAGCATTTGATCAACATCATGGGTCTTTGACTGAGTGGTTTCCGTTGTGTTTGAATTCAGCTTACATTATCACACTTGGGATTCATGCAGTACCTTAATTTCAATTTGATCCTATCGGTGGATATCTCACCTCTTTGTTAGCTTTCATTATTGGTTAGTTCACAGGGTTTCTTCCATGCGTTAGCTACATTTTTTTCATGCCGGAAACATACTTCAGGTTGGTTACTTCACTTTGCTTCATCCGATTCCTTCCAAATCTTGGCCTGCGGGTTACACTTGCGCTGGAATGATGTGGATGCCTTAATGCCTTCCTTCAAATAGATATTTTCCCATCGAATCTGACTCATTTATCTGGGAATAAGGTATAGAGTTCTTTTTTCAGTACCTTAGGGTTTGCAGTAATCAGTGGCAAACTCCTTCTCTATCGATAGTGAGGATACATCAATGTCTCCTGATCGGAAAATTCTATCAAGTGTTCTACTTCAACTAATTTATTCTCACTTGTTAGATTGTATTGGGGCACCTTAACACTCATTATCATTATCGATGGTTTGTCTCATGTTTGTTAACGGTATACATTAATGATCGATAATGAAATGATTTCTCACATGGTCAACCTAACCTCATTTATTCCCATTGTGTAGACTTGTGCCATAGTGATAGGTGAAGACCTTGGGTTTGCATCAGCATGCTTTGGCTCACTTTGACAACTCCTTCAGTTTTCTACCAATGACACCATCCACCCTTATATGTTTGTCACAGAGCATCTTATATGCTGGCGCCTGAGTTGCGTGTTGTACCATTTTTTCCACCACTTATGATTTGGTACTTGGAGATTTAGTTGTGACCTCAGTGATCAGATATCTATGCAGCATTATTGATCAATATTTTATATGTGATGCTTGGAAATGATTTTGACTTATACTTTTGGGAAGTGATCAGCTTATTCACTATATATTTTACATTTTAGCTATATTGGTATACATATTGGATCCACTCCATACTTTATATACAAACATGATTTTCTTTCACTCAGCATGGGTATGCCTGCCTCAAACATGAACTATATTTTGATTTCTTTCACTGGTTTTTGGCAGGATGAAATCTAGTGAAGTCGTCTATAGTCCTCACAAGGTTATTTCTATGAATGTAATATATTTCGGCCATCATGTACCCCTTCTGACCTCATATATTAGGGGGTATATGTTATAGAATCATTTATCACCTCTATATACTTTATGAATTATGCATTGGCCTTGGGTAGTACTTCTATTCAGACTTGGTCACATTTCTCAAAAAATATATTTTAAAATCCATACGTGACTCTGCCATGTTTTTTCTGCATCCACACGCGGGCCATCTATAGCTGACCTACGTATGCTATTTAAAATATTAAAAATATATATAATTTCCCTATTATTGAGGGATGGTTTATGGTTTTTCCTATAACTTAGCTACCCCAGCCCATGGCCTAACTGTTCCCCAACTAAAAAAACTAATTTGAGGAAGTATAAATACAGTTCAAGGGAATGGCCTAAGGGAGGAGAGAGAGAATATTATTGATATTATAACCTGTTATAGCCGTGAACAAGTCTGATATTTCCACTATGCCTCCTACACTTCCCAAGTTTCAGGAAACCCTTTTTTCCTTGAGATGATAACCCTTATTCTATGTGACATCGTTTGTGCACCATTTATGGAAGAAGCTTTATGAGGCTAGGGCTGCATGAATCCAGAGGACGATTTTTCTCAAGGCCATGGCAGATCTTAGGTGATTTATTAACTATTATTTTATGTACATGTTATCAATAAAATAAGTACGATCCCGTTCTTGATTTTCATGTGTTATGTGTCTCTTATACATGGTTAATAATCTTGAATAATTTATTTCATGTTACCTTTATGAGATCATGTATGTTAATCTGCTAACATGTAGGACATATATGTTGTACAACTATTTTTTGTGCTTGTTATTGACTCCTTTACGGGTTCTGGAGCATGAGGAGTAGCAGGGAGTTTTCACCCTACAGGATCTACTACAAATGAAGGATAAATGGGTAAGGTCCACAATCCTCACATTCTAGTTTAAAGCATAGAAGTTGGTAATCAGAGTTCTTCTTGTGATGAAATCTCATCTGCTCTGTTAGATATTTCAACCCAAGGCCTTAGGGTAGCTTTGCCCATAACACCTTTTGGACCAACTCAAAGGGGAAAAATATTTTAGCAAGATCGACTTGAAGTTCAGGTATCACTAGTTACCAATCGAATCGTTCGATGTGTGAAAGACTGCCTTCAAATATAAGGAGGGCCATTTCGAATGGCTAGTCATGCCTTTTAGTTTGACGAATGCTCTTGCAACCTTCATGAGGCTAATGGAAAACATCTTTCACCCATTCACCAACTCATTTGTAGTAGTGTGCTCGAATGACATCCGGATCTTCAGCCAGACATGGGAAGAGAACCTCCACCACATCCGACAGGTCCTCCAAACACTGCGAAAACACAAGTTGTGTGGAAATTTGGAGAAGTGCACTTTTGGCATGACCCAGGTTCTGTATCTAGGATACATTATTTATGAGTAGGGGGTACACGTGGATCTAACCAAGGTCCAAGTAATTCGGGATTGACTAGCCCCAACCACTCTAATATAGTTTTGTAGGTTTCTAGGTCTTCGTAGTTTCTACCATAGGTTCGTGTTGGGATTCTCCCATATCACGTAGACATTCAGTCAAGTCACCAAGGGAGGAGCGAAATAAAATTTCTTTTAGTTAGAATCTCAACAGAAGGTGTTCGTAGAATTGAAACATTGCCTCTGTTGGGCCCCAATACTCACATATCCAGACTTGCAACAACCATTTGAGATCAAGACAAATTCCTCTAACTCTGCTATTGGGGCAGTTCTTACTGACCAAGGGAATCTAGTGGCATATCATAGAGAGGCATTGTCTGGCACAACCTGAAAGTATCCCACTTATGAAAAATAGATGTATTCCATTGGTCAGGCTTGCTGAAAATGGAAGCATTACATTTTGGGGAAGGAAATGATCATCAACATAGACCACCAACCCCTAGAGTTCATACAGACACAATAGAAGTTGTAGAATGATCGCCATCAGAAATGGTCCACATATCTGCAACAATTTCATTTAAACATCAAGTACAAGAATGGAAACATCAATAATGTTGTAGACTACCTCAGCCAACCACCGATCATGGCAATAACCACCGTGCTCAACTCTTATGGGCACGAGACTTTTGATTGGCCACTTCTCTACAAGAGCGATCCAGAATTCGGCAACACATACAAGATGTTATTTGAGGGTAACCAAGTTCCAAAATTTCACCTCCAGGATGCATTTTCATGTCACCTGGGGAACCTTTGCGTTCCTTTAAGCGAGCATGCAAATATGATTTGGGAAGTGCACTATAGATGGGTCGTTGGGCATTTCGAGGTCACGAAAACAGTGACAGTATTGCAGAAGTATTTCTATTGTCCAAACCTTCGACAGGATGTCAGGAAGTACATCATACCTTGCATTGTCTATGCCATTTCCAAACAAACCATCAATAAGAAAGGCCTCTATACTCCACTTCCTACCCCTATTCGACCTTGGAAATCCATCTCCATGGATTACATGTCAGGCCTTCCTTCTACTAAACATACCAACACTATGTTTTCATGGTCATTGATAGATTCTCGAAGATGGCCATTATGGTTGCCTACAAGAAGAATATCATAGCAGAATGCACTGCTAAAATCTCATTAGAACGAGTGTGATTACACTTTGGGATCCCATAGTCTATCATCTCAAATCGAGACAACAAGTTCCTCAGTACATTTAGGTCCAGCCTCTGGCCAATGCTGGACACTAAGGTCACCAAGTCCACTACATTCCATCCTCAAACTGATGGCCAGACGGATATTATCAATAGGATGATCATACACATTCTGCTCATGTACAACCCAAAGAATCCACACACATGGGATGAGAGCCTTCCCTATGTATAACATAGCTATAACCGAGCCCTGCACAACTCAACCGACCCTAGCCCCTTTCAAATGGGCTTGGGATTCTAGCCAATATGTCCCATTGACGTAGCCATGCCATTTGTAGCTACTTAGGTTGATTCGCCTCATGTCTAGACTGAAGGTGTCAAGGTGAAAAAATTCATTGAGCACATTCAACACATTTTCCAATAGATTCATGACATATTGGAGAGAGCCAATGCTAAGTACAAGAAACAATATGATCAACATTGGGTGCAACACAACTTCTAGGTGGGCGAAAAACTGTGGCTACATTTGTATAAGAAACACCTTATTGGACCCCACCACAAGATTCTCCCTCTTTGATATGGACCATACACCATCACCAAGCTTCAGACACAAAACTGGTGGAATTGGGTCAAGGCCACATACACAAAATGGCAAGGTAATGACCAATATGCCATAGCTATGGGAAAATATTGTCAAGGTTTCAACGAAGGTCTTGAGGCTAGATCAGGCCAATCTGAAGCAGAGTCGTTGGCACAATGTATCATGCAAAAAATAAAGGGAACTTTAGTTGTGGGCACAACGTTTTGATGTCACGACTAAGGGTTTTTATGAGAATATCTAGGTTAGGTCATCTTTAGTTGCTTACAGAGTGCTTCGATACTTCACTCGCTTAGTCACAGAAGTTTGTGATCATTATTTGACAACATTCTGGATTTATATCTAGGATTTGGAACTTGATATCACTTGACTTCATTTATCTAATAGACCTAGGTTTCTTGTTGTTATAGGTTTGTAGATTTGTGGATCTGATCCATTTATTTTTGTTTCATATGTATTGGGCTCATTGTATTCTTTGCTAAAAACTTTTTATGATGGTCTATTGAAGAAGAGGATTTGAAATGGTTCCCCCTTGTGGGGTCTCTCCCTGGTATCGGACCAATATTTTGTCTCTTGTGGTTGTGTTGTTGTCCTCTTTATCACTACATGTATTTTCCTATCTTCAATTACAATTTATGATTAATTACACAGCTTATAATTGGATGTATGGTTTATGAAGGAGTAATTTGGGCTAAAATAATTGATACAACGTAGAAAAATATGAAAATTTAACATGGTAACAAAGCTAAGTGAAAGAAAAACCCAAAATAATAAAATCATTGAAGCCCTCATTATGAGTAAGTAGATCTACTTGCCAAAGTCAAGATGTCTTCCTCTATCTTCAAGTAGCATGAGAAATTAGGTGATGCATCAAAATATGTTGCATGGAAAGCAAGGTTGGAGATCATAGATGACAACAACGATGTGCTAGAATAAATTCAAGGAATGATGCACAAGCCTCCATAAAATTCCTCTGCTTCTATCAAGAATAGATAAAATAAAGGTGAGTCCAAAGGAAATAAAATTATTGTTGATGGTTTACAAGATCATTTAATTTCGTATCTTGGGAATTTAAGAAAGTATAAATACATATATGAAAATATATCTAGAATGTATGAAATTAAAAATTTGAATGAGATTATCATATTGAAAGACAAACTCAAGGAAATGATGATGAAAAAAGGTGAAACTATCAATTCATACATTATGAGGATCTCTCATCTTAGAGATAAACTATAGAGGGTTTGAGAGAATGTGTCTGATAAAGAGCTAGTTTTTGTGAGTTTTGGAGGTCTCCCTCCTATTTTGGAAACCTTCATTTCTAAAATAAAAAAACAACAATGTTCTCCTGTCAGTTTATTAAATTATTGGAAAGCTTACTCAAGAAGAATTAAGAATTATAACAAGAGGAAGAATTCAGAAGCGTGAAGAGGGAGATCCTACTACATGTATTACCCATAACAAAAGGAAGAGGTAAAAAGGAGACCCTTCTAGAAGACCTACTCCTCAAAGATCAAAAGGAAGGAATGACATATCACTATCCCATATTGAATGTTATAACTACCATAATAAATGTCATTATGCACGTGATTGTGTGGAGAAGAGAAATAGGCCACGATACTACAACAGAAGCAACACTAATGATAAAAGAAGAAGAGACAATCAAAGCAAGAACCACGTCAAAACATATGAAAGGAGAAGAGATTATTCAGGTGGAAATGAAGAAGAACATCCTCCTCAAAAGAATTCAAGGGCTCCTAGGTATGAATCTAATTCTACGAATAAATCTGAATATATTCTCATTTCTGCACTTACTATTTCTTCTTCACCGGATATGTGGGATAGTTGGCTCATTGAAAGTGGGGCCACTCATTACTTCTCTTGATATAAGGAAGTCCTCTATAATTTGGTAGGGAGGGATACTAAATTGAAGATCATTCTTGGAGATAAATCCACTCATCCCATAAAATGATTTGGATCTATTAAGGTTCAGTTAAATTCTTGGGAATAAATATTGTTGCGTGATGCTATCTATGTGTCATGTCTAATGAAGAATTTGATTTCTATATCCGCATTATAAGATAAAGGAATGAGGGTTTCCTTCATCAATGGAAAGGTCTTAACTTGGCCCGTTGATTCACGTATGAAAGATTCATTCACATTAGTCATGAGATCTGAAGGATGATATAAAGTCACAGGAAGGCCACTTTTAGCATTGGTTCAAAATAACTATCATCTAAGTGAATTGTGGCACCATAGGTTGGATCATATACACTATGATGCTCTTCCTAAATTGAAGAGACTGGTATCAGGTATTCTCGATGTTCAATCTCATCATGATGGAGTTTTTCCATGTTGCACATTAGAGAACTTTTGAGGTCTAAAATGGGCCTCCTATGAAAAATGTACAACCAAACTAAAATTTATAAGAACCAATAGGATTGAAGATGATAATTTCAACCATGGGGGATGATTCACCATTTTTTGGAGTTAAAAAGTAAAAATATTAACAAATAATGAAATAATAAAAATAAATTTTCAATGTGTATTTTCAACTTATCTCCCTAATATTTTACTCAAATTTTGAGCAGGAGTACTCGTTGGATGCAAAATGTAACTCATCCTCCAAGGAGTACCCATCTTACATACCTTCAATGGACCCTGCTACACGAAAAATGAGAAATAGATGAAAAATGTGATTGCAATCATGTTTTTTATGTCTTTCTCATTTTTTGCGTATCATGGTCCATCGAAATTATGAAAAATGGGTACTCCTTGGATGAGGAATCAAATTACCGAATCCAATAAATGTTCCCGCTCAAAATTTGAGAAATTCCATAGGGAGTTAAGTTTAAAATACGTGTTGAAAAAGTAGTTTTTTATTTTTTCCCTCTAAAATTTGATGATATATACTAATCTTAGTTTATTATTTCCACTATAATTTTATAATTTCCTTACGAGCCCCATTTTAGACCTCAAAATTCACTTAATGGTGAGTGGAAAGAAAAAAAAGGGGACCATTCCCTTCCAGTAAGAAAAAAACAATGGACATCTTCCATCTCATTCACTCATATATATGTGGTCTGATGCTTGTGCATTCTATTGGTGGTGATCTCTACTACATCGCGTTCATTGACTATTTCTTAAGAAAGAAATGGTTTTACTTCCCCAAGGACAAGGATGAAGCCTTTGAAAAAATCTAGGAATTCAAAGCTTTGATTGAAAATAAATCTGCTAAAAGAATCAGAGTTTTCAGGTTCGACAATAGAGGAGAATACATGTCAAAAGAATTTATAACATTTTGCAAGAAATAAGTGATCAAGAAGGAAACTATTGTGCCATATACACTTGAACATAATGGCTTAGCTGAAAGGAAGAACCAATCTATATTGGAAGCTCCTCATGCCATACTTCATAATTAGGAGGTAACCAAGTTTATGTGGGTTGAAGCCACACATGTTTTTTTATATGTTCATAACCAAGTGGCTCATCAAGCATTGAAAAGAAAGGCTTGCGAAGATATATTCTTAGGGAACAAACTCGACATTTGTCATCTTTGTATATTTGGATGTCAATATTATTTCGTGTGCAAAAGGAAAAAAAGAAACAAGTTGGAAGCTACAGGAAGAAAACATATGTTTATGGGTTATTGTGAAAACTCTAAGGCATGTAGAATATATATTCCTGGTCAAAGGAAGGTCGAAATTAGCAGGGTTGTAGGTTTTGATGAAAATGCAGCTCTTTGTTAACCAAGGGACCATCCTGTACTTCCCATGGAAGATGATGGTGAGAACGATATTCTAGATGGTCCTTCTATGCTTGAGTCAGATGATATTGATGTTCCCATGGAGCCTATGGATCCCTTAGATCCACCTCCTAGTGATCCTCCTTCAAAGAAAAGAGTAGTTTGGCTTCACGACACTCTACAGGATAATGAAATAAGCATTCCCATTGATAGATACTTAATATAAAGGAAGGAACCATTTAGGTAATAGGGATATGTAGTTTCTATGAGCACTATGATCCAATCTTAACCATCCTCATTCGGAGAAGTAGTCAAAGAACAAGTTTAGTAGGGTGTTATGGATGAGGAATACAAATCTATTAAGAAAAATTATGTATGTGATGTTGTGCCAAGACCACATGGGAAGTTTGTTATGACTTTGAAGTGGCTATTCAAGGTCAAACATGGAATATATGACATCATTGATAAATACAAAGTGAGGTTCGTAGCTCGAGGTTTCTCTCAGAAAGAGGAGAAGATGAAGATGACATATTTTCTCATGTGGCTTGATGAAAAACTATCCATTCGATAGTTTTAGTTGCTTCTAGTCAAGGATGGACCCTTCATAATATGGATGTAAATACCAATTTCCTTCATGGAATGTTATAGGAGGAAGTGTATGTTCAAAAACCATAATTATTTGAAGTGGAAGATCACAAAATGCATGTTTTCAAGTTGAAGAAAGAATTATATGGTTTGAAGCAATCTCCCTGATATTAGTATGCACGCATTGAAATTTATATAATAAAAAATGGTTTCATAAGAATAAATGCTTTTCCCAACATCTATTTTAAGGTTTTCTAAGGTATTTCATTGATTATGATTTTGTATGTTGTTGATCAATTCTTAACAAGAAGTGAATCACTGATGATCAAATGTAAGAGGAAGTTAGCCTCTAAATTAGAAATGAAATACCTTGGCCTTATGCACTACATTTTAGGCCTTAAGGTGTGGCAAAGACCTGGGGACCTCTTTCTCTCACAGGGAAAGTATGTAGTGATGTTATTGGAAAGGTTTGGTATGATTGAGTGTAAATCTATTGCTATTACGACATAAATGAATTTGAAGAATTTGTGTGGAAAAGCAGCTGGACCTGACTTGGAAAACCCTTATGAGTAAAGACAACTGATTGGGGATCTAATGTTCATTCTGAAAATTTTTCAAGATATATGTTATGTAGTTAACACATTGAGTCAATTCATGACTGAGCACCATCATGCGCATTAGATTTCTACCAAAAAAGTAGTGACATACTAACATGGATTGACCACACTTGTTCTAAGATATTCCATTGGAGTTATTCAAATTCATGGATACAGTGATGTCTATTGGGTAGGAAATGTTACTGACATAAACATTATATTTGGTTTTTGTTTTAGTCTTGGTTCTTCCATGATATCCTCGATAAGGAGGAGGAAAATTTTGGTACCATTGAGCACCATGGAAGTAGAATACATTGTTCCTAGCATGACTAGTTGTGAAGATGTGTGGTTAAGGAAGCTCTTTGGTGAGATATTTTTTCAAGTCTTAGATACCACTGTGACATACTGTCACAACAAGAGCGAGATATGTTTAGTAGAAAATCCATTGTTTCATGAAAAGAAAGAACATAGAGGTTTTATATCACTTTATTAGTGACATGGTGCATACAGGTGTGTATAGACTCCACCACATATCCACTAATGAAAAGATAAAAAATATTCTCACCAAGACCTTATCGAAATGAAATTTCTTTGTCTTTAGAGAAAAACTTAGACGAAATGGATGTAGCCACTCTGGATAAGGGGTAGCATTGATTGAGGACACTGACACAAAATCTTCCCACCCTGCCTGAGCTCTCCATGTGAGAAATTGAGATAGAGGGCTCTTGGGGTTTAGGAATCTCTGGAAAATAGGGAATTTCCCTATCTCTTACCCAGGGTTGAGATGTCTCTCCCCTATCTGGTCTATGCAGAGTATACCCCAGTTGGCATAATACCCTCAGTAAAGGATTCTTGGGAATACCGCTCCTCTGGAAAACGAGTTGAGAGTGTACTTTGGGGTGTGCAACCCATGTATATTATGATGCAGGTGTTTTACCATGTGACTGTTGAGATTCATTAATGAGAATATTAGTAGGCAACAGGGCTGGGTTGAAATTTTCTCCCCTTTTGTGATTATAGTTTGAGTATGAACTCCTCGATGAGATTCCAGTGTCAAACATGTGCTCCCCTATATAATGAATTATCCTATTGCTCATTATGGGTGGAAGATATTTCTCCCCCATTCTTATTCTTCTAGATCTGAGAAAGTTTCAATAGATGGAGTTGATCCATAACAGTCTTAGCATGATGACACCATGATATAAAGATCTAGAGGAAAAGGTTATGAAATGTAATTCTACCTAGTTCAGAGGGAGTGTTAATTTTTTCAACTCGAGTCAAATTCCACTTTGGAAAACTCATATGGTTGAGATCATAATCACATTATATTCCTCCTTTTGAGAGGACTAAAATTTACCTATAGATCACCCCAATGAATTAAGAAAAATTTAAATTATGGATTATTTTATTTATTAATGAAATGGAATGGTTCGGCCTCAACACATGTGGATTTGGTCAAAGCCCCAAGCGGTCCCTCACAAAAGCTATAAATAAAAGTGACCTCGATCTCATTCTCACAAACTCACTCATGATATTTTCTTTTTGCACACATTGTCTTAGATCCTCTTTCCTATTTTGGTTCTCACAGGTTCGACGAAAGAAGCTTGCGGAGGGTTCAAAATCATAGGTGAATGCCTCGCTTTGACTAGAGCTTCAAGGTCATAGCCGGGGGCACCGAAATGGTGAAATCGGGCTAAGGTTGTAGGAAAAATGTGCCAAGGTAGTGACCGAGCTGCCATAGTTGTCAGTAGAGCTTTTCAAGGTCGTGACCAAGGTCTTGAGGCTAGATCAGGTTGATCTGAAGGAAATTTGTGGGTAATTTGTGCCATGCTAGTGGCTAAGGGAGATTTAGCCACAAGCATAGTGTGTTGAGGTTGTGGCTAAGGGTTTTTCTGAGTTGATCTAGATTACTCCATCTTTAGTTACATGTGTAATGCTTCCATACTTCAGTCGCCCAATCACAGAAGTTTGTGATCAATATTTTACAACATTCTCGATTCATATCTATGATTTTGTAGTTGATACCACTTGACTTAAATGATCTATTTCATCATGGTTTCTTGTTGTTGTATATATAAATATATGTATATTTTATCTATTTGTTTCTGTTTCATATGTATTGGGCTCATTTTACTCTATACTGAAAAGAGTTTATGATGATCTATTGAAGAAGAATATTTAAAAGGGTTTCCCCCTTATAGGGTTTTTCCCTTGGCTTGGACCATTTTTTTATCTATTATGGTTGTGTTTTTTTGTTATTTATCACTAGTTGTATTATTATATCTTTAGTTACAGTTTATGATTAGTTAAACTGCTTCTAATTGAATGCATTTCTTATGAAGAAGTAATTTGGACTAAAGTAATTGATTACACATAGAACAATCTAAAAATTTAACATTGGGGTTTTTAGGAGTGATTTTAGGGAAGTATGTCTTCACCTTATCCATCCATATTTGTTTCCGAATCTTCAAAATAATCTATTAAGCTCAAGTGATTCTTTCACAAGAAATATCCTTTTCCATTTATACAATTTATTTATTACATCATCATACTTTACTTCCAATTAAGTTCACTATGGATTTCTAACTGTCACAAGTAAAATATTTTAAAAAATATTTACACAGAAACAGAGGGTGTTGTGAAACCAGCTCCAAAAATAGAAGAGATATCAATGCCTTAGAAATAATCCACTTCGAGGGGGAAACCTCCAATACATTACATTAATGAACAATTCTTGGATGATATAAATTACAAAACCTCCTTTCTATATATAGGAGTCCATGGGGCCATAATGTAATCCTAGTGGGGCCATAATGTAATCCTAGCCGACCTAAAAATAATAATTTAAGGGCACAATAATAACAATATGGGGGTTACAGGGGTACAATAATAACAATAAGGGGTTTACACTAACAAAAATAAGGGACTATACTAGTATTATAGGGACCTAACATGCCCCTCTCCTTCAAAAAAGTGCTGTCCTCAACGCTTTAGTAGCTCTGGGTGCTTCTGTATAAAATTATCATCCTCCCATGTAGAATCTTCAGTGGGTAAGTTCTTCCACTTGTGAGATACTCTGAAATTGATGGATTCCGTAGATGTTGAGTTCTTGTTTCTGTGATTGCTTCAGGTTCTAATATGATTTTTCCTTCCTCATCAAGTTCTGGAAATATTGTTCGAACTGGAATATTTTCACCTATAACCTTATTTAAGCATGAAAAATGGAAAACTGGATGCACTCGTAAAGGAGCAGGAAGCTCTAATTTGTATGCCATAATACTAATATTTTGCAACACCTTGTAAGGACCATAGTACTGTGGCGATAATTTATTATCCTTCTTAGCTTTCCTAAGGGACATTTTTTTGTATGGTTGTAGCTGTAAAAATACCCACTCTCCTACATCAAAACTTCTCTCACTGCGATGTTGATCTGCCTGTTGTTTAATTCGATTTTGTGCCAAATTCAGGTTATCCTTTAAGAGTTGAAGAAATTCTTTTTGATGCTCGATGTGATCTTCCACTACTTGAACCTTCAAATTTTCTCTTAAAGATGATGTGATAGATGGTAGATGATATCCATAAAGTGCCATAAATGGGGTCAATTTTGCTGTAGTATGGAAGGAAGTTTTATACCACCATTCAGCGAGAGGTAACCACTTGACCCATTGTGTTTGTTTATCAGATACAAAACAATGAAGATATCCTTCCAAAAGTTTATTTACTATCTCAGTTTAACCATCAGATTAAGGATGATAAGATGATCTATGAGCTAATTTAGTACCCAAACAAGAAAATAACTCCGTCCAATACTTTCTAGTAAAAATGGGATCTTTGTCGCTCACAATAACCCTTAGGTTTCCATGTAGCTTTTGGATTGTGTCCATAAATGTAGTAGCAACTATACTTGCTTTAAATGGATGAGATAATGCACAAAAGTGTGCATACTTGGTGAGTCTATCAACTACCACCATGATGACACTCTTTCCTTCGGACTTAGGTAAACCTGTGATAAAATCCATTGAAATATCCTTCCAAAGTTGACTTGGAATGGATAAAGGTTGTAGAAGTCCCAGGGTATTAATTGACTCAAATTTATTCTGTTGGTAAACCAAACATTCTGCCACAAACTTTTGAATATCCGATTTAAGGCCATCCCAAAAAAAATCTTTCTTCACATTGTGGTAAGTTTTAAAAAATCTTGAGTGTCCTCCTAAAGGAGAAGTGTGCAATTCCAAAATAATCTTTTGTTTTAGTTGGGAATTCTTACAAATATATAAGCGATCTTTGTACCATAAACAATCATTTTTCCAAATAATTGTATCAGATGTACTAGGATCTTGTTGCAACTTTTGAATGAGTGTCCATACTTCTTTTTCCTTCTTCCAGTCATCTCTTGCTTCGGTTATCCAATCTAGTTGGATAATAGAAATGGCACAAAGCAATGCTTCCACCTCTTCATTCTTTCTTGAGAGTGCATCTACAACAACATTAAGCTTCCCTTTTTTGTAGATTATTTCAAAGTCATAACCCAACATATTTGCAACCCATTTTTGCTGCTCTTCTGAAGATAGTTTTTGTTCCAAAAAGTGTTTAAGACTATCATGATTAGTTTTTACCTTGAAGTTTCTTCCCATTAGGTAAGTTCACCATTTCTTTAGTGCATGCATTATTGCTAACATTTCCTTCTCATAAATAGGTTTTTGTAAATACTTTCCTTTGATTGCACGAATTTCAAAAGCAATGGGTCTTACTTCTTGCATTAAAACAACACCAATTCCATTTCCTGAGGCATCACATTCCACAATAAAGGTTTTTCTGAAGTCTGGCGTAGCTAAGACCGGTGCTAGGCACATTGCATCTTTAAGATATTCAAAGGCCTTAGTTGCTTCAGGATTCCATGAAAATGCATATTTCTTCAATTATGTTGTTAGAGGTGCTTCTATTCTGCCATAATTATTAACAAACTTGAGATAATACCCTGTTAATCTGAGAAATCCTCGCTACTACTTTATGGTTGTGGGGACTTTCCATCACTTAATGGCTTTAATTTTGTTAGGGTCTACCTTAACAACCTTGTGAGATACAATATGACCCATATATTCCACCTCTTGTACTCCAAAGAAACATTTGGATGTTTTTTCATATAATTGTTTCTCCTGCAATAGTTTGAGCACCCTGTCAACATGTTCAACATGATCCTTCCAAAACCTGCTGTAGATTAGTATATCATCAAAAAATACTAGAAAAAATTTTCTAAGGAAGGGTTTGAAAATGGAATTCATCAACCCTTGGAATGTCGAAGGTGCATTGGTAAGGCCAAAAGGCACGAACAAAAATTCATAATGACCCTCATGAGTTTGAAATGCTGTTTTTGGAATATCTTCAGTCTTCATTCTAATTTGATGATATCTTGAATGAAGATCCAACTTCGTAAAATAAATTGCTCCACGTAATTCATCCAATAATTCATCAATCATAGGGATGGGAAATTTATCTTTAATGGTGAGCTTATTGAGCTCCCTATAATCCAGACACATGTGCCATGATCCATCCTTATTGTGCACCAATACTACAGGAGCAGAGAAAGAACTTTGACTAGGTTGAATTATACCTACCTCTAACATTTCTCCAATCATACATTTAATTTCGCTCTTTTGGACATAAGGATATCTATAAGGCCTGATGTTTAGAGGAACACTGCTTCGAATCAAATGAATAGCATGATCATGATCACGAGTAGGTGGGAGTTCTTTTGGAGTTTCAAACACCTTGGAATGATAGTCCAAAACTTGTTGGAGATCTCCAGAAATAGATGATTTTGATGTTGGAATTTCTAGTGACCATAATTGTGAAATTACGCCTCGTTGTTATTTCTTTAGAAGCTTTGTCTTGAAATTGAGCTTATTATATTTCCTTACTTCCCTGTAATACCCCATAATTTGAATTCCTTTCCTTCTGAAAAAATTTCAAGAAAGGTTCTTGAAAATTAAAAGCTACCGTCCCAAAGATTGTAACCATTGTACTCCTTGTACACCATCAGCACCTCCCATAGGAATGGAAAGCATTGCACTATTCAATACATATTCCCCCATGGTTAGCTTGATATTATGGCATTTTCCAGAGAAATTTATAGTTCATACATTTGCAACCATCACTTGACATTCTGGTGTTGTGTATAGGAAACAATTCAATTGCTTGGCTACCTTACAATGAATAAAAATATGGGTGCTACTTGAATCAATCAACACTATTACCTTTTTCTTCTTGATATGTCCTTCTATCTTGAGAGTTTGAGGAGTGGTAATTCCTGCCAATGCATTACATTATATGGTTGGACTCATTTCCTCCTCTTCTAGGGTTGGTTCCTGCTGTATATCCTGTTCTTGTTCATTTTCTTCTTCGTCTTCAGAATCTATGTAAAGTAATTTCTTCTCAGCACAATTATGACCTTTAGTGTATTTGCTATGACAACTATAGAAAAGCCCTTTTTCTCTCTTTTCTTCCAATTTTTGTGGTGTCAACCTTGTAGGTTGTGGAAATCTAGGCGTAGCAACACTTCCTTCTTTATAGAAGTGAATGGTAGGCTTCCTTTTCACCATAATTTTACATTCAGTTTTTATTGCCAACCTGAATGCCTTCTCCAATGAATCAGGTTCCAAAACGCGAACTTCATGTTGGATGTTATCCTTTAAAGTACCTATGAATAGATCAATCCTATGTTCCTCTAGAATATTAGTTACCCTTATATTCAATTTTTGGAAGTCTTCAATGTGCTCCCCCACTAAGCCCTTTTGTTTGAGATTTATCAATTGGCTAAAGAAGTTGTTTCTCTTTGTATCCTCGTAATGTGCTAGCATTTCCTCCGTAAAAATTTACCAGGTGACAATTTTTTTATGGGAGAAAAACCATTGATACCATACAAATGTATTTTGTTCTAAATGTAAAGTTGCAATGCTTACATTTTTTGTGTTTTGCACATTATGGACATCAAAATATTGCTCCATCTGTAGTATCCATGTTACAGGATCCTTTCCATCAAACTTACTCATATCCATTTTTGGAATATGGTGGTTATTCCTACCAACATTAGAGTTTAGGAAGTCATGATTAACATTATTTTCTTCTCATTATGAGTTTCCTCTACTACATTTTCACCATTAGGAAACATTTCTTGTACCAACTTTGTCAAACTTTCCATGTTTGCTTTTAGATCATTCTTCATGTTTTCCATGTTGTCTTTCATTTTTTCATCGATCTTAGCTTCCATTTCATCCATCTTAGTTTCCATGCCATCTATCTTAGATTCCACACATTTCTTCAAACCATGCATCTTCACTTCCACGCCTTTTTGCAAAACATCCATTTCATTTTTTTCTTCTCTTTGCGAGAGCGAAATTTGGTGCACTTGCTCTTGTAATTTTGATAGATAATGTTACAATTCTTCATCTTTATGAGTCATAGTAGAGCCTTATGAAGGCTTAATGGGTATTGAATTATTTTTATGGGGCACTTTTTTTTTACCCAATACTGATATATATCCTACAAGATGCCCTTCAAATCAATTCAAATTGATTCTTCAAACAAGACTTATGCAATTCGTAAAAAAAATACACACCTTTTTCCTTCTTTTGAGGAGCTCTATATGGAAATTGGATTATCTTTGTGATTGTGGCTCTTCAATATTTGAAATTGAGCACTGAGTTAGCCTTCTAAATTATTTTTCGAATGCCACATATCTGACTTGATTTGGATTCTCCAAGGAAAATTTATGCCCAATCTCCCACAATGACCTAATTATGGACTGATATAGTAGAGCGAACTTGTACAACTTTCCACGTGTCACTGTTTCCTCTTTTAGCTTTGAAATTGATAGAAAAGAAACTACAGTCTATGTACTTGTGACCAATTTTTACGGCATTCCAATCCGATGTTTAGAGAGAGTTATGAATATTTTCCCATGATCACCTCTTTGAGATGAAATTCAAGAGCCTGCAAAAGAACTACCTTCCACAGATCATATCTCTGAAAATATTGTGAACCAAGCTCTAAAATGTTTCGACAAGTTTCCTCAGGATTTTCTCTTCGCGCCCTAAAAACTTCAGATTTTGAACCTTCATAGAAAAAATTTATTGTTCAAATGCCACGATGACCTGTTTAGATTAAATTAAGGAGCTTTCAAAAAGACCTAACTTCCATAGATCATATCTCCGAAAATATTGTGAACCAAGCTCTGAAATTTTTTGACAATGTTCCTCATGATTTCGGCTTCACACCCTAAAAATTTTAGCTTATGAAAATTTGTAGAAAAAACGTTATAGCTAAAATTCCATGATGACCTATTTGGAGCAGCGAAACCCTAGAATCCAAAGCTCTGATACCAAATTTTGTGAAACCAGCTCCAAAAATAGAAGAAAAGAGATATCACCGCCTTAGAAATAATCCACTTCGAGGAGGAAACCTCCAATACATTACATTAATGAACAATTCTTGGATGATATAAATTACAAAACCTCCTTTCTATATATAGGAGTCCATGGGGCCATAATGTAATCCCAGTGTGGCCACAATGTAATCCTAGCCGACCTAACAATAATAATTTAAGGGCACAATAATAACAATATGGGGGTTACAGGGGTACAATAATAAAAATAAGGGGTTTACACTAACAAGAATAAGGGACTATACTAGTAATATAGGGACCTAACAGAGGGGTATCACATTTTTCCCCTCTTGAAAATAACACTATCCTCATTTTTTATTAATCATTTAGCTCCATATAAAAAAATGCAGGGTAGGCTTATTTCATAGTATCCTCTCGCTCCCAAGTAGTATTATGAAACGATCTCCCAAAATAGAAGAAAAGAGAGATCAACACCTTACAAATCAGGCACTTCGAGGGGGAAGCATCCTTTACATTACATAAATGAACAATTATTGGATGACACAAATTACAAAACCTCCTTTATACATATAGGAGTCCATGGGGTCACAATATAATCCTATCCGACCTAACAATAATAATTTAAGGGAACAATAATAATAATAATATGGGGACTAGAGAGGTATAATGATAATAATAAGAGGGCTACACTAACAAAAATAAGAGACTACACTAGCAATATGGCACCCTAACATGCCCCTCTCCATCAAAAAATTGTTGTCCTCAATGCTTGAGTATTTCTAGATGCTTCTGTATAAAATTCTCATCCTCCCACGTGGAATATTCAGTGGGTACATTCTTCCACTTAATGAGATACTCTTAATTTGATCGATTTGATAGCTGTCGAGTTCTTGTTTCCATGACTTCTTCAAGTTCCAATATGATTTTTCCTTCCTCATCAAGTTTTGGAAATATTGTTTGAGCCGAAAGTTTGTCACCTATAACTTTCTTTTAGCAATAAACATGGAAAATTGGGTGCATTCGGGAAGATGAAAGAAACTCCAATTTGTATGCCATAGTACCAATCTTTTGCAACATCTTGTAAGGACCATAATACTTTAGCGATAATTTATCATCCTTCTTAGATTGCTTCAGGGAAATTTTAATGTATGGTTGTAGCCTTAAAAACACTCAGTCGCCTACATCAAAACTTCGCTTGTTGCGATGTTGATCTACCTGTTGTTTCATTTGATTTTGTGCCAAATCTAGGTTATCCTGTAAGAGTTGGAGAACTTTTTGTTGATGCTCAATGTGATATTACACTGCTTGAACCTTATAATTTTCTCTTACATATGATGTGGTGGACGACAGATTATATCCATAAAGTGCCATAAATGGGGTAATTTTTGTTGTAGTGTGGAAGGAAGTGTTATACCACCATTCAGGCAGAGGTAACCAATTGACCCATTGAGTTTGCTTATGAGATGTGAAGCAATGAATATATCCTTCCAAACATTTTATCACTATATCCATTTCTCATTGGACTAAAGATGATGAGATGAGTTATGAGCTATTTGAGTACCCAAATAAGAAAATAATTTTGTCCAAAAATTTACAGTGAAAATGGGATCTCTAATGCTTAAAATAATCTTTGGTTTTCCATGTATCTTTTGAATTGTTTCCATAAATTGAATAGAAACTGTAGTCGCTTTAAATGGATGAGATAATGAACAAAAGTGTTCATATTTGGTAAGCCTATCAAACACCACCAGGATGACAATATTTCTTTCAGACTTAGGTAAACCTATGATAAAATCCATTGAAACATCCTTCCAACATTGATTTGGAATGGATAAATGTTGTAGCAGACCCATGGTTTTAATTGTCTCAAGTCTATTTTGCTGGAAAACCAAACATTCTGCCAAAAACTTTTGAATATCATATTTAAGGCCATCCCATAAAAATTATTTCTTCACACTGTGGTATGTTTTTAAAAATCTCAAGTGTCCTCCTAAGAGAGAGGTGTGCAATTCCAAAATAACATTTTGTTATAGTTGATAATTATTACAAATATATAAGCGATCTTTGTACCTTAAGGAATCATTCTTCGAACTAATTGTATCAAAGGTACTGGGATCTTGCTACAACTTTTGAATGAGTGTCCATACTTCTTCATCATTATTCCATTCCTCCCTTGATTTTGTTATCCAATATGGTTGGATAATATAAATGGCACAAAGTAATGCTTCCACATCCTCATCCTTTCTTGAGAGTTCATATGCAACAACATTTCGCTTCCCTTTTTTTTAGATGATTTCAAACTCATAACTCAACAACTTTGTTATCCATTTTTTATTTTGTTCTAAATATAGTGTTTGTTCCAAAAATTAGTTAAGGCTATCATGATCAGTTTTTACCTTGAAGTGTCTTCCCATTAGGTAAGTTCACCATTTCTTTAGTGCATGCAGTATTGCCAACATTTGCTTCTCATAAATAACTTTCTGTAAATACTTTGCTTTGATTGGACGACTTTAAAAAATTAATGGGTCTTCCTTCTTACATTAAAACAACACCAATTCCATTTCCTGAGGTATCACATTCCACAATAAAGGTTTCTGTGAAGTCTGGTGTAGCTAAGACCCGTGCTTCACACATTACCTCTGTAAGATATTCAAAGGCTTTAACTGCTATAGGAGTCCATGAAAATGCATCTTCCTTCAATAATGTTTCTATAGGTGCTGCTATTCTCCCATAATGCATAAAAAACTTGTAATAATACCTTGTTAACCTGAGAAATCCTTGTAAATTCTTTATGGTTGTGGGGAATTTTCATTCCTTAATGGATTTAATTTTGTTAGGGTATACCTTATCACCCTCGTGAGATGCAATATGACCCAGATATTCCACCTCTTGTACTCCAAAGAAAAATTTGTAGGTTTTTGCATATAATTGTTTCTCCTGCAATATTTTGAGCACCATGTCAACATGTTCAACTTGATCCTTCAAAGACCTATTGTAGATTAGTATATCATCAAAAAATACTAATTTTTTTTTTTTAAGGAAGGGTTTCAAAATGGAATTCATTGACCCTTGAAATTTAGAAGGTGCATTCATAAGGCCAGAAGGCATGAAAAAAAAATCATAATGAACCTCATGATTTGGAAATGGTGTTTTCAAAATGTATTTAGTCCTCATTCTAATTTCATGATATCCTAGACGTAGATCCGACATGGTGAAATAAATTTCACCATGTAATTCATCCAATAATTCATCAATCACAAAAATGGGAAAGTGATCTTTAATAGTGAGCTTATTGAGCTTCCTATAACACAAGCATATGCATCATAATCCATCATTCTTATGCATCAATATTACTGGAGCAGATAAATAACTTTGACAAGGTTGAATTATACCAGCCTCTACCATTTCCATAACCATAGGTTCAATTCTTCTCTTTTGGACATAAGGATATCTATAAGGCTCGGTGTTTGGAGGAACAATTTCTGGAATCAAATGAATATCGTGATCATGATCACAAATAGGTGGGAGTCCTTTGGGAGTTTTAAATACCTTGGAATTATTTTCCAAGGCTTTTCGAAGATCTGAAGAAATAGGTGATTTTGATGTTGGAACTTCTAGTGAGCATAATTGTGCAATGAAACCTTGTTGTTCTTTCTTCAAAAGCCTTTTCAGGACATTATAGCTTATTATATTTCTTACTACCCTGCGATAGCCCTTAATTCAAATTCCATTCCTTCTGAAAAGAATTTCAAGAAAATTTCTTGAAATTTAGAAGCTACCATCCCCAAAGGTTGTAACCATTATACTCCTAGTACAACATCCACACCACCCATTGGGATGGAAAGCACTAGACTATTAACTACATATTCCCCTATGGTTAGATTGATATTATGGCACTTTCTAGAGAAATTTATACTTCCTCCATTTTCCGCCATCACATGACACTCTAGCGCTGGGCATAGGAAGCAATTCAATTCCTTGCCTACCTTACAATGAATAGAATTATGGGTACGACCTGAATCAATAAGCACTATTACATTTTTCTTCCTGATATTTCCTTCTATATTGAGAGTTTTAGGACTGGTAATTCCATCCAATGCAATACAGGATATCGTCAGATGCATTTATTCTTCCTCCAGGGTTGGTTCCTGGTGTATATCCTCTTCTTTGAAGTTTCTTGTTCCTTTTCTTCCTCCTCTTCACAATCTATGTAAAATAATTTCTTGTCAGCACACTTATGACCTTTAGTGTATTTTCTATCACAACTATAGAAAATCCCTTTTGCTCCTTTTTCTTCCAATTGTTTTGGTGTCAAACTTGTAGGTTGCAGGATTCTAGGAGTAACAAGACTTCCATATCTATAGTTGTGAGTGGTAGGCTTCCTTGTCACCATAATTTTTCTTTCAATTTTTCTTGCAAACCTGAATGCCTTCTCCAATTTATCAGGTTCCCAAAGGTGGACCTCATGTTGGATGTTATCCTTTAGAGTCCCTATCGAGACATCAATCCTATGTTCCTTTAGAATATTATTTACCCTTATATTCAATTTTTGGAGGTCCTCAATGTGCTCCATCATTGAACCCTTTTGTTTGAGATTTATAAATTGGCTAAAGAAGGTTTGTATCCTCATAATGGGCTATCATTTCCTCTATAAAAATTGAACAGGTGACTAGTGGTTTATGAGAAAAAATCCAACGATACTGTACAAACTTAATTTTTTCTAAATATAAATTTGCAATGCATACCTTTTATGTTTTTTGCGTATTATGGAGCTCGAAGTATTGATCCATTTGTAGTATCCAAGTTATCGGATCCTTGCCATAAAAATTCCTCATATCTATCTTTGGAATATAGTGGGTCTTAAATACAACATTAGAGTCTATGAAATCATGATTACCATTTCTTTTGTTTTCATCATGAGTTTCCTCTACTACCTTTCTGCTGTTAGGAATCATTTCTTGTAGAATATTTTCCAACACTTCCTTCAAAACTTCCATGTATTTCTTCAAATATTCTATGTTACCTTCCATATTATCTTCCTCGCCATGCATACTAGCTTCCATGTCATTCTTCAAACCATGCATCTTAGCTTCCATGCATTTGTTCAAACCATCCATGTTAGCTTCCACGCCTTTCGTCAAACCATCCATGTTGCCTTCTATACCATCCATATTAGCTTCCACACCATCCATATTAGCTTCCATTCCATTATTCAAATCATCCATATTAGCTTCCATGCCTTTATTCAAACCATCCATATTAGCTTCCACACCTTCATTCAAACCATCCATTTCATTTTTTGTTACTTTTTGCGAGAGAGAAATTTGTTGCACATGGTCTTGTAATTTTGATATATCATGTTGCAATTTTTCCTCTTCATGAGTTGTTAAACACCATGTTGAAGCACCCACATGGTGTATGAGGAAGATGAACACACACACAAGAGATTCAACACACAATGAGAGATAAGCATGAGGCTTTCTTATTTTTCCATTATACATGATGTACATTTATAGTACAATGGTGTGACTCTTGGTTTCACATTCCAAGGTCACTTGGACACCATTGTGACTTTTCGCATTCCACACCTACCCATGTAGGATTAGGTGTTCCAACATCCCCCCTTAATCCAAAGGGGTATTTGTGAGTCCAAGAAGAGAGTTGTAATACAAATCTGCAAAGTATACATGGCAACACTTGGGCTGAATCAACTCTCTGAAATGTTGGAAAAAAGAGGTGGTTTAAGGATGACCACAAACACTGGAACACAAAACTTGTTGCAGTTCCCGGAACTCTTCCAAAACTGGCAAGAAGCTGAAAGCTTATGCTAGAGGAATTTTCCCTCATAAAAAAGGGAGACCTTCAACCTAAAAGAAGGGAGGTCTACTACCTGTGATGGTTTTAGGATTACCAACAAATTTGGAATGCTTGAAGAATTTCCTGGAACTCAACCAAAGCTGGCAAGAAGCTGAAGGCTGCTAAGCTGAAGGCTTCTGCTAGAGGAAGTGTTCCTTATATATGAAAGGGAGACCTTTGACCTAAAATAAAGGAGGTCTACTAGCTATGATGGTTTTAGGTTATCCACCAACCAAAGATGATGGTTTGAGGCTGTCCACCAACCGAAGGCATGCTCATGGGCATTCGTGTCTCTGGATACATCTATGAATCTGGAATGATGAATTGTGGCTTAGGCTCGCTTGAACTGCTGTGTCTCTGGCTACAACTCTGAACATGGAATGAGAGATTGTGGCTCAGGCTTGCTTGATCTGTCGTCGAAGCTTGTACATGACCACCATTTTCCCCCCTTTCAGGGACAAGGTGAGATGATGGTGAAAACGCAACTGCAAGTTTGCTCAATATTCGTGAACATGTTCTGACATGTGTCGTAAACATCTTCTTGGCTGCTGATGCCCATTGCCAAGAAGCGATCCATCCAATATATGAATCTTTGTTCTCGCAAGAGGCTTGTTTCTAAAGCATTTGTCTAAAGAATGGGTGTGTTGACCACAGTGCTTGCATGGATGAAGATCAAAACAGTGATCTTTCATATGGCCAACTCGATCACAGTGTTGGCATTTTACAATCTGTTGTTGTTGTTGAAGTGGAGCAGGATCTGGAACAACTGCAGGTGAACTGTCATATAGGAATCTGGCACTTTGAAATATGATGGGCTTGGTGTAGTCTGTAATATGAAAGGACACATCCTTGTCATATCCAAGACTAGTTCGGTGCTTGTTGTGGACAAGCTCTTCCCAAGGTCTGATGATGGGCTTGAGAAGTGCAGGTTGAGCTGCTGCATCTACATGAAAATCTGCTCTTGTACAAGGAACTGAATGGGAATCAACTAGAACTTTGCTGACTTGCTGCTGATGGGAGTCTTTCACAATGGTCTGAACAGAAACAAGTTCAGAATGGTGACTCTTTTGCTAAAGTTCGTCTTGCTGAAACTGAGATTCCAACTGCAAAAACTCAATCTTTTCTTGTGCATATAGTAAACAAATTTGAATGTTACAAAGAGCATTCTTGCTCATTTTTATGATATCATCAACATTTGAATGAATGAGGCTATTGAAGAACTCTAATTCCTCATTGATTTTGACCATTTCAACAACTTAGGCTCAAAAATGAAAGGGTGTCGGCTTCAACCAAAAATGCACCCGTTTACAATGTGACTCAACAACAAACAGAAATGACTCCAAAGAATTTCCAACTATGGAAATCTCAAAGTACAAAATCTGCTCCTCAAATGATGGAGGGCAATCAACAATTTTTCAACTACTCAAGCACTGATTGCAACTATGAAGAAGCAATAAAATGTCAACTCAATACAATATTTCTGCAAAATATTTGTTTGAATGTGCAGCAAAAAACAATATGCAAGAGGCCTTTAAGGCAGTTGAATTTTTCTTCAAATAATTGTTTTCAATGATGGCAAACTTGTCTTCAAATGTGAAATTCTTCAAAAAATCACCCTTTAAATCAATGCCAAAAATCACAATGTAAATCTGCAATTTTCTCTATGTATTCAGTCTATCTTGTTCATATGCCATTTCCTTCATTTCTGCTGTTCATATCTCTTTCTTCCTCTCTCTCTCTCTTTTCCTCTCTCTCTCTGCTAATTTTTTTTTAATTAATTAAAAAAATTTAAATAGGGAGGGAATTTAATTGGTGGGAAGGTATTATGAAAGGGGGCGGATACTAAAAAAAATTTAAAAATATAAAAAAATTCGTGTAGGAAGGGGAATGTTATAAAAGGGGTTTATGATAAAAGTCAATTGAAAAAACGAACGGTCAAAGGGAGATGATCGGTTGAAGGTGAGCAGCCAATCGTGAGCGAAGAAGGGGCGTTTGGCACGGGGTGGGGAGTCGGCGATGTGAGAGGCTGTGTAGAGGGAGCTCGAGATGAGAGCGGGAGTAGATGTTAGGGAGGGCCGACTGTGAAATGGGGGCGTCGTTGAAGATTGCAGGCGTGAAGAGGATGGACGCATGGGAATCGTGGGCCAAAGGCCATGGGTAATAAGCGTTTGAGTGGAGCGTAAGGTGTGAGGGGTATGGGGCGTAGAGCATAGGCGTGGGTTAGAGCTCATGAGATGTGAGGGTGAAGGTGTGAGATGGGTAGAGCAGGTTGATGCAGAGCGAGGGCGTAGGTTGAGTTTCCATAGGTTGAGTTTGAGTTTGTGTAGGAAATAGTATATGGAGAGGGAGGATATTATAAACGCAGAAAGGGGGTGGAGTGAGGGTCGTGTGGTGAGTAGTAGAGTGGAGGAGTGTATTATCGAATGGACAGGAGGCGGAAATAAGGGGAAAATGAATCGATTTTTTTTATTTTATTTTTTAATTAAAATAGCAGAGAGTAGAGATAGGAAATCCACTTGAAAAACAACAGTAGAATTTTTCTTCTTCCAAATATAGAGAAGAATTAATTCCAGCAGCAGAAAAATGGAGAATTTGTAGATTTAGAGACTTGCAGAGAACTCAAAAATATCAGAATGTTTTCAATTAAAACTCATAAATATCTTCAAAAACCCTCTCAGTAGCTCAAAAATGCAGAATTTAAAAATACTCAGAAATATTTTCCACTAAAAACTCATAAACTTCTTCAGGAATCCCAATTTAAACTATTTTTCTAGCAGCTCAAATTGCAGATTTTAATAAGCAGAAATTGCAGAGAAAAATTAGAATGAAAACCTTCAGATGGGCAGTGTTTCCTTTCTTCAAAGCCAATGCCTGAATGCTGGGATTTTGAATGCTTCTCCTTCTCCAAAACCACTTTCTGAATGCGGCAAAATGTCTGCTGCAAAAGCTCTGAGTGCTGCAAAAATGTCAAGAATTTTTGCAGATATGCACAGGCCATAAACACAAATGGCTCACTCAATTTGGAGCAGGGCCAACAATCGCCCACTCTGATACCATGTTAAACACCATGTTGAAGCACACACATGGTGTATGAGGAATATGAACACACACACAAGAGATTCAACACACAATGAAAGATAAGCGTGAGGCTTTCTTATTTTTCCATTATACATGATGTACATTTATAGTACAATGGTGTGACTCTTGGTTTCACATTCCAAGGTCGCTTGGACTCCATTGTGACTTTTCGCATTCCACACCTACCCATGTAGGATTAGGTGTTCCAACATGAGTCCTAGTAGAGCCTTCTGAGGGCTTAATGGGCATCGAATTTTTTTTAGGAGGAATTTTAGAACCCATTAACAATATCTATCCTTCGACATGCCCCTAGAATAACTTCAAACTGTTTTTTCCACATTTTTTCAAACAGGACGTATGCAATTTAAAAAAAAGTACACACCTTTTTCTTGCTTTTTAGGAGCTCGATATTGAAACTAATGTATCTCTATAATGTAGTATCCCTAGAATTTTATATTATTTCTTTTAGTATCCCTCTTAATATTATTTCCAATGCCATAAGTTAGACCTAATTTGGATTTTTCAAGGAAAATTTATGACTAATTTCCCACAATGACCTAATTATGGAGTCGTTCAGTAGAGCGAAGTTGTACAGTCTGCCACATGTAATTGTTTCCTCCTTCGGATTTGAAATTGATACATAGGAAACTACAATCCATGTAATTTCGACAACATTTTACAGAATTCCAATCTGATGCTCAAAGAGAGAGTTATGACAATTTTCCCAAGGTCACCTCCTTCAGATGAAATTCGGTAGCCTGTAAAACCCTAAATTCCACATATCATATCTCCGAAAATATTGCGAACCAATATTTGAAATTTTCATACAAAGTTCCTTCGGATTTTGGAACAAATGGTTTTATTTAGCTTCTGAACCTTCGTAGAAAATTTTTTATAGTGAAAATGCCACAATGACCTGTTTGAAGTAGTGAAACCCTAGAATCCAAAGCTATGATACCAAATGTTATGAAACCAGGTCCCAAAATAGAATAAAAGATAGATCAACACCTTATAAATTAGCCACATCGAGGGGGTAAGCTCCTTTACATTACATAAATGAAAAATTCTTGTATGGAAAAAATGAGAAAACCTCCTTTCTTAATATAGGAGTCCATGGGGTCATAATATAATCCTAGCCAAACTAACAATAATAATGTAAGGGCACAATAATAAAAATATGGGGACTACAGGGGTACAACAATAACAATAATGGGGATACACTAACAATAATATAAGGCTACACTAGTAATATAGGGTCATAACAAGTAGCCTCCTTAGGTGTAAAGTGCCTCCACTGCACTTTAAACCAAGCAATGAATCGATTTCAAAGAAAAATATCTTATAGATCCAAGTTGCAGAGTGGCTCTAGTACAAAATATCCTCCGAGTTCCACCTGTATCAAATTCCAATGAATTGCATGTGAGTTTTCATGAATGTACTTATTTAAAAATGACACATGAAAATAATTATGAACTTTAGTATGGCTGGGTAGAGCCAATTGGCATGCCATAGGACCAACTCTATCCAGGATTTAAAAAGGCCCACAAAATTGTGGTGCCGATATTGCACAGGTCCATGTTCTTAAGGTACTTTTTCTAGGTTTTACTCTTAATTAAATATAGTCCCCAATCCTAAACTATTTAGGAATTCTCTTATTATCCATGTAATGTTTTTTATGTCCTAAGTTGTTTTGATATTCTATCTAATATTTCACACTACCTGCTCCATTTCCTATAAGGCATCATGTCCCAATATTAATCTGTCTTATGGTTGACTCAAGCGGAGTGGTTGAATCATGTTGGTACTTGGTACTTGGTAATCCTGTAATAAAATTCATTGAAATTACCCCCCACTTCCATTCCGAAATGGGAAAAGGATTTATAAATATAGTAGGGTCTTGATGTTCCACCTCTACTTGTTGACATTCTAGACATTTTGCTAAATATTCTACCACATCCCTCTTCATACCTGGACAATATAACTTTTCCCCTAATTTTGTTATCATATTTTGGTATCCATGATGACCTACATATGGTTTCTTGTGGAAATCATCTAGTATCATTTTTTTTAGCTCAACCATATTGAGAATGTATAATCTATTTTCGTAGGCTAATAAATTTTCAGAGTTTTTAGCATATCCAAAAGTCTCTTTTTGTTGTAATTTATGTTGAATTTCCCAATATTGAGGATCTTGTTATAGTGGATTTTTAATATATTCCTTAAAATATGTGCTAGTACAACTCATACACCTCCCATCAATGCATGAGTGTGTCTATTAAGGGAATCATCGATTTTTTCTCTTTCTATTTATGTGTTTTATATCAAATTCAAACTCACTAAGAAAAGATAGCCACCTTACTTGTATATAATTTAAACCGGCTTGGCAAAAGAAATATTTCATAGTAATGTGGTCTTCTACTAATATAAACTTCTTACCTAATAGACACTATCTCCACATTTTTAGAGCATGTATCACTATTGTCAGCTCTAGATCATATACACCATAGCTCTTGTTATGCCATTTTAGCTTCCTATAGTCATAGACTATCACTGAACTTTATTCTATCAACATTCCCCTAAGGCCTTCCAAATAGGCATCAATACAGATTGTTAATTCCTTCGTTGGGTATGCAATTTTTAATATAGGGCTTATTATGAATAATTTTTTTAGCTTGTCAAAATGCTCTTGGAATTTTGCTGTCCATTCAAACTTTATTCCCTTTTTTGTAAGGAAGTAGTGGGATAAGAAATTTTTTAAAATCCATCTATAAACCTTCGATAATATAATGTGATCCACATAAATGAATATTATGAAACCATCTCACAAAATGAAATAAAAGATAGATCAACGACTCATAAATCTTCCTCTTCCAGGGGACCACCTCCTTTACATTAAATAAATGAATAATTATTAGATGATTCAAATGAAAAAAATTCCTTTCTATATATAGGAGTCCAATGCGTCACAATATAATCCTAGCCCACATAACAATAACAATGTAAGGGCATAACAATAATAATAGTAGGTTTCTATGTAGCACAATAATAACAATATTGGCACTACATGGGCACAACAATAACAATAAGGGGTCTATACTAACAATAAAAATAAGGGGATACACTAGTATTATAGGGACTTAACCCCGCTCTCCTTCAAGGAAGTGTCGTCCTCAACACTTGATTATTGCTGGATGCTTATGTATAAAATTATCATCCTCCCATGTGGAGTCTTTAGTGGGTAAGTTCTTCCACTTGCTCAAATACTCTGAAATTATTAGATTTCGTAGTTGTTGAGTTTTTTTTTCAATGACTAGTTCAAGTTCCAATATGATTTTTCCTTCCTTGTCAAGTTTTGGGAATAGTTTTTGAACTGGGAGTCTGTCACCTATAACCTTATTTTAGCATGAAACATGGAATATTGGGTGCACTCGGGAAGATACAAGAAGCTCCAATTTGTATGCCATGGTACCAACCTTTTGCAAAATTTTGTAAGGACCATAATACTTTGGCGATAATTTATTATCCTTATTAGCTTGCTTGATGGAAATTTTTTTGTATGGTTGTAGCTGTAAAAATACCTAATCGCCTACATCAAAAATTATTTCTCTTTGATGTTGATTTTCCTATTGTTTCATTCGATTATTCGTTAAGGTGAGGTTATCATTTAAGAGTTGGAGAACTTATTTTTGATAATAAATGTGATCTTCCAATTCTTGATCATCCATATTAGTTTTGATTTCATCCTTCAAACCATCCACCTTAGCCTCCATGTCTTCTTTTAAACCATCATGTTTTCTTTGGTAGCTCTTTGTGAGGTAGACATTTCTTGCACTCGGTACTGTAATTTTGAAATATCATACTGAAATTATTCCTCTTCATGTGTGATAGCAGAGGTTTATGATGTCTTAATGGGTGTAAAATTATTTTTGGTACACATTATAGAACCAAATACTGATAAAAATGCTTCAATATGCCCTTGGAATCACTTCAAACTGATTGTTTAAACAAATTTTATGCAATTGTTTTAAAAAAATCACACCGTTTTTTTTCTTTTGAGGACCTCGATATTGAACATGATGTATCTCTATGATTTTAGATCCTGAAGGTTTGAACTTCGATCCAATAGTATTCCTTTGAGTCTTCTTTCCAATGCCATATGTCATACCTGATTTGGATTATTCAAGAGAAAGTTATGTCCAATCTCCCACAATGACCTAATTATGGATTGGTTCAAAAGAGCAAACTTGTATGGCATGCCACATGTCACTGTTTTGACTTTCAGCTTTGAAGTAGATACACAAGAGACTATATTCCATACAATTTTGGTCATTGTTTTATAGAATTCCAATACAATGTAAGAAATTAAAGTTGTGATGTTTTTCCCTTTGCCCCCTATTTGAAATGAAATTATGGAACCTGAAAAAGACCTAAATTACTTAGATCATATCTCCGAAAATATAGAAAACCAAGATCTGAAATGTTTACATGATGTTCCTCCTTATTGCAGATCAAATGGGTTTTATTTTTAGTGTCTCAACCTTCTTAGAAATTTTTTTATAGCAAAAAATCCAAGATGACCTGTTTGCAACAGCGAAAACCTAGAATCCAAAGCTCTAATGCCAAATGTTGTGAAACCAGCTCACAAAATAGAATAAAATATAGATAAATGACTTAAAAATATGCCTCTTCAAGGGGGAAACCTCCTTTACATTACATAAATGAATAATTATTTGATGATTCAAATGACAAAACCTCCTTTCTATATATAGGAGTCCAATGGGTAACAATATAATCTTATCTGAGATAACAATAACAATGTAAGGGAACAACAATAAAAATAGTGGGATTATATAGGGCACAATAATAGCAATATATGGACTACAAGGGCACAAAAATAACAATGTGGGTACTATACTAACAATAAAAATAAGCGGGATGCACTAGTATTATAGTGACCTAACAATGAAAGAACTGTTGACACATATTTAGGTGTGGAAAAATTTGAAATCGCCCTAGCCTTTTCCGAGTCAACAAATAATCCCTCTTTCGAAATAATGTGCCTTAAATAATGTATTTTTTTATTATAAAAATCACATTTTTTGAGTTTTTCATAAAGTTAATTTTCTTTTAAAGTCTGTAACACAAATTTGAGATGTTCCTTGTGCTCTTCTTCATCTTTAGAGTACACTAGGATGTCATCTATGAATACTAATACAAACCTATCAAGATATTTGTGAAGTATTTTATTCATTAGAAATGTGAAGGTTGTTGGTGCACTAGTTATACCAAAGGGTAACACTACGAACTCATAATGACCATATCTAGTTCTAAAAGTTGTCTTGTGAACATCTTCATCGTTTATTCATAGTTGATGGTAACCGGTCCTTAAATCAACTTTTGAGAATATAGTTTCTCCCTTCACTTGATCAAACAGGTCATCAATTCGGGGCACCGAATATTTATTCTTGATAGCTAACTTATTTAATTTTTGATAATCGATGCACATTCTAAATGTTCCATCCTTATTCTCAATAAATAATACACACCCCCCCCCTGCCCCCATGGTGAAACACTAGGTCTGATGTAAAATTTGTCTAACAGTTCCTATAACTGCATTTTCAGTTCCATTAATTCTAGTATAATCATTCAATAAGGGGATCTAGATACTGGGGTTGCATCTAGTACCAAATCAATGGAAAAATATATGTTTCTACCGAGGGGTAAGCCTGAAATTTCGTCTAGGAAAACATCTTGAAACTAAATTATGACTGGTAAGGTCTATAAATTTTCCTTTTCTTGTTTTTTTTTTAACTTATTTCCACTTGCACCATGTATATCTCACATCCTTTTCTAGCATTCATTTTCAGATATAAGGCTAAAATTTATCGAACTGGTATTGGTTTTGGTTTACCTCTCATTAAACTGTTTTTCGCATTCATACCCATTAAATTCACTATTTAATCCAAACAGTTTATAACAACTTTATGTTTTTATAACCAGTCCATGCCCATTAATAGATCATATAATCCTAATGGGAGAATGTTCAAATATTCTTATGTAGGATAATTGTTTAAAGAAATGGGTTATTTTTTAATTTTACTAGTTACCTTCATTTTGGTACCAGTTGCTAAGTGTACTAACCATGCATTTTTTTGATTTTCCCTATTTTAATTTACATTTTTCAACAATTTGGGGACTAATATATATTAAACAAGCTCCCAGATCAATTAAAACATAAATAGGATGGTTTGAAATGATACCTTTTATTTCTATCAATGTTTATTGATTTTTAGTCTGTCTATCCTCTAGTGTCACACTAATCATAGGAATGTTTCTGGCCACATCATTCATAGTTGTTTCTTGATGGACTGCCTAAATATTGTAAACAAATCACAGATTGTGTGGACACTCTCTTAACCAGTTTGGTTCACCACAAAACCAACACTTCAAAAACTCTCTTTCCTTGCCCCCACTACTGTTTTTGTTTTTAAACTCCATGTGCTTTGACCCAGTGTAATACTGTTCCGAATCACTTGCATTTCCCTTGCTAAATTTATTTCTCTCATGATATTTTAAGAATTTTTTAAGGTAATGTGGATTCTGTCTTTTTATTGCAGAATTGAATTTGTCCTATTTTTCCATGGTTTTAAGCCTTCACTTCAATTTTTGAACTGATGGTAGCATAATCTAGCTTTTATTACTGCCTCATCCGTTGATTTAGGATTGTCAAACTCAATCCTTTCTTTATAGAGCGTTGGTAAATAGTTAAAAAAATATTTGTACATTGGGTTTCTCTTCTTTGATGTATGGAACATACCCCAATAAGTTTATAAATTTTTCTACAAACATATCCATGGTCAGTTGTCCAAACCTTAATTCACGGAGTTCATTAGCATGATCATCATAGTATTGTTCACTCTGGAACCGAGACTTAAAATGTTTATGAAATTCCTCCCAATTAATTGTGCTTTCTTCCAACAGATGTATACTTTTGGTATTTTTCCACTAGAGAGTAGACTTACCATGTTGAGTAACCAGCTATAACCTTCTTTAAGCATGAAACATGGAAAACTGGAGGCACTCGCGAAGAAGCAGGAAGCTCCAATTTGTATGCCATAGTACCAATCTTTTGCAACACCTTGTAAGGACCATAGTACTTTGGCGATAATTTATTATCCTTCTTAGCTTGCTTGAGGGACATTTGTTTGTATGGTTGTAGCCGTAAAAATAGCCAATATCCTACAACAAAAATTCTCTCGCTGTGATGTTGATCTGCCTATTGTTTCATTCGATTTTGTGCCAAATTTAGGTTATCCTTTACGAGTTGGAGAACTTCTTGTTGATGCTCGATGTGATCTTCTACTGCTTGAACCTTCGAATTTTCCCTTAAATATGATGTGATGGATGGTGGATGATATCCATAAAGTGCCATAAATGGGGTCATTTTTGCTGCAGTATGGAAGGAGGTGTTATACCACCATTCAGCTAGAGGTAACCACTTGACCCATTGTGTTTGTTTATCAGATACAAAACAACGAAGATATCCTTCCAAACATTTATTTACTATCTCAGTTTGACCATCAGATTGAGGATGATAAGATGAGCTATGAGCTAATTGAGTACCCAAACAAGAAAATAACTCCGTCCAAAAATTTCCAGTTAAAATGGGATCTCTGTCGCTCACAATAACCCTTGGGCTTCCATGTAGCTTTTGAATTCTGTCCATAAATGTAGTAGCAACTGTACTTGCTTTAAATGGATGAGATAATGCACACAAGTGTGCATACTTGGTAAGTCTATCAACTACCACCATGATGACACTCTTTCCTTCAGACTTAGGTAAACCTGTGATAAAATCCATTGAAATCTCCTCCCAATGTTGACTTGGAATGGATAAAGGTTGTAGAAGTACCGGGGTCTTAATTGTCTCAACTTTATTCTGCTGGCAAACCAAACATTCCGCCACAAACTTTTGAATATCAGATTTAAGGCCATCCCAAAAAAATTCTTTCTTCACCCTGTGGTAAGGTTTTATAAATCCTGAGTGTCCTCCTAAAGGAGAAGTGTGCAATTCCAGAAGAATCTTTTGTTTTAGTTGGGAATTCTTACAAAGATATAAGCGATATTTGTACCATAAGGAATCATTTTTCCAACTAAATGTATCAGATGTACTAGGATCTTGCTGCAACTTTTGAATGAGTTTCCATACATCTTTGTCCTTCTTCCATTCATCTCTTTCTTTGGTTATCCAATCCGGTTGGATAATAGAAATGGCACAAAGCAATGCTTCCACCTCTTCATTCTTTCTTGAGAGTGCATCTGCAACAACATTAAGCTTTCCTTTTTTGTAGATTATTTCAAAGTCATAACCCAACATCTTTGTGACCCATTTTTGCTGCTCTTTTGAAGATTTTCTTTGTTCCAAAAAGTGTTTAAGACTATCATGATCAATTTTTACCTTGAAGTGTCTTCCAATTAGGTAAGTTCTCCGTTTCTTTAGTGCATGCGATATTGCTAACATTTCCTTCTCATAAATAGGTTTCTGTAAATACTTTCCTTTGAGTGGATAACTTTCAAAAGCAATGGGTTTTCCTTCCCGCATTAAAACAACACCAATTCCATTTCCTAAGGCATCACATTCCACAATAAAGGTTTTTGTGAAGTCTAGCATAGCTAAGACTGGTGTTAGGCACATTGCCTCTTTAATATGTTCAAAGGCCTTAGTTGCTTTAGGAGTCCATGAAAATGCATCTTTCTTCAATAATGTTGTTATAGGTGCTGCTATTCTCCCATAATTCTTAACAAACTTGCGATAATACCCTGTTAACCCGAGAAATCCTCGCAACTGCTTTATGGTTATCGGGACTTTCCATTCCTTAATGGCTTTAATTTTGTTAGGGTCTACTTTAACACCCTCGTGAGATACAATATGACCCAGATATTCCACCTCTTGTACTCCAAAAAAACATTTGGATGTTTTTGCATATAATTGTTTCTCCTGCAATAGTTTGAGCACCCTGTCAACATGTTCAACATGATCCTTCCAAGACCTGTTGTAGATTAGTATATCATCAAAAAATACTAGCACAAATTTTCTAAGGAAGGGTTTGAAAATGCAATTCATCAACCCTTGAAATGTAGAAGGTGCATTGGTAAGGCCAAAAGGCATGACCAAAAATTCATAATGACCCTCATGAGTTCGAAATGCTTTTTTTGGAATATCTTCAGTCTTCATTCTAATTTGATGATATCCTGAACGAAGATCCAACTTGGTAAATAAATTGCTCCATGTAATTCATCCAATAATTCATCAATCACAGGAATGGGAAATTTATCTTTAATGGTGAGCTTATTGAGCTCCCTATAATCCAGACACATTCACCATGATCCATCCTTCTTGTGTACCAATACTACAGGAGCAGAGAAAGAACTTTGACTAGGTTGAATTATACCCGCCTCTAACATTTCTACAATCATACGTTCAATTTCGCTCTTTTGGACTTAAGGATAGCTATAAGGCCTGATGTTTGGAGGAACACTTCCTGGAATCAGATGAATAGCATGATCATGATTGTGAATAGGTGGGAGTCCTTTGGGAGTTTCAAACACCTTGGAATGATTGTCCAAGACTTGTTGGAGATCTGCAGAAATAGATGATTTTGATGTTGGAACCTCTAGTGAGCATAATTGTGCAATTATGCCGGATTGTTCTTTATTTATAAGATTTTTCATGACATTAGAGCTTATTATCTTTCTTGCCTTCCCTGCAATACCCCATAATTTGACTTCCTTTCCTTCTGAAAAAAATTTCAAGAAAAGTTCTTGAAAATTAAAAGCTATCGTCCCCAAAGATTGTAAGCATTGTACTCCTAGTACAACATCAGCACCTCCCATAGGAATGGAAAGCATTGGACTAGTCAATACATATTCCCCCATGGTTAGCTTGATATTATGGCATTTTCCCGAGAAATTTATAGTTCCTCCATTTGCAACCATCACTTGACATTCTGGTGCTGGGTATAGGAAACAATTTAATTCCTTGGCTACCTTATAATGAATAAAATTATGGGTGCTACCTGAATCAATCAACACTATTACCCTTTTCTTCTTTATATGTCCTTCTATCTTGAGAGTTTGAGGAGTGGTAATTCCTGCCAGTGCATTGCACGATATGGTCGGATTCATTTCTTCCTCTTCTAGGGGTGGTTCCTGGTGTATATCCTCTTCTTGTTCATTTTCTTCTTCTTCTTCACAATCTATGTAAAATAATTTCTTCTCAGCACACTTATGACCTTTAGTGTATTTGCTATCACAACTATAGCAAATCCCTTTTTCTCTTTTTTCTTCCAATTGTTGTGGTGTCAACCTTGTAGGTTGTGGAAATCTAGGCGTAGCAACACTTCCTTCTTTATAGAATTGAGTGGTAGGCGTCCTTGTCGCCATTATTTTACATTCAACTTTTCTTGCCAACCTGAATGCCTTCTCCAATGAATCTGGTTCCAGAACATGAACTTCATGTTGGATGTTATCTTTTAAAGTTCCTATGAAGAGATCAATCCTGTGTTCCTCTGGAATATCGGTTACCCTTATATTCAATTTTTTGGAAGTCCTCAATGTGCTACCCCACTAAACCATTTTGTTTGAGATTTATCAATTGGCTAAAGAAGGTGTTGTTCTTTGTATCCTCATAATGTGCTATCATTTCTTCCGTAAAAATTGACCAAGTGATAATTTTTTTACAGGAGCAATGCTATCGATACCATACAAATGTATTTTGTTCTAAATGTAAAGTTGTAATGCGTACCTTTTGTGTGTTTTTCATGTTATGGAGATCAAAATATTTCTCCATCTGTAGTATCCATGTTACAGGATCCTTTCCATCAATCTTCCTCATATCCATTTTTAGAATATGGTGGTTCTTCCCGCCAACATTAGAGTTGATGAAATCACGATTAAAATTTATTTTGTTCTCATCATGAGGTTCTTCTACTATCTTTTCACCATTAGGAAACATTTCTTGTATCAAATTTGTCAAACCTTCAATGTTTGCTTTGAGATCATTCTTCATGTTTTCCATGTTGTCTTTCATGTCATCCATCTTAGCTTCCATGCCAGCTTCCATGCCATTCATCTTAGCTTCCACGCCATCCATCTTAGCTTCCATGCCTTTCTTCAAACCTTCCATCGTCACTTCCATTTCATTTTTTGTTGTGCTTTGCGAGAGTGAAATTTGTTGCACTTGCTCTTGTAATTTTGATAGATCATGTTGCAATTCTTCATCTTCATGAGTCATAGTAGAGCCTTCTGAAGGCATAATGGGTGTTGAATTATTTTTACAGGACATATTTTAGAACCCAATACTGCTATATATTCTACAATATTCCCTTGGAATCAATTGAAATTGATTATTCAAAGAAGACTTATGCAATTTGGAAATAAAAAAAATATACACACCTTTTTCTTGCCTTTGAGGAGCTCAATATTGAAATTGGATAATCTCTATGATTGCAACACTTCAATATTTTAATTTTAGTATCAACGTAGCTCTATGAATTATCTTTTGAATGCCATAGGTCTGACCTGATTTGGATTCTCCAAGACAAAGTTGTGTCCAATCTCCCACAATGACCTAATTCTGGACTGGTTCAGTAGAGCGAACTTGTATGACTTTCCACGTGTCATTTTTTTGTCCTTTGTCTCTGAAATTGATAGCCAAGAAACTAAAGTCCGTGCTCTTGCGATCAATTTTTACGGCACTCCAATCCGATGCTCAGAGAGAGAGTTACTGAAATTTTCCCACGATCACCTATTTGAGATGAAATTCAGGAGCCTAAGAAAGCACTACCTTCCAGAGATCATATCTCCAAAAATATTGCAAACCAAGCTCTGAAATTTTTTGACAAATTTCCTCAGGATTTTAGCTTCACACCTTAAAAATTTTAGCTTCTGAAAATTCGTAGAAACAAAATTTATAGCAAAAATTCCACGATGACCTGTTTGGAGTAGCGAAACCCTAGAATCCAAAGCTCTGATACCAAATTTTGAGTAACTAGCTCCGAAAATAGAAGAAAAGAGATATCAACGCCTTATAAATAATCCACTTTGAGGGGGAAACCTGCAATAAATTACATAAATGAACAATTCTTGGATGATACAATTTACAAAACCTCATTTCTATATATAGGAGTCCATGTGGCCATAATGTAATCCTAGTGGGCCACAATGTAATCCTAGCCGACCTAACAATAATAATTTAGGGGCACAATAATAACAAAATGAGGGTTGCAAGGGTACAATAATAATAATAAGGGGGTTACACTAATAACAATAAGGGAATATACTAGTAATATAGGGACCTAACATACCATGCAACTAGTAAATAGCCAGTCAGGACTTCAAATTACTTTCGTATTCCTATACCTGAAAGCATTTTATTATATTAAGAAGCCAATATTCCACTTCTTCCTCTTTTTCCTCATGAAAAGTATGGGGTTTGATTTTCATAAACTATCATTTTAATTACATTTCCCTCTTCTCCTTCTGTGATTTCGGATATGTCCTATCTGATTCCCCCCACTTTCATAATTTTGTGACATTTCTTCCACTTTTTCCCTCTTCAATCCTTCTCTTTCAATGTTTCTATAGCTATAATGTTTAGCTAACTCTCTTATCATTTTTTCATGTTCCTCACTTTATTTTAACTTATGTTCATCAATTTTTCTTATGTAGGTTTTTCATGACATCCATAAGATGAGGGGCTTCTGGTGTACTTCCATTACCTAATTCTACATATAGTTCCTCATTAATTGTTATGGATGGAGGGGAATTATTTGTCATTTTCTTGAGCGTGCTTGATGTTATGTACATTATAAAACATCACAACTCACTATTAGTATTTCATATTGATATTTGTGAACAGATTTTATATTAGTGTGATGGCTCCTTGCAAGTCGAGTTCTGAAACAAGGCTCTCATACCATTTGTAACAAGTCCTTATATATATATATATATATATCATTTTTACACACTAACCCTCTTTATTTTTATTTTCCTCCCAAGTTAATGTTTTCTTAATCACCCATTTGTGTATGGTGTCGTGATATGATTTTTGGGTGGAAATAATATTTGTTTAATTGTAACTCTATTATGGTATATCTCTACCCCTTCAGTTATAATGTTGTAAGAAAATATGTTGCATAATTTTATGTTATTATCTTGTGTCATTTATGCTATGGTGCTATTTTAATGTTTTTGGGTCGATGATCCTGGTATTTATGATTGAGGTAAGCATGATGTTTGGAATTCTTGATGGGGTAGATAAAATGCATGGTAATGTTTAACTATATACCTATATCCACTCCCATGTTAGATTATTGTGAGGTTTTGGTTCAATAATCCTCTAAATTCGTTAAAGGGTTCACAGAAGCTTATATCACTAATCCATATTGATTTATACCAACTCTAAATTTTTTGGTTCATTAATATTTTTTATTTAACCCACTCTCAGTTGTTAGCACGTTGGAGCATCACCTTGAACCCTACACTGAATGGTTTGGTGTCACATACCACATGCCCATGTGAAAATCACATGACATACAATACTATTACCTCATCAAAGGTGGATTTGGTTCTTCAATAATGCAATGGTCGATGAATTGTACCATTATTACCCTAGCAACGAGGGGGAACATATGTGTCATTTTGGGACATTTTCCTTTGTCGTGTTTGTGTGTAGTGTTGTTTTAGTGCCACCATGAGAGTCTAAGGACACTAACAGATGGTTCATTCTTCTGATCGGTATGGAATTCGCCTCATTTCCTTACCTTCTACCTCACATCAGTTACAAACATGTTCTTCCACTACAACTATTCTCACATTATTTATAGGTCAGGTTTGTTCTGACTCCAAGTACTGATCGAATTCTTTGTCTCGCATATATGGAGTAGGAACATCTCAAAATGATGGTCCTTTGCAACTGGCTTGGCCCAACTTTTGGTTTCCAGTAGGTAGAATCTTTAGCAATGTGACTACATAAAAAATCTAATTTTATGGTTTTCGGGTTTTCTAGTCTTTTTTCTGCACATATTTCCTCTATTTTATGTTTTCGTTAAATAGTTAAATTCCAGAACACCATTCTTGGAAAGTGGGCTCCACTTCTATTTACCTGGCATGACCCTGACGCCTGGTTAGTATTCATTAATTTGTTTCATAGTTTATGCTACTATAATTTCAACCATATTCTGATATGATGAAGAGATGAAATTTAATTATTTTATATGTGTTTCCACTATTCCACATAGGAGCAAGTGGCTTGGCTTCAACATTTCATCTAGGATATCTCCTATAGTTATGAGCACACATTTTGGGGTTTGCTAAATTTGTTCCTTTCACACAATAATTATAATTAATTCTAGTTTGTTTTCTTCCATGGGTAGCCCCATACTTTGTACGCTACCCATTTTTATTTTTCTCTTATTTTACAACAACATTGACAAGAATTTTAGCTTTCCTTTGTTGGAAATTAATCCCAATTGCAAATGAGCAAAGGGAGGACTGAAATTCAATTTTGATGGGAGTTCTTGAATGAAAATAATAGCAAAGTCTTGTTTTATTTTTACACTCCATCCTACAATCAATTTCTGGTTTGAATAAGCCTACAAGTCCAATTTATTTTTAATGGTCATAGCCCTTTCCTGCAGTGAGAACCATGGTTCAAAACCACACGCAAACCTTCATTCATAAACTGTCACCTACCCGCTTTAAAAACCTTACACCAACTATTTGTATTTGTCGTGCATTTGAGTTTGAAACAGTCCACGTTATTCCCATGGAGCCCACGACTCCACGTCGCCATCCTGCAGCAAATCACACATTTTCACATTCCTTCAAAGCCTCGTCACCACACATCCACTGCCCGCGCGATAAATGCAGGACCCACCACTCCACGTCAACAACCCAACAACGAATCATATACGTATCGCATAGATTGAAGCCTACGTCATTAGGCCTTTCAAACCATGTGATAAAGGTTGGTCTGCCATCGCCGAGTCATCAACCTCTGACCAATAGGAGAGCGTTTGCATCGATTGAGTGCGCATTCATCCATCACTCAAATGGATGCGATAAATTTATGGAAAAGGTTTTTGCATCCTGTTTCAAGTCTGCGAAATAATGTTGTAATAAGGCTTTTAACCTTAGGTTTAATGTTTCATTTTGTTTTCATACGCAAGATATATTTTGTATTAAAACTTAGGCTATATGTTTTATAACATATATATTGTAAATATTAATATTTAAAATATATATAACCAATGTATTAGATATAAGATATATGCCCGAATAGAGAGAGAGAGAATGTGTATGTTCGAAGGGAAAGTTTGAAGAGCACTGTGACTTGTAGTAGCCAGAAGAAAATTTTTTAAATACAGAACAACGCCAGTTCTGAAGAAAATATTTGTAACAGCTTAGAAGTTTAATGAAATAGACTTTTACTCCATATCTAAGTCCATATTTCTTTTGTTAAATCTCTATGTTTGAAGAGGAATTCTTGTTTCCTCTTTGTTGTTAGGAATAACCAGAAATTCTGACATGGTATTAGAGCTAGTCTAGGCTCTCATAATTTGCTGAAGAAGCTAAAGGAAGAAGAATTTTGTTGAATTTTTCTCCAACAGTGTGAAGGTTTAGCAAAGCCAAGTATTTACCAAAACAGAGTTTTTTGTTTTGTTGTAAAGAGTGCAGTCCAGAGAAATGTAAAAGGAAGTCTTTTAGAGATAGAGGTTATCTCTCCAAGTGTGAGAAGGTTTGTTTAAGAAACATGGTCAAGTTTTTAGCATAGTTAAGTAAGGCTAGCAATGGCAGGAGCCAACACAAGAACGAGTATGGGAAATACTCAACTGCCACAGTTCAATGGGAAGAACTATGACTATTGGGTAATCACAATGAGAGCTCTGTTTTCCTCTCAATATTTATGGGAGCTAGTTGAATATGGTTTAGAAGAACTAGTAGATGAACAAGCATTTAATTCCCTAATGTATGAAGAGAAGGATTTGATGAAGAGTAATAGAAAGAAGGACTAAAAATCCCTCTTATATCTCTATCACACAGTGCATGAAAGCATATTTCCAAGAATTTCAGTAGAAAAGAAGTCCAAGGATTCATGGGATACCCTCTAGACATCCTACCAAGGTATGGAGAAGGTAAATACAGAAAATATTCAATTAATGAGAACAGATTTTGAAGTGATTTGCATGAAAAAGTCTGTTACAATAGACTCATTCTTCACATTGTTGATTGGGTTGGTTACCCAAATGAGATCTCATGGAGAGACAATAGAAGAAATAAGAATAGTGGATAAAGTATTGAGGAGCTTACCCTCAAGGTTTGATGTGATAGTAACAACCATCGAAGAGATAAAGGATATCTCAATGTTTACTGTTGATGAAATACATGCATCATTGATAACACATGAACAAATATTGAATAGAACAACAAAATCATCTTTAGAGCATGCCTTCAAGACTCAAATATCCTTTGGAAGAGGAATAGGTCAAGACAGATCAAGCTATTGAGGAAAAGGAAGAGGCATAAGCCAAAACAGAGGAAGAAACAACCATGGAAATACATGTGGAAGTGGTAGCAACCAAAATCGAAATCAAAGGCAAGGAAACAACCAACAAGCTGGTCAAAATCAAGCACATGGAAAAAGGTATGATAAATCCCAAGTCCAATGTCATTACTGTAAGAACTATGGGAAAAATGTCAATGAATGTAGGACAAAACAGAGTGACATGGGTAGTAGACCCAGTGATAATTTCACTAAAGAGAATATCATTCAAGAAAATTTGTTTTTAGCATGTGATATGGCTCAAGAGGAAAATGAAGATATATGGTTTCTAGATTTAGGATGTAGCAACCATATGAGTGGAAAGATTTATATGTTTTCCATGATTGATTAAACTGTAAAGTCTCATGTAACATTGGGGACAGATAGTAAAGTCTTTGTCATGGGAAAAGACAGAGTAAGTTTTTTAACAAAGAAAGGATAAAAGAGAACCATATCATATGTTTACTATGTGCCTGGTATGAAATGTAACCTTTTGAGCATTGGAAAACTCATTCAGAAAGGATACAATTTATTCTTTGAAGATGATATATGTAACATCATGGACATACCACCAAGAAAACAGATGATTGCACAAGTGAATATGACAAGAAACATAATGTTTCCTCTCAAGATGAGAGAAGATTTGAAGAAAGGAGATCCAATGGCAGTAGTGACACAAGAGACATTCCAAAGAGAAGCAAAGGATGAGAACTAGTTATGGCATTTGATATTTGGACATCTTGCCTTTGGAGGTTTGAATTTGTTGCATAGAAAAGGAATGGTAAAGAGATTACCATTGATTGAAAATCCAGACAGCCTATGTGAAGGCTGCATCTTGGGCAAACAACAAAGAGAAAGCTTTCAATCAGGAAAGAGAATAAGGGTAAAGGAACCTTTAGAAATAGTCCATTTTGATTTGTGTGGACCAATGTATTAGAATGAATCTTAATTGCAAGCGCACGAAAAAATCTCACTTTAGCTGTGCATAACCAACAACCCTAACATCAAATATGGATGCCAATTTCTTTAGATCTGCGATTAGATGACCAAGATAAATGCTGCAAAATCTAGATCTATGCAGAAAAATACATTAAGAAGTAAATAAAAGCAAGAGTTGCTCCATGCATCCAATAGACAATACAATAATGTTTTTTAAAGAATTTTTGTATTTTTGACACCTGGAAAGGGAACATAGAAAGATGTTACCCGTACCCCTCAATGGGATGGGTTCTTGTAAGTCCTCAGCACTTTAGATCTAAAATATCTCTCTTTTGATGGTGTAGAAAACCCAGACAAAAAATGGAACCCAAAGGGAGCTCACAAGAAAAATAGTTGAAAATATGACAATGATGGAGGATCAAAGTGAGACCAAAAGTATAGATCCAGAGTGATGTTTAAGTAACAAAAGGTAGTGAGTGAATGGAAAAACCCTTCCATTTATAACAAAATATTGAGTTAGTCTAGATATTGCTACATAATTAAAATATTATTAACCAAATCCAGATAGAACTTTTATGGAATATTTTATTATATTTGTTGGAGGGAAAAAGAATTTGACTTTGGTCAAATCCCTTTATTTGTAAATAATAAATAAATAAATGATTTATTTATTATTTTAAGGATGTGGTTGAGTAGTAATTAAATAAATAATTATTTATTCAATTATTTATAAATGATTTAGTCAAATTTAACAAGGAATATTATTTAAATAAGGTTTAAATAACTATTCCTAGAAAATAATAAGTTAAATAATGATTTATATAATTAATTTTCTTGTTTTGGGTTAAATATGACCACGAATGAGTTCAATGCAGAATCCTATCACAACACCTGTAGTGTAACGGAACAAAAGGGAAGAGGTAAATGGTGACTAGGGTTTCACCTTTAACCTCACAGATGGTCGCACTCACCGTTGGTGCTTCCACGCCGACTAAGCTTGGGGTTCAGACTCCTTTTTTCCCCTACGGCGGCCAATCCTGCCTCAGCTCCTCATGCTCTGTAATGCCCCTACCCTGCAGCATTGACGCTTACACTTTCGATCGAAGGCCTGCAACATCTTCGACATGTTGGTGGACCCTGCCGATCTTCTGAAGCCCTGCTTGACAACAGCCTAGCCATTTCTCATGCACCAAAGACTCTGGAAATGCTCGAAGCAACGACACCTATCGAATCACAGCATAAAGGAAACGAAGCATGGGATCTCTGCTGGAGCGACAGTCTCCATTAGCAGGAGAAATTTCCTCCCCAACCACTCCCAGGTAGTCAGGCACTCAAAGATATAAAAGAATCTGGCACTGTGTCAGTCTAGAAGGTGCTCAAAAATATCTATACCTCCTTTCATATTCAAATCTCAGAACTTTCCGGAAAAACCATTCTGCAATGGGTCTACCCTTCAGACCTGGTGCAGAATCTCAAGGCAAGTCTAGAACGCCAAATAGGGATACCCTCAGCCCTCCAAAGACTTCTATTTCAAGGTAAACTACTTGAAGACCTTCTTCCCCTCTCTGCTTACAACATTAAAAGAAATGACTCTTTAGTGTTTTCCCTTCGTTTGAGAGGAGTCTCTACAGGACAGTCATCTTCTGCTCCTCCCTTCTCCTACAAAGATGCAGTACACTCTGAGAAACGAAAACACCCTGAGGCCCCCAAACCCAAGCCTTTATTGGTTGACAAGATATAGGAGGTTCCCTCTGTTGATATCTCCCATCCCGGCCTCACAAATGATCTTAAAAAATTTGCAGAAAGGGCCATCATATGCAGATTCAATGGGCTCTGGCCATGATCTAAGGAACTCTATGAATGGATCCATGCTAACTGGACTCACCATTGCAAGGTTAGCTTCTGTTCAAAAGGATATTTCATAGTTCTGTTCGACAATATTAAGCATTATAAACAGGCCTTAGAAGAAGGTCCTTGGTTTATGGGAACTACTGGGCTTTTCTTAACTCCATGGTTCCCAGATTTTGACCCAATAACTGTAGTTATCACCAGCACTTGTTTGGATAAGGCTCCCAAACTTGCCAGTTCATCTATGGCATATTGCAGTCTATAAGGCATAGGAAACACGTTGGGCTTCTTTTTAATGGGAGATTACTGGTAGGAAAATCAAGGTCTTTACACATATGCAAAAATATGTGTGGAACTAGATCTGAGCAAGGGACTGCCAGACCAAATTAATCTCAAGATCAATGAATTTTTTTGGACTTAGAACCTAGATTATGAGAATGTTGCCTTTCGTTGCCGCCATTTTCACCAAACAGGGCATCTGCAGAATTCCTACCCATCTCTCCTTGCAAAAATGAAAAAGGATAACATCTTAAAGACCAAACCCAACCGATAGAATCCTTGCTTTCCACCACCAGCTGTGAGCTCTGATTCCTCAAGCTCGGAAGATGAAGAGAGCGATGCAGAACTAGATCATGTGCCTCAGACAATGGGCTTGTCCACTGCTGCTCCTACGTATCCCCCTGTCACAGTTGTCACCCATAAATGCGTCCATGAGATCTCCTCCTCTGAATCAGATAAGGAGACCCCCCAGTTGGATAACTCTAGTCTTCAAGTTGTTTTAGCTCATACACCCGAGGATGCCTGGGTCAAAGTCAACAAAAAGAAAAGGAAAAAACTTCGTGTGGAGACTTCAGCCCATGTTGGGTAGAAGTTGGCCTTTTTCACCTTCCAGTCATTTGTTGTAGCTCCTTGCTTGGTTCATTCCATCTCCGAGACCAAGGTTGATAGTTTTATCATTTCCGGTCAGCCGGTGTCTTGTCTCTCTTGATTGTACTATATTTTGCTTAATATAAATAGTTTTATTGAGAAAAAAAAAATATGACCACGAATATTAACTAAATTTTTGTTTAACTGATTATTCCTTGAGGAAAATCAAACAAATGTGGATTTATTCAATATTTCCTCATGGGGTTTCTTGTTTAGACCAGAAACAACTTAATAAATATGGTTTACTAAGTCATTTTTCATAGTGAAAGCAATTTTACTTAGGGTAAAATTGGTCTTACATGGTGTACTTTGGTCCATGCAATAGTAATAGGTTAGATGACCAAAAAATGGTGTAACAGATTTTCCCCCCAGCATGTGAGCGTTAGGAGCTAATCGTATGACCGAATTATGTTGCAAGAAATAAATCACTAGAAACCGAAGGGGAAGTTAGAGAGAGATAAGTATAAGGTAGACCAAAGCACTAGAGGACTAGACCCTGAGGAGGTGAGACTTATAGGTGCGACAAGTCCCTTTTATGAGTGAGTACCTGTGATATAGGTGGTGGGGGAGGCATACCTATGCGGTCCAAGACAAAGTACGAAGAATAATGCGTCAACCAAACAAGGGACTGAACTATATAGTACATGATGGCATAAACATGAGCCAGAAAAAAAACATCATAATTAATGCCACATACATATTGTGCCTGGGATAACAGCCAGGATTTATAAAATAATATCTGAGTACATGAGATATAAGTACAACCAAAGTGCCCCTATAAATAGGAAAGGGCTCTGAAAATCTGACTAATACATGCAAACTAAAAGGTGTTGAAAGTGGCTAAGGCCGACATTATCAAATCTATGGAGCTGCATCGAAGGCTGTAGTGAAGACGTCATCTGAGCATGTGTGGGGTTACCTGAAGGGCCAACCCTTCATGAGGTCTGAAACATCTCACACACACTTGGGAATCACCAGTACAATCTGTTGCATTACTGAACCATCAAGTATACGGATCTTGATCATGTGGTAAGGAGCTATAACTAAGAAACAATCAAGTCAAGGGGGAGTAAGGAGTCCCCTTGCCTGATCCGAGGCACCGAACAAAAGTGGAAGTTGGAACCAAGGTACACTGCCCTCTGGGCCTGTCTTCTAGAATGAATGATATGATGTCCACAGAAGGAGGTCCGCCATAGGTGAGGCAATAAGGGATCCTCAACTAAGGCACAAGATAAAATAATAGAGTGACTGACAAACTGACACTAGGGATGATTATGAAATGGGGGGTACTGAGTAGCGGAAGGACGACTTCCCTTGTTAGAGCATAAAGGGCATGGATGACCTGGCATCAACTGACACAATATCAAAGGGGATAGGAAATAGTAGGACTGAAAGCCATAATGTGTGACATTAGAGAGGGACCAAGCAATGAAGGGTGGAGGAATATAGCGGGATACTAAGGGAATCTGTATAGACTCCATGAATATGGTGATGACTTGATTCATATGCTCTAAACAAGAGCAACTCGATGATGATGCCACACAGAAAAGGTCTTGTGGTGACCATAAAGACATGAGTACAAGATAGTTACTCACGACGAAAATTTACACAAGCATGGAGAAGTATAGAGGCAAAGTGGTGCCCCAATTACAAGTGATGCACGTGAAGAAATTCAATTTTGAGGAGTGGTGAAGTGATGCTTCTTGAACAAAATGTGTCCTGGTGAAGTATAAAATCAAAAAAAACTAACAAATACCCATTTTAGAGTTTGGTGAGAGCTTTCCAAAGGTATGGACGGTTTGTCAAACTGAGCTATGGTTTTGCTATAGTGGGCGAAAGAAAAAACTCGAGTTTCTCTTTTAATAAGGCATTTTCCCTCCAAATTCACTCATTTACAAGTGTAGATTTGGTGAATGTAGAGAGGAGAGAAGGCCCTAAATCTTGTAGTGATTGTAGCAGACAAACCGACCATTGGAATCGAGATCTGTCAGTTGCAGGTAAGAGGCCTAATGATACTCATTCAATTAAGGGGATCAAAATTTAAGTTTAGGTACCTAGAGCTCATGAACAGGCCAGGTCACACTTTTTGGGTCTGTTCTAAGACCTGGGTAGTAGGTACTGGGAAGAAAATTGCGACCTGTCCTAATAAATGACATGAAATGTGGGACCTGCCATAGAAAGGAGGTTTCAGTGCTCTTTTTGGCTGAGAGCTAGGATTTTTATGGTTGAGGGGCATAGGTTCCCCTAAGCATGGTATGTTCATGTCGAAATGTATTTAGAAAAGGGGAATCTAAACACATTTTTATGATGTGGTGCACCATTGTTTTCATTTTGGTTATGCAGTTCGAGAAAGGGAATGGAGGGTTACCAATCTCTTTTGGTACTTCTTATATGAAGAAAACAGACTTAAGTTCTTAGGTCAGTGTACATGGTGTCACTATCCCAAAGAAATTATTAGGAGATAATGAACTGGTGCTCTACTAAAAGATCCATAGGTTGGTCAACAACAATGTCTAGGGGACTAGGTTTCTGATGTAAGATGAAGGAATGATGAGGGGTATCATCCCTAGAGTGATCTGAAGTGATATGGGACTCTAGAGGTTCTTATAAATGGGGAAGAATAATGGTACTAGAGTCAACACGACCAGATACACTAGGAGAGTTATGGAGAATTGTTTCTCCTGGACTCTCAAATATGGGTGCCCCCTTACCCAAACATTGGGTGTTAATGTAATGGCCTCAAGGTGTATGTGGTTTGAATGCATGGTTTCGATGTAAGTGGGGATAGATAAATTCAGGGGTGGTGACTGCTTCCATAATTTCGTCATCGTAATAGAATATGGGGTGACTGGTGGAAGAAAAACCACCTAATGCGGTGAAGATATCTAACTCATCATCATGAGAAGAAAGGTTCACATGAGCATCATCATGGGGGGTGACAGAAGAACAAGTAGATTAAAGATCCACTGATGTTGAGCCCAAGGTGATCACTGAAGGGAGGTTAGGCGAAACAAAAGGGGAAGTCCTAGGGGGGTCTTCCACCGTGGATCTCATAGATGATGACAGGTAGTGGACAGTGGACAAAAACTCTCTCATTGTGACATCCACAGGGAGAATGTATATGGGAGTGAATGTGTCCTCTAGTTCTACTAAATAAAAATGCACAAATAAGGGAGCGGTGGACATGTTGCGCTTTGCCTCGAAGTGGAAAACTGCCACTAGAGAGGTGTGAAAGTCCTTGAGGTGGGGACAGAGGTGAGTATAGTGGCCATGGAAATCACACAAAGCACAAGGATGATTTGTACATTAATACTTGAGTTTCGGGACTGAATCAGGTATAGTGACATATACCTCTAGGATATCAGACTCTGGAAACGCTGCATTAGCCATGGGCTTGAGACGAGGCAATTCAGGACAATTATGGGTGGCATGGCCAACAACATCACAGAAACTACATGAAGGTGTACACTTTGGAGGCTGAGGAGGAGCAAGATTTGTTAGGGCAGCCTTGTCTTTTGATGCCTTCTTGCGAGCTTTGCCTCCTTTACTCGAAGTTGTCACAATAGGAGAAGGTCCCTGTTGAGTTGGGTGAGGCACGGTAGCAATAGGAGGGGTCATGGGGACCGATTGAACTGGGGTCAAAGAAAGATAAGGTTTGGGTTGACAAGGTGTGTTAGGGGCTGGGGGATCGATGTACTAGATGGGAATCCCCAGGGTCAAGCTAGTGAGAGATAAGGTATCCATGATAGATACCGAGAACACTCCAGGAGGGGGAGCTAGGAACAATATCTGACTAGAGGGGTAATGGCTACGGAGGATGGCTCCGAGATGGTTAAGGCTAGGAGGAACCCTATTAGGAGGGTAAAGAGGCTCATGGATACCATCTGTAGGTGAAGGGCAAGGAGGAGGGCATTTAGAGGGCTAATTCGAAGTGTTAGGAGCAGATTTCGGGGTGTCAAGCTGCTAACTAGCCGAAGTGGGCCGCTTGAGGGAAGCCCAGGACAATTTCATCATGCAAAAATTTGGTGAGCTGAGATCAGAGACAGGAGGAGGAAGACCATGGAATGAACCAAGCAAAGAGGAGTGTTTTTAGACTTCGGGTGAGACATTAGTCAAGGGGTCGATAAATTTCTTATTGACTACCGAAGATATGATGGACTCAGGGGAGGTCTGAGATTTTGGTTCGTAATATGTCAACTGGTCAATGGTGACTATCTTTCCATTATGGGGAAAGGACATCTTGCGATGAACCTCAGATGGGACAACATACGTTTAGTAGTTGTAGATTCGACCCAATAGAATGTTGTAATCTAAGGGGGCATCAATGACTTCTACATCAACACAAACAGTCTTACCCGCAAGAATAAGAAGACAATTGAGGAACATGCCAATGGGCTTGGAGGAGTGGCTATCCCATGCTCGAAGGGTGATAGTGCAAGGGTCCAACTCAGGTGATCCGAGTTTCTTCCAAACCGAAGTCAACATCACACAGGTGGATGCCCCATCATCAACGATACAACATGAAACGTCGGTGTTCTAGATCTTGATAGGGATTTGGAAAGCGAAGGAAGCAAGAAGGGGAGGATGTTCTGACATGTCAACATCGAAGACAATCAAACAATCATCTGAAGGATCTACAGTGCCCATGGCAAATAGTAGAGATTTTCATTGTGAAGGGAACGACAGGAGGAGTTATAGTGTTGAGATGGTAGCAGGAGATTATGCTAAATAATCTACTATACTATACGAATAGGTATTTTTGCAGAAGTAGTGTTTTAGAATAATGGTCCCTTAGTTATCTTGGTATGAACCTCTGCCTTAGGCTGAGTGATCTACAAAGGACCGTTGGTTGTCGAAAGAGGCTCTATAGAACCTGAAGAAGGGGGATCAACGACAGACGTAGCAGGAGGATTGTTGTACTAATGGTACTGAGTCTAAAGGTTGAGGTCAATGGTAATAGGTTTTTAAGAGTTCATCATGAGAATCTTGTAGTCGAAGGTACCCAATGGAGGAGGTTAAGTGGCCACCAGACCTTCAAGTGGTTGGGTAGCCATGAATCCTTGCTGAGGGAAAGGATTAGTAAAAACAACAGGCTGACTAGGCACAACATTAGGAGTGATGGAAGGGGAGGCTTGCTGTCCTTGTGATGCTACTTGAGTCTCCCACATCTGTTGCATCTATGGTAAAAGAGAAAAATCGTGGGTGTAATGACCATAGACACCGAAACATGAACAAGGCTTATTTGTGTGAACAAGGCAGTCCTTCTTGGGCTGAGTGCCCTGTTGTTGGTTAGCAGTGTTAGGTGCATTACCTTGGGGATTAGGTCCAGGATTACCAGGGGAAGATTGATTTTGATTTCCTTCCTCTTCTTTCTGGAAGCAGGAGGATTAGTCATGCCCTGCTATGCATACACTTGCCCCTGAGGGGGCGGTGGCTGCTGTTGCAGGGGTTGACAAGGCAAGGGAGGCGGAGGTGATAATATTGGAGGAGTTAGAGCACCAGGCTATGGATACAGATAATAAGGAGGTTGGGTAACATTGTGGAAAAGAGGTTGCGAAAAAGGAGGAGGGATGACGTATCCTGGATACATGCTACCGAGAGGGGCAAAAATGCTCGAGGTGCTAGCCCCTCCCTTATGGAAACCATAGCCGATGGGAGGCTAAGCATATGGATGAGAAAGAGCTCCAACGATACCGTCGGTGGCATGGGATGCCCCCGGTGTGTTGGCACCATTGAGCTTAGGGAGATCAGGTAGGGAGATATAAACATAACCAGACTAAGCATAGATAAAGTCATATTTTAACACAATCTCAAGAGAAACTTTTTCCGTTTGAGGGAAATGCAGTGCAACATCTTTGCCTATAGAAGGAAAAAGGGATCTAAGGAACCAGTCCATGTAGACATGGTCCTCGAAGGTAGGGGCTTGTAATAGGCTATTTCTTCTCCACCATTCCTGGACATGATTGGATAGGCGGGTTGCAAACGATTGAAGAAAAGAATTGAAAATTCGGTACCAGTGTCATAATGAAGGGGAAGCTAGAAATAAGACATAAAATCCTGAGAAAGAGTTGCAAAGGTGCTATGAGAGGATGAGGCCTGATCAACATAGCACTTAGAAGCTTCGCTAGTAAGCGTACGTTGGAACAACCGAAGACGGACAGAGTCATCGACGATGGAATTAGACAAACACCACATGTGGAAATATCAAACATGATTTGTAGGATCTTCTCCAACAAGACCTTCAAACTTGGGGATGCTGGAAGGGAGCTTGATTGGCATAGCAGGCCAACCAGCGTCATGGCGTATAGTGTAATTGATCAAATGGTTAAAATCGGAAAGACTTAGGCCTGCCATATATGGGAGCAAGGGAGCATTCAAGATAGTTCCTATTGCGTTCCCGCTAGTAGTATTCCCAGAATTAGGGTCAGGGCTACCACCAGCGTTAGGTCTTGAACCAGACATGTTGAAGGTGAGAGGGAGAGAAACGTGGATGGAACCAGAAGGGGACCTAATGAACCAGAAGAGGTGTCGGAATGCGGATACGGTGGAGGACTAACTCGAATCCTACACAGAGAAGTAAGCCTTCCTAACGGAAACTCAGGATGAAGGCCAAGAAGTCTCCAAGATAAACACCTTGGGGGCGCAATGATGAAGACACAAACATGGAAAAAAGGGAAGATAGACCGACAAGGGCAAGGAGGTGCAGGATCATCTAATTACAATGTCGAAACAAGGACAAATAGGTGCAGTATCAATTGACTACAATGTTAAAGTCTTTGCCTGGCAGTGTTAACTAGGCTCTTATTCACTTAGTGTGTGTGTGTTAAGTGTGTAAATTCTAATTTTTAAACCTAGACGTTTGTAGAAAAAAAGAAAAATTGTGTTGTATAACTGTAAATCAACCTACTGATAACAGTATATGAAACTGACATAACAGAAAATAAACGGCTAATTATTCGTTAATATAAACACATGGAGGTGAGACTCTCAACAACTAGTCTGTAGGTAGACAAAAATCTAGTCAAAACACACCAAAATAGCCAATATATCTATAGTCTGGAGGGACAATGATCTAAAGGTCAGATCTCCTAGAAATAGGTGCAGAAAAACAACAAAAAATCAGAGGAAAAATCGTTGTAAATGAGGTGGAAAAAGGATAAAACCTGGAAGGAAATGGAGGGGACCCTAGAGGAAGACCAAAAAAAAAACTAAAAGGAGGTGTTTTGGATGGATGAATAACCAATCTGAAGTGGATCTGAAGGTGAGGGATCAGATCTGAAAAATGGTTGAACACACTGAAATTTCAGAAGACCCGTTGCAGCAAAAACTCTTCCATGTAAGGTGGAGAGTACTGAAGCCCTAGGGGTCTAGATTCCCACTTGAATGAGTAAAACAGAGCAATTACAGGTCCAAAATAGGCAGAGACAAAGGTTAGACAACTCTAAACAGAGGCCAAGACAAACCCAGAAAAATTCCCGCAAAAAGTTTAGGTCGTATTTTCTGACCTGTTTTCTACAGAGGTCACAGGGTTGAGGTTTTTTTTTGCATCCTGGAGGTTCACGTTGCATGTTTTGGCCCAAAATGTGTGACCTGCACTTCCGACACTCTTGGGAGCAAGTTTCAGAAAAAATTGTTGTATGAGCTGCGACTGATACCTGTGACCTGTGCAATAGCTCCAGAAACACAGAAAGTTAGAATTTTTACTATTCTATGGTTTTTAAGATTAAAAAAAACATCAAGAAAAGAAAAAAAACAAGCTAAAGAGAAATCCTAGGGTTTGAAGCAGTTGTTCATGCAGGAATCTGAAAAATGACAGAGCTCGTAATCGTAAAACCTTGTGGAGTCGCGAGTTGTTAGTATGAATCTTAATCGCAAGCGTACGAAAAAAACTCACTTTAGTTGTGCATAACCAACAACCCTAAAATCAAAGATGGCTGCCAATTTCTTTAGATCTGCAATTAGTCGACCAAGAAAAATGCTGCAAAATCTAGATCGATGTAGAAAAGGAAATTAAGAAGTAAATAAAAGCAAGAGTTGCTCCATGCATCCAATAGACAAGACAAGAATGTTTTTAAAGAATTTTTGTATTTTTGACATTGGGGAAGGGAACATAGAAAGATGTTACCAACCCCCCTAAATGAAATGGGTTCTTGTAAGTCCTCATCACTTCAGATCTAAAATCTCTCTCTCTTGATGGTGTAGAAATCCCAGACAAAAAATGAAACTCAAAGGGAGCTCACAAGAAAAATGGTAGCAAAATATGACAATGATGGAGGATCAAAGTCAGACCAAAAGTATAGATCTAGAGTGATCTTTAGGCAACAGAAGGTAGTGAGTGAATGGAAAATCCCTTCTATTTATAACAAAATATTGAGTTAGTCTAGATATTGATGCATAATTAAAATATTATTAACCAAATCAAGATCGAAATCTTATGGAATATTTTATTATATTTGTTGGAAGGAAAAAGAATTTGACTTTGGTCAAATCCCTTTATTTGTAAATAATAAATAAATAAATTATTTATTTATTATTTTAAGGATGTGGTTGAGTAGTAATTAAATAGATAATGATTTATTCAATTATTTATAAATGATTTAGTCAAATTTAACAAGGAATAGTATTTAAATAATGTTTAAATAATTATTCCTAGAAAATAATAAGATAAATAATGATTAATCTAATTAAATTTTTTTTTTTGGGTTAAATATGACTAGGAATATTAATTAAAATATTTTTTAACTAATTATTCCTAGAAGAAAATAAATATTTCTTCATGGAGTTTCCTTTTTAGACCATAAACAACTTAATAAATGTGGTTTACTAAGCTATTTTTCATGGTGAAAGCAATTTTACATGGGGTAAAATTGGTCTTACATGGTGTACTTTGGTCCATCTAATAGTAACAGGTTAGATGACCATAAAATGGTGTAACACAATGCAAACACCATCATTAGTAGACAACCACTATATGTTGACCTTTATTGATGATCACACAAGAAAAAAATGGGTATATTTCTTGAAGTTTAAGGGTGAAATGTTTGAAAATGTATGCCACTTTAAAGCTCTTGCAGAGAATCAAATTGGGCATCATATTAAAGTCTTAAGAATAGACAGGGGAGGAGAATATATCTCCAAATAATGTTTACGTTTTTGCAAAGCAAATGGGAGACACAAGCAATTTACAACAACGTATAGACCACAACAAAATGGATTTGTTGAAAGGAAAAATAGAACCATCATGGACATGGTAAGAAGCATGTTGAAGGAAAAACATTTGCCAAATGAATATTGGGCTGAAGCTGTACATTGTGCAGCATATGTTTTGAATAGATGCCCAACAAAGAGTGTAATGAACAGAGTTCTGGAAGAAGCATGGAGTGGCGTAAAACAGTTTGTCACCCATATGAGAATTTTCGGTTGTGTGGCGTATGCACATATTCCAGATCAGTTACGGAAGAATTTGGACAGTAAGGGGGAGAAGTGCATTTTTTTGGATACAGTGAAGAATCAAAGGCATACAAATTGTATAACCCATCCACCAAGAAATTTATGATAAGTATAGATGTACAGTTTATTGAGGAAGAAGCTTGGGATGGAAGCATTGAGAAAATAGTGAATGTGAAAATCTCTTTGTCTCATAATGATGATGAGGAAGGAATGGCTGAAATACATCCTTCATTAGCAGCACCACCTCCACCAATAAAAGGATATCAAGGGACACCACAAGTAGGTATGAGAACACCCTTGAGAAGTGATGACAGTGCTTCTCCAAGCACATCACAAGGAGTAGAATTGAGTGCTTCTACAAGCACAAGTTCAGGAAGTGAAAGAGGAACTAGAATCATAATTCTGAATGAAATTTATGAGCAAGAAGAATGTATGAACCATTTAGTTTCTTTATATTGTCATGTAGAAGATCATATTCATTTTGAAGAAGCAGTAAAATATAATAACTGGATAGATGCTATGGATGAAGACATAAATGCAATAGAGAAGAATAAGACATGGGACCTTGTTGATATCCCCTAAGGAAAGGAAGTAATTGGAGTAAAATGTGTTTATAAAACCAAGAGCAATGCTGGAGGTAAGATTGAAAGACACAAGGCCAAACTTGTTGTCAAAGGCTACAAGCAACAACAAGGAAGAGATTATGAGGAAAATTTTGCACTAATTGCAAGAATGGAAATAGTAAGAGCAATGTTGTCCATAGCAACACAACACAAGTGGAAAGTTTACCAAATGGATGTGAAATCAACATTCCTAAATGGAGTATTGATGGAAGAGGTATATGTTGAACAACCTATGGGATATGATAAAGAAGGCCAACAACACAAGGTATGCCGATTGAAGAAAGCTTTGTATGGCTAAAACAACCACCAAGAGTATGGTACAGTAGGATAGATGCCTATCTACTGGAAAATGGGTTTGAGAAATGTGAAGGAGAACCCACATTATACATCAAAGAAAATGATGGTAAGATGTTCATTGTTGTATTTATGTTGATAATGTGATATTCACAAGTAATGATGCTTACCTCATTGAGAATTTTAAGAGAGTCATGAAAGATGAATTTGAAATGACTAATATGGGATTGCTGAGATACTTCTTAGGAATAGAAGTAGAGAAAAATGAAAATAAATTTTTTATTTCTCAAGAAAATTATGTTAAATAAGTTTTGGAAAGATTTAACATGCAGGATTGCAAGGAAACAATTACTCCTACGGTGATGGGATTGAAATTAAGCAAAGAAGACAACAACAAGGATTTTGATCCAAGTTTATATAAGAGCATAGTAGGCAGCCTTATGTATTTGACTGCAACTAGGCCTAATATTATACGTGTTGTGAGTTTAATTTTTAGATTTATGGAAAGGCCAAAGGAGGCACATTGGCAAGCAGCAAAAATAATTCTGAGGTATGTGAAAGGAACAAAGAGGTATAGAATTTTATACACCACTTTAGAAAATTTTGAATTAATTGGATATAGTGACAGTGATTGGGCTGGAAGTATATATGATAGGAATATCACCTCTGGATCTGTTTTTCATATGGGATCGGGAGCCATTTCATGGGCTTCTAAGAAACAACCAATTATGGCTTTATCAAAAACAGAGGTAGAGTATGTGGAAGCTACAGCAATAGCATGCCAAGCAGTATGGATGAGGAGAATTCTAAGTATTTTGTGTGATGAATAGGTAAAAGGCACAACATTTTATTGTGATAATAGCTCAGTTATAGCTTTATCTAAGAATTCAGTGTTTCACAAGAGAAAAAAACACATTGATGCAAAGTATCACTACATCAGAGAGTTAGTGAACAATGGAGAAATTGTTTTGCAACATTGCAGAACAGAAGAGCAGTTTGCTGATATTTTAACAAAACCTGTAATATCCTGTTTTAGGGATATCTCTAAAACATAGCAAACTCCAACCAGAGATAGACTGGGAGGGAATTTACCAGATATTCTGCCTCTAAAAGAGGATGAGATCTAGAGGCTACATGGACCTTTCTAGACTCTATCTATAGAGCTGCTTGAAGAATCCCACTCAAAAGCTCTAATACCACTGCAATATCCCAAAAATGGATTTATCAGCAAATCATGCCTGAAAAATGATTTTTTCAGGAATGTGTGCTTTAGATATCATAAAAGGTGTTAAAAAACACTCAGCACCCACTCCAAATACTGCAACAACCTTTACTCAGCTTTTATGGGAAAAAAAGTGGGGAAAAGCGAGGATTTTGGCCCTAAAATGAGTGTATAAGAAAATATGTGTAAAATTAAGGGTCAAGGTTATAAAATATGTTATATTAGGTCAAGAGAGATATTATTGTAGAATTTAAGCCAAAAAAAAGGCATTTTACTAAGTTAAATTGTTCCTCCTTCCCGACTAGTCAAGAAAAACCCTGATTTCCCATGACTTTGAGTATGTAGAAATTTACTGAAGCAAGGGAAGCGTATTTTATAAAGGTATAAGATGTAAAAAAGTATTAAAAATCATAGGATGAGTTTAGGAACATGGCATAGGCATTAAGCAAGGTTAAACAACAATTTTACATAGAAAATCCCTCAAGATTGAGGTGCTGCAAGACAAGAGAACGACCAAAAGTAGGACTGCAGAAAATAAAGCAATCTACTGAAACTCTACATTAGAAATGACTTAATACGACAATATCAGCTCAGATAAATGAGAGGATAAAATCTCTAACCCTTATAAGCAAAAATACATCAATCCTCCAAAGGATTGGCTAAAACATACAAAATGGAAAAAATGTCGGAGTTGCTGGGCAGCAGCTGCAACTCAAATCTGAAACTAAGTAGAGAAGGCTGAAGATGATGAAAAATCTGAAGTATACCTTCTCCAATGGATCTCTAAAGTGTAAGGCTGATCCTTACACTTGAGATCCCACCCTCCAATGTATCTGCAAAACCTCGCAGCAAATGCACTATAAAAATAACGCAGCTATTGGAGAAAACTACGTAGTAGGGGAAAGAATATGTGTTGGCTTCATGCCAAGATATGAAAATAAGCTCTCAATCTTCCAAAATGATCCTCCAAAGACAATAAAGACTCCCCCTCTGAAGAACAAGCAATGGAAGAGGTGTTGTGGAGTCTCCACGGCAACACCCTACAACACAGTACTATGTTGCTGCAGCAATAACGCTGTCCTGGAGGATGATGCTTCGATCTCGAACCAAAATAAGGATGGGACAAACTCACCCGATCAAGCACTTGAAGTCCCCCGGGGCTGAGGGTGAGATCTCTGAATGGAGACACTCGGTGCACTAAACAGTGCTCCAGACTAGTTAAACGACCATCGTGCTCAAGAAGTCGAAATGACCAACTCAATATCATAAACATATGCATGAATGGAAATAGTTCTCCTCCCCTCCATTTATATAGCAATTGGAGACTCCTCATGGGCCCTTCCTCCAAAAGCTTCCCTTCCTCTAGAAGCTTCCCTCCTACGTTGTCATGTAGTGCTTTCCAACTCATACCCTGCGCTGGTTGACTTGGTCAAATCTCTTTGAAAATATCTCCTTTCACACATGAGGATGTGAAATCTGGTTCTATGGCTGATCCCTTTTCATACTAGAGGGATTTTATTTATGTATTTATTATATTTGGGCCTCCTTACCCAATTATTCATCTCCTAAATGAGTTTAGACAAAATTTAATGTTCCAATTTATTGAAGAAAAAATCGGAACATTACAATCCTCCCCTCCCAAATGTTGCTTGTTCCCAAGCAACTGCAAGGATAGAACTGAAGAATCTCCACTCAAGGCATGGATTCTGGAATATAATGAGGAACATCTCCCTCATGTGGATCCTCCATCCCCAAGCAATCATCCAAACAAAATGAGCCACCTCCCAACAAGGCAACTCCTGAAAATCTCCTTCCACCTCAAGCTCCGGTAATGAAGGTGGGCTGAAAATCTGAACTTGTCAAGCATCATAGATTTCCCCATGCTGTCCTTATCTCCAATCATGACAAGTGTAGAGTGTATGCTGATCCTGGGCTGCAAAATTTTGGCCCTCCAATGGCAAAGTGAAAAATAATCCTCCAAAGAAGGCCCCTCCAACAATGAAGAACAAGCTGGCCCAAAACAATCCATCCATGAGGAATAGGACATGGTCATCATGGAAAATTCTAATGAGAGTTTTTATAAATGTTTTACATGATGATACATGATGCAAACAATTTCTCACAAGGATACAACGTAGTCTCATCCACTGCAACTTCAGAAAATTACATGGCAAGCAATGTCCATGATTCATCACATCTACTAAAGGATAGTAAATGGTTGAATGTAACAACAATAATACATGATCAAGCACATTCCCATGGTTTTATAATGGATGAATATCAATCTGATGGCCCACCTCAAATGAGAACAAATATTTGGCTGTGGTGGCCATATCTCCTCTCATGCTCCCATTAGAACATGTAGTGCAGAAAATGTGAGAATTATTCCTACTCACGGACACATCCAGCTGATGTGTCTCCCTAATAATAAAGCCTCCCATACAAATCTGATCTATATCAGCAAATGGATACATGATCAGCAGCAAAAGGAAGAAAATGCTGAAGGCAAGAACGTACCAACAACTTTCCCAGTAGTGACAACGCAGTTTTGCAAGTTGTTGCTTGATAAAAGTACATGGAATTTTTTTTCTTTTTACATGGTTAATCATGCATGTCAGCAATTGAAAGTACATGTGGTGATAAAACATTTTCCCAAGGCCACAAAAGAGATAGCTTCCTCCATCATGTAGATTGGCCCAATACAATTCATGGAGCAATTTGACGAGCTTGCCCTCTTGTGAAGCAATTCACTGCATAAGAATGGTAAGCGTGTGCAAATCAATGAATGTATAAACAAGCTTCTCACCATATGCTGGAAGTAAGATGGTACGTGGGTCCATAAATGAGTCCTTCATAGTGTTTTGGCATGCTATGAAGAAGAATGAACCATGTGCTGCAAGAAGATAATCCTCCTTATGCTTAAAAACCCAGGTCAGGAAGAATATGCCATAGATGTCTCTATCATCATTACCTCCTCTTTTTTTATCAAGTGCAACAAATATGAAGTGATCCTGGGGCCTATGGATTATGGATCCACCATATCTCTATTGGGCACACTTCATCCATAAGTCTTTACTCCAAGGTGACAACGTTGTGAGCTTATGCAAACAAGCCCATGTCAATACACAACTCTGTTTTTTGACATGCTCCTTGTCAAAGATTCTTCCAATAATGCTGCAACAAATATGGAATACCTCCCAAGATGGAAGTGCTTCCCAATCATCATCAAAGAACAAGGAGATAGTGCCATCCCCTCCTCCTACAACATCATACAAAGTGTGAGAGAAAATCTGCCCTAGCTCTCCCAAGAAAAGCAACAAAGTATTTTGTTGCCTCCTCATACTTCCATCATACAACTCATGTGATGAAGACATATCAACATCATGCATCCATTCTCTATGTTGCTCAATGATGCAAGTGTCCTGCCATATTTTCTCCATCCTCCCACTCTTAGGAAGATTGTTTTCCAAATGATGGCCAAATTCTTTCAAGAGTAACCAGCGCAACCAAGCCTCCTGTTGCCCGGTATCATAGATCTGTAAGTAGCCTCCTAGTTCTTTGCTCATCAACCACATCCACTCAGTCACCTGTGGATGCCTCCTCCTTCTCCTCATCTTGGTACTCCTCCCATGAGGGCTACCATCCTCCCAAATCAAATTCTTGTCTATGCACTTTATGGGATTTTGAAATGTAAGCTTCTTAAGGATCAATGAGACCCTATCAAGAATCAAATATGTGGTAGGAAAAAACCTCCCATCATGATGTGTATGGCTCAAGGGATGTCCAACACAAGCATGAGAGATGTTATCCATCCCAAGATGTCCTCCATCTTCTATCTGATCTTGTGAGAAGGGAAGAAAAGCGTTGCATTCCATGGTGTGTCGAAGTGCATCTCCCATGAGATCTCTCCTTGAGACCTCCCTTTCATCCATAGTCTTCCAAAACCAATGAGGTATTTGATCTGAAAGTAGAAGTTCCTCTTTGAGTTGAGAAGAGCTCATTGAGAAAGTGTCATCTTGAAGGGAGAAAAGGATTCTTACTCCAAGATGTCTACCATCAATCTTCAAGGCTTCAAACCCCAACCTCCAATGTGATGTACAATCCAACAATGGCTCATGAGAATGATGGTTTGATTCCTTCTTGAGTGTTGCCATGTTGCACAGCACAATGCAACCAAGCTGCTCTATAGTAGCAATGAGATTTGACTCTTGTTCATGCAAAAGTAAATCTCCACATTGATGAAAATAATTTACTGCAACAATGGAATGTGGAAATATTTTCCTACCTTGATGTGCATTTGGAACTACTTTTAGTGATACAAGAGCCCCTTCCTCAAAAGTGTTGGCTGCCCCAACTGTTGATGCATGTGGCTGCTCCTCCATGAGTGGGACAACGTTATCATAAGCCTCCTCAAGAGGTGATGTGATCTCTTCTTTCCTTGTTTTTTCTCCATCAAACGTTTGGATCAAACTTTTAGTGAACTCTGCAAAAGACTTCACCCTTGCATGGCTCAAGTGGCTGCACCACCAATCATAGGCTTCACCCTCCAAATGCATCGCTGAGATTTCAACAGCTTCTTTTCCTGCTACAGGATGTAGTGGAAAAATGCCTCCAACTTTCTCACCCAAGTTCTTGCATTAGATAACCCATCAAAGGTAGACAGAAAAAAGCTATTGCCTTTGATTTCTTTTCTACTGCATGGCCTCTTCTCTTCCTTCAGCTGGATGAAATGAGGAAAATCTAGAGTCTCCCTGAAGGCTCTAGGTTGAGATCTATACTCAACAAGGTAATCACTGAGAATCTGATGATCCAAATATCTTCCATGCTTAGTATATTCTTCTTGATGAGAATAGGAAGCGCATGGTACTTCCTCTTCTTTTTCTTCAATCTTCTTGACCTCCCCAAAGGTGGATGCATTTCCTCTGGATCTGAAAATAGATGACAATAAACTCATCTTTTTCAATGTTCTGATCTCCTTGGGCTTACACTCACAGGGATCAGTGGATCCCTCATACATGGGAAAAGGTGACCTCCCAGTGGTATGCTGCAACTTTGAACTCTGCATGCTAGATCCCCCATTATTCCATTCACTTTCATCCTGCCTGAGCTGACAGTAATCTTTGAAAGCCAAAGCTGCTCTGAAGTCTTCGCCCATGGACTGCCATTTACAGAAATAGTCTCCAAAGGGTATATGATCATGCTGCCTCCCTTTATCACTCGGTACTAGAGGTAAGAATGTAGGCATTGTGATCCTGGTTGGCCCACTAAAGGCTGGTGAATGTTGGTCACACTGTTGTGAGATCCCCATATTTGTCACCTCTACGGCCTCTCATGGGTAAGATTCTGCCTACCCTCTTTGTTAATATAAATATGTCCCCATGGTTTCTCTTTTGGTGTCGTAGATAACTAGATCCACAGGCTGAGCCAGAACTATGCTCTGATACCACTGTAATATCCTGTTTCGGGGATATCTCTAAAACACGACAAACTCCAACCAGAGATAGAATGGGAGGGAATTTACTGGATATTTTGCCTCTAAAAGAGGATGAGATCTAGAGGCTACGTAGCCCTTTCCAGTCTTTGTCTATAGAGCTGCTTGAAGAATCCCACTCAAAAGCTCTGATACCACTGTAATATCACAAAAATGGATTTCTCAACAAATCATCCCTGAAAAACACATTTTTCATGAATGTGTGCTTCAGATATCATAAAAAGTGTTTAAAAACACTCAGCACCCACTCCAAATACTGCAGCAACCTTTACTCAACTTTTATGGGCAAAAAGGTGGGGAAAAGTGAGGATTTTTGCCCTAAAATGAGTGTATAAGAAAATATGTGTAAAATGAAGGGTCAAGGTTCTGGAATGTGTTATATTAGGTCAAGAGGGATATTCATGCCGAATTTAAGCAAAAAAAAAGGCGTTTTACTAAGTTTAAAAGTTCCTCCTTCTCGACTAGTCAAGAAAAACCCTGATTTCCCATGACTTTGAGTATGTAAAAATTTACTGAAGCAAGGGCAGCATATTTTCTAAAGGTATAAGATGTAAAATAGCATGAAAAATCATAATATGAGTTTAGGAACATGGCATAGGCATTAAGCAAGGTTAAACAACAATTTTACATAGAAAATCCCTCAAGATTAAGGTGCTGCAAGACAAGAGAATGACCAAAAGTAGGACTGCAGAAAATAACGCAGTCTACTGCAACTCTGCATTATAAATGACTGAATATGACAATATCAACTCAAATAAATGAGGGGAGCAAAGCTCTAACCCTTATAAGCAAAAATACATCAATCCTCCAAAGGATTGGCTAAAACATACAAAATGGAAAAAATGTCGAAGTTGCTGGGCAGCAGCTGTAGCTCAAATCTGGAACTAAGTAGAGAAGGCTGAAGATGATGAACAATCTGAAGTAGACCTCCTCCAATGGATCTCCAAAGTGGAAGGTTGATCCTTACACTTGAGATCCCACCCTCCAATGAATCTGCAAAACCCCGCAGCAAATGCACTATAAAAATAACGCATCTATTGGAGCAAACTGCGCAGTAGGGGCAAGAATATGTGTTGGCGTGATGCCAAGATATGCAAATAAGCTCTCAAGCTTCCAAACTAATCCTCTAAAGGCAAGAAAGACTCCCCCTCTAAAAAATAAGCAATGGAAGAGGTGTTGTGGAGTCTCCACGGCAACACCCTACAACACAGTATTATGTTGCTACAGCAATAACGTTGTCCTCGAGGATGATGCTTCGGTTTCGAACCAAAATAATGATGGGAAAACCTTACCCGAGCAGGCACTCGAAGTCCAGGACTAAATGACACTGCAGACTAGTTAAAAAACCAGCGTGCTCAAGAAGTCGAAATGAACAACTCAATATCATAAACATATGCATGAATGGCAATAGCTCTCCTCCCCTCCATTTATATAGCAATTGAAGACTCCTCATGGGCCCTTCCTCTAGAAGCTTCCCTTCCTCTAGAAGCTTCCCTCCTACGTTGTCATGTAGTGCTTTCCAACTCATACCCTGCGCTGGTTGACTTGGTCAAACCTCTTTGCAAATATCTCCTTTCACACATGAGGGTGTGAAATCTGGTTCCATGGCTGATCCCCTTTTATACCAGAGAGATTTTATTTATGTCTTTATTATCTTTGGGTCTCCTTACCCAATTATTCATCTCCTAAATGAGTTCAGACAAAATTTAATGTTCCAATTTATTGAAGAAAAATTTGGAACATTACAAAACCATTGGGGCATAAGAGTTTCAATTATGTTAGAAATGTTTGGGTATGCAAGAGAACAACAGTTGTAATTAAGGTGGAGTGTTGGAAATTAATTCCAACTGCAACTAAGCAGAGGGAGGAGTGAAATTCAATTTTGATGGGAGTTCTTGAAGGACAGCAACATCAAAGTCTTGTTTTATTTTTACACTCCATCCTGCAATCAATTTATTGTTTGAATAAACTTGCAAGTCCAAATTCTTTTTAATGGTCGTAGCCCTTTCCTGTAGTGAGAATCGTGGTTCAAAACCACACACAAACCTCCATTCATAAACCTTCACCTACCCACTTTAAGCACCATACACCAACCATTTGTATTTGCTACGCATTTGAGTTTGAAATAGTCCACGTCACTCCAGTTGAGCCCACCACTCCACGTCGCCATTTCGCAACCAATCACGCGTTTTCTCATTCGTCCGAAGCCTCGTCACCACACATCCATTTCCTGCGCGATAAATGGAGGACCCACCACTCCATGTCAACAACCCAATAACTAATCATATGAGTATCACATAGAATGAAGCCTATGTCACTGAGCCTTTCAAACCATGCGATAAAGGTTGGCCAGCCATCGCCGAGTCATCAACCTCTGACCAATAGGAGCGCGTTTGCATCAATTGAGTGCACAATCAACCCTCGCTCAAATGGATGTGATAAACTTATCAAAAAGGATTTTACATCCCATTTGAAGTCTGCGAAATAAACTTGTATTAAGGTTCTTAACCTTACGTTTAATGTTTCATTTTGTTTTCATACGCCTGATATATTTTGTATTAAAACTTATGCTATATTTTTTATAACACATATATTGTAAATATAAATATTTACAATATATATATATATATATATATATATATATATATATAACCAATGTATTAGACAGAAAATATATGCCCGAATAGAAAGGGAAAGACTATGTATGCCGGAAAGGAAAGTTTGAAGAGTGTTGTGTCTTGTAGCAAATTTTGTAAATCCAGAACAACACCAGTTCTAAGAAAATCTTTGTAACAGGTTAGAAGTTTAATGAAAGAGATTTTTACTCCATATCTCAGTCCATAATGCTTTTGTTAGATCTCTGTGTTTGAAGAAGAATTCTTGTTTCCTCTTTGTTGTTAGGAATAACCAGAAATTCCGACATCTTTGATTGTTCACACCTGCTTGTGCCCAAGTCGATTGTCTTGCGCACTCCAGTGACTCAAAGGGATAATTTGTGCCATGTACTTGTAGTAACTCTTCCTTTGTTAAGGCTATTACTGATTTCTATTTTTTTCTGGTGGAGTTTCTTGTGGTCTGACTAGGATTAGAGCGGTGACACTATGGATGTTAAATTGATTTATTGAAAAGAAGTGTATATAAGTACTGGAGATAATGCTTATTAAGTGTCTGGTTTTGTTTTTTTGGTCACTTCTCTGGGAAAAATTTGGCTCAAGTCCTTAACAGGGCTCAGCTGCCATAATTTCCTTACACATAATGTATTCGTGTTTTGATACATTTATTATATAAACTCTTAATTTAACTATTTCCTGAGCGTTGAAATTTTAATGGTTTTACTGAGATTATTGCGTCTATATTAATTTCGATCACCAGTTTAATTTTGACGTGAGAATATATCCATGGAGTTTTGTCCATCACGTGTTCCCATATCCGAACACTTCTCATTAAATACCACACTAGGTACCATTGTCACGACGTCGTGAAAATTCACGACTCACGTAATTTTGAGTCCCAACTCATCACATCGATCATTGAAGGTGCCATTTCTGACCCGGGGGGCTGCAAATGAATATACCGTTATTGGAGTTATTTTGCAAGATTCATAAACAAGACAGTTTAGGTTGAGCTCCGCGATATCGTAAGCACAGAGAATAGCCAACACAATGCCCATGTTGTCTCTAGTTATTGTTATGTTAAGCTTCTCTCCCTTTTATATATATATATATATATATATATATATATATATATATATATATATATATATATATATATATTTTGCAAGTTTTGTTGAAATTACTTACGACGCTCAAAGTACGGGCTTCGCCTTCCAATTTTATGCGAGAAGCTTGTGCGTGGGCCGCTTACAAACCATTGAGCAGTCAACCTCCGGATTTGAAATTTTAATGAGCCAGATTTAATGAAAATCCCGCATCACACTTTTCTCCGTACAGGCTGCTGAAAATCGGACCCGGGGAAAATCTTAGGGCGGATTTAATAAAAATCCCGCATCACAAATTGGTGACATCAGCAGCAACTTTTTGGCACCCGGGATTTTTATGTAGTTTGGTTTAATTTTCTGTTTTGACGTCCGGTTCAAACACAAAGTCAAAGTTTGTTTTAATGTTTGTTTTAAAAAAAAAAGAGTCGTGCGAACAGTCCACAAATATATATGTATTGCATACATATTATTTGCACATTTCAAAAGGAGGCCGTGGGCCATAGTGAATTTTGATTTTAGTTTTTATTATTTTATTTCAGTTTTAAAATAGTTTTTTTTATATATTAAAAAAAAGGTGCTGAGGCATATAGAGTTAAAAAGGGCCCGTGAGAAAATATGCATTGTAAGTTTTAATTCTTTTTACACAGCAGAAGTAAAAAGACTTGGTGAGCACAGCAGTGCAGAGTTTTTAGTTTGTAAGTTTTATTTTTACACACAGCAGTGTAAAAATTTGATGTGCACAGCAGTGTAACAGATTTTTGGAAGTGCACAGCAGTGCTTTCATTTTTGGTGAGACAGAGTATTTGTCCAGAGTGAAATTTTAGGGAGTGTGAGTTGTTTTTGAACTGTGTTTTGAAGCAGTCAAAGTTTTTTTTTATTCCCTCAGGCAGAGGTGATTTTGTAACCAAGTTTTTGAAGTTTAATGAAATAGTGTTTACAGTGAAAGCTCTGTCTCCAGTGAAGATTTTTTTTTATATTTTCTCTGTGTTGAAGAGGGAGAATTTTATTCTCTATTGTTATTCTGGAATGTTAAATATTCCAACATGGTATCAGAGCTAGTCCAGGCTCTTTGAAGATTAAAGAAGCTGAAGGAAAGGAGTTCTTTGTTGCAGCAGCTTCTCCAGCAGTGTGAAGACTCAGCCAAAGAATCCAAAGGTATTTCTCTATACAGTTTTTTGAGTCACTGTTGCAGAACAGTGAGCTGTTTTACATACACAGTCAAGTTTTTTAAATCATAGTTAAGAGTGCAGAATGGCTGGAGCCAGCACTGGTATGGGTATGGGAAATGCACATCTCCCAATGTTTAATGGGAAAAATTATGACTACTGGTCAATAACTATGAGAGCTCTATTTGTCTCCCAAGACTTATGGGAATTTGTTGAGGATGGCTTTGAAGAGCCAGCAAATGAAGAAGAGTTTGAAGATTTAACTCAGGCAGAAAGAGAGTTGCTAAAGAGCAATAGGAAGAAAGACTCCAAGGCTCTCTTCTTATTGTATCAGGCAGTGCATGAGAGTGTGTTTCCAAGGATAGCAGCAGCCAAGAGATCCAGAGAAGCATGGGAAACTCTCAAGATAGCCTATCAAGGCATGGAAAAAGTGAAGACAGCAAAACTTCAGTTGTTGAGGAGAGACTTTGAGACTCTCTGCATGAAAGAGTCAGATACTATTGACTCGTTCTTCACTCATGTGATTGGAATGGTCACACAAATAAGATCTCATGGAGAGACTCTTGAAGAGAAAAGGATTGTGGAAAAACTCTTGAGGAGTCTACCCTCAAGATTCGATGTGATTGTCACCACCATAGAGGAGACTAAGGATCTCACAAAATTCACAGTGGATGAGCTACATGCATCACTGATGACTCATGAGCAGAGATTGGGTAGGAGTGAAAACTCATCTCTAGAACATGCCTTTAAGACCCAGATGTCTTTTGGAAGAGGAAGAGGGCAAGGCAGAGGAAACAAAAGAGGAAGAGGCAGAAGCCAAAATAGAGGTGGAAGAAACAGTCCAGCAAATGCTCAAGGAAGGGGCAGCAATCCAAATCAGCATCAAGGCCAAGGCAGCAGCCAGCAGAGTGGTCAGCAGAATGCTCAAGGACAGAGGTATGATAAGTCCAATGTCCAATGTCACTATTGTAAAAAATATGGTCATTATGCTAATGAATGTAGAAAAAAGCAGCATGATATGGGAAGTAGAACTAGTGCAAATTTCACTAGAGAAAATATCAGCCAAGATAATTTGTTTTTGGCTTGTAATATGGCTGAAGAAAAGAATGAGGATCTATGGTTTCTAGACTCCGGTTGCAGTAACCATATGACAGGAAACTTAGCCATGTTTTCTATGCTAGATGAGAGTGTGAAGTCACAAGTCACACTAGGGACTGATAGTAAAGTGTCTGTTATGGGAAAAGGAAATGTAAATGTTTTAACAAGGAAAGGTGCAAAGAAATCCATAGTAGATGTCTATTATGTTCTAGGAATGAAGTGTAACCTCTTAAGTATTGGACAGCTTGTTCAAAAGGGGTATAATGTGTTTTTTGAGGATGATGTTTGTACCATCATGGACAAACCACCCAGCAAACAATGTATTGCTGAAGTAAAAATGACAAGGAACAGGATGTTCCCTCTTAGAATGAGAGCAGATCTGAAAAATGAAGAAAAGATAGCAGCAGTGGCAAAAGAGGCTATCCAAAGCGAACCAAAAGATGAAAATTGGTTGTGGCACTTGAGATTTGGACATCTCAACTTTGGAGGTCTAAATTTGTTAAATAGAAAAGGAATGGTAAAAGGTTTACCATTGATAGAGAAGCTGGACAGCCTTTGTGAAGGTTGTATTCTTGGGAAACAACACAGAGAAAGTTTTCCTTCCGGGAAAAGCATAAGGGCAAAGGCACCCTTAGAGATTGTCCACTCAGATTTGTGTGGACCGATGCAAACTCCATCGCTTGCTAGCAGCCACTATATGTTAACATTCATAGATGATTTTACAAGAAAAACTTGGGTTTACTTTTTGAAAAATAAAAGTGAAGTGTTTGAAAAATTCTGCAATTTCAAAGCACTTGTGGAAAACCAGAGTGGGCTGCACATCAAAGTTCTAAGGACTGATAGAGGAGGTGAGTATATCTCTAAAGATTTTCTACGTTTTTTGTAGAGAAAATGGTATTCAAAAGCAATTTACAACTAGATATACTCCGCAGCAAAATGGAGTAGCCGAAAGGAAGAATAGAACCATAATGGACATGGTGAGGAGTATGTTAAAGGCAAAGCATTTGCCTAATGATTATTGGGCTGAAGCTGTACATTGTGTAGCATACATTTTGAATAGGTGCCCTACAAAAGCAGTTATGAACAAAGTGCCGGAAGAGGCATGGAGTGGCACAAAGCAAGGTGTCACACATATGAAAGTTTTTGGATGTGTGGCTTATGCACACATTCCGGATCAGCTAAGGAAGAAGTTGGACAGCAAGGGGGAGAAATGTATTTTCATTGGATACAGTGAGGAATCCAAGGCTTATAGGTTATATAACCCATCCACCAAGAAGTTTATTGTGAGCAGAGATGTTCAGTTTATTGAGGAGGAAGCTTGGGATGGAAGCATAGAGAAAACAGTGAATGTTAAACACTGTTTATCTCATGATGAAGATAATGATGAATTGGCTGAAATACATCCCCAAACAGTAGCACCAACACAAGAGCAGCAAGAGACACCCTTGAGGAGAAATGAGAGTGCTTCTCCAAGCACACCACAAGGAGGAAATTCAAGTGCTTCTTCAAGCATTTGTACATCAAGTGAAAGAGGTAAGAAGTTCAGAAATTTGAATGACATTTATGCACAAGAGGCAACAAATGAAGGTATCAATTCTTTGTTTGCTTTATATTGTCATGTTGAAGACCCTATCCACTTTGAAGAAGCTATTAAGGAAAATAAATGGATAGAAGCTATGGATGAGGAGATTAATGCCATAGAAAGAAACAAGACATGGGATTTGGTTGAACTCCCAAAAGGTAAAGATGTCATTGGAGTTAAATGGGTCTACAAGACCAAGAGTAATGCTGAAGGCAAAATAGAGAGACACAAGGCAAGGCTTGTTGTCAAAGGGTATAAGTAGAAGCATGGGATAGATTATGAGGAAACTTTTGCACCGGTTGCTAGAATGGAAACCGTGAGAGCAGTGCTGTCCATAGCAGCACAAAACAAGTGGAAAGTTTACCAAATGGACGTAAAGTCAGCATTCCTAAATGGAGTGTTAATGGAAGAGGTTTACATTGAACAACCTCTCGGCTATGAGAAGAAAGGCCAAGAGCACAAAGTGTGTAAGTTGAAGAAAGCTCTTTATGGGCTGAAGCAAGCGCCAAGAGCATGGTACAGTAGGATAGATTCATATCTACTGGAAAATGGATTTGAAAAGTGTGAGGGAGAACCCACCCTCTACATCAAAGAAAAAGATGGAAAAATATTGATAGTTGTTTTATATGTTGATGATGTTATTTTCACAGGTAATGATGATTATCTTATTGAAAATTTTAAAACAGTCATGAAAGAAGAATTTGAAATGACTGATATGGGTTTGTTGAAATACTTCTTAGGAATAGAAGTAGAACAAGATGAAAATGGGATTTTTATCTCACAGGCAAAATATGTTAATGAAGTGCTGGAAAGATTTAATATGCAGGAGAGCAAATCAGCGATCACTCCCACGGTGATGGGATTAAAACTCAGCAGAGAGGACAGCAGCAAGGATTTTGATCCTAGCTTGTATAAGAGCATAGTTGGCAGCCTCATGTATTTGACTGCAACTAGGCCCGACATAATGCATGTTGTTAGCTTAATTTACAGATTTATGGAGAAGCCAAAGGATGCACATTGGCAGGCAGCGAAGAGAATTTTGAGGTATGTTAAAGGTACAAAAAGATTTGGTATTTTATATACTACTTCTGAAAATTCAGATTTAGTTGGATACACTGACAGTGATTGGGCTGGAAGTGTAGATGATCGGAAGAGCACTTCCGGTTATGTTTTTCACATGGGTTCAGGAGCAATTTCATGGGCTTCTAAAAAACAACCCATTGTAGCATTGTCTACAGCAGAGGCAGAATATGTGGCAGCCACAGCAGCATCTTGTCAAGCAATTTGGATGAGGAGGATGTTAAGAAGTTTGTGCCAAGAGCAGGTAAAAGGAACAGTGATTTATTGTGACAATAGCTCAGCTATTGCATTATCCAAGAATTCAGTGTTTCACAAAAGAACGAAACACATTGACACAAAGTTTCATTACATCAGAGAATTGGTAAACAATGGTGAAATTGTTTTGGAACACTGCAGAACTCAGGAGCAGTTTGCAGACATTCTGACCAAGCCATTGGGGCAGAAAAGTTTTGAGTTTTTGAGGAAATGTCTGGGTATGACTTATAACCCAGCAGCTGAAAGTAAGGGGGAGTGTTGAAATTACTTACAGCCGCTCAAAGTACTGAAGCCGCCTTCCAATTTTATCTGCAGAAGCTTGTACGTGGGCCGCTTACCAAAACCATTGAGTAGTCAACCTCCGGATCTGAATTTTATTAAGCCAGATTGAAAGAAAATCCCGCATCACATTTTTCTCCGTACAAGTCGCTGAAAATCGGACCCGGGGAAAATCTTAGGGCGGATTTAATAAAAATCCCGCATCACAAATTGGTGACCGCTAGTAACTTTTTGCCTTTGAGTTTTTATGTGACTTGATTTAATTTTTTAACGTTTTAATGATAGGTTCAAACACAAAGTCAAAGTTTGTTTATAATGTTTAAAAAAAAGAGTCGTGTAGGCAGTCTTATTCTGTGTATTACATACACTTATTATACCTTCAAAGAACGTGGACCACCTTAGTGAATTGTAATTTCGTTTGATTATTTTATTTGAGATTTTAAAATAATTTTTATATATTGAAAAAAAGGTGCTGAGGCATATAGAGTTAAAAAGGGCCCGTGAGAAAATATGCATTGTAAGTTTTAAAATCTTTTTACACAGTAGAAGTAAAAAAGATGTTGTAAGTTTTTTTTCACATAGCAGTGAAAAGAGATACAGCACAGCAGTGCTGAGTTTAGTTTGTGAGTTTATTTTTACACACAGCAGTGTAAAAATTTGAAGTGCACAACAGTGTAACAGATTTTTTGAAGTGCACAGCAGTGCTTTCATTTTTGAAGAGACAGAGTATTTTTCCAGAGTTGTTTTGCACTGTGTTTTGAAGCAGTCAAAGTTTTTTTTTGTATTCCCTCAAGCAGAGGTGATTTTGTAACCAAGTTTTTGAAGTTAAATGAAATAGTTTCTACAGTGAAAACTCTGTCTCCAGTGAAGAATTTTTTTTATATTTTCTCTGTGTTCAAGAGGGAGAATTTATTCTCCATTGTTGTTCTGGAATTTTAAATATTCCAACAAGTTTCACAATTTCATAGAGAGGCTGCTCTTTGGGGCTTCCATTGTTAAACCTGCAGGTTGAATTGTGGGAAGTGTAGAGGCCCAGAAATCCCATCAACCCCTTTACATCCTCACGAGGATCTAATGGATTCAAATGAGCAAGAGTTATTGTGTGCATAAAATTAGAGAGCCCCATTCCATGTATGTTGCTGTGCCTCTCATTAACACCACAATGTCCTGACATCCAAGATTCTTAACCTCTATATCATCATCTGATACTGCAGCATAACCAATCCCGTTAGAACCGTCTCCAACGTCCAACTTATTTTTTAAGAAATCGGGAACACTTATAGTTGGAGTGGCATCAATGTATTTTCTAGCCTTATAATGAATATTCTCCATCCCTAACTTACCAAAGAGAATTTTTTGACCATATTCGCAGCTATCATCAAACTTAGAGCTAGGCCCCAGTCAAAAGCGTCATAACAAGATCTTAAGAATAATTTGTATCTGACAATCTCTGAAAGGAGAAGAGGATGAATGTGATCCAATAGTCCATTCCAAAGGTGGCATCCTTATATCTTTTTCCATGTATCTGCGAATAGTACATCACCATTATTTTGATAATGATGGTCGTGGTGATTTGAGAATAACCGTGGCTGATCCAAATCTATCATGGGGCATTGAAAAACCAATTGATGTCTGGTTATGCATCATCATTTCTTTACGAATAGTAATATCTTGCACGACGTCGAATTGTTATTTATCATTTTCGGGAAAATGAGTGTGGGGGTTGATACGAAGGGAGTTGTCTGGTGAATCAAGTGGCAAAGGGCATGGATAGATTTCAGAATCACAATCTGATATCTTCCAGAAGAAAATTTTTATTTCAAGGAAAAATGAAATCAAAACAGACACACTGGAAATGTTGGTAAGCAATTGAAATGAAGGCATGTATGTCCAGTGACACACATATTTTGGAAAGAAAATGAAATGGAGGGATTTATATTCATAGAACTTCGATGTTGATAAACAAACCTCTTCTATTAGGTCATATACATATTCCAAAAAAACAGCTATTACGCGAGACAGGAATGCCATTGAAAATGTTTGATTTTCATGAGTTATCACGCAAGTATGCCAAATCCCATAATTGTTTGTTCCACATAGATGCCTCTAAATTATTTTTTCGGCTCCGAAATGGATCTCACTTGGACTTTGCATGAATTTGGAAACCAATCCTACTACATACATAATAGCAAGCCTAGTGGTAGTAAGATAGAAAAGGCTTCCTACCAAATTCCTATAATATCTAACATCTATATTTTCATCTCAACCTTCAACAAATTTTTTTTCATTTGTATTCATGGAGTTCTCATGGACTTACACTTTCCCATTTAAATAAAACTATCATTATTCATTTGTGTTACTTCTATATCAAGAAAATAATGCAGCAAACCCAAATAAGTCATCTCAAATCCAGTCATTATAGCCTGCATGAATTCTCACACTATCAAATAGTCATGTATATAAAGTCATATACATATAACCAAACCATTATTATATCATTATCATTTGACTTGATATATAATGTAGGTTCATTTTCACTTCTTTTAAATCCTTTTCCAAAAGATAATTGTTAATTCTACTATGTCATGCTCTTGGAGCTTGTTTAAGCCCACAAAGATCCTCTTTCAATTTGCAGACTTTATGTTCATTTCTTGTTTATTCATATCCTTGGTCTTTTTGAACATATACATCTTATTTCAACTCACCATTTAGAAAGGATTATTTCACATCAAATTGATAAACTAATCATTTTTCATGGTGTCAATGCGAAAACACTTCTAATTGTATCAAATCTTGCAAACAAAGAATATGTTTCATTGTATTCAATAGCTCATTATTGAGCCTATCCATTGGCCACTAACCTTTCTTTGTTCTTTTATACTTATCCATCAGCTGCATTCTTTGTTTTGTACAACCAATTCACCGCAATGACTTTTTTTAGTAGGAGGATCCACAATCTCCCATGTTTCATTCCTTTTAATTTTTTTCATCTCTTCATCCATTTCATTGCACCAAACTGACTATTTTACTACATATTCAAAACATATTGGCTATGCTTCAATCCGACACATAAAAAAAATTAGTATACCCATAAATTTCATTTAAGGATTATGTCTTTTTTGGAAGACTTGGACTAGAAACATGATTTGAAGTTGTAGAAGATGATGAAGTGGATGTGGCCTGTGAGGTATTTTGATTACTTAATGGATTTGAAGAAACAAAATATTCATGTCCTTGTACAATAATACTTGGAGTTTATCATTACACATCTTGATTCTGTTTCCATTCTTATTTATTATCCAAGAACACATCATGAGTAATCATTAGTTTTATAGTTTGTGGACTGTAAAATATAAAACCTTCAGTTTCCTCAAAATAGCCAATAAAAATTGATTTCATAATTTCATGATCAAGTTTTCTTATCTTTTGAGTAGGAACATGAGCATAAGCAATGCAACCAAACACTCTTAAATTAGAAACACTGGCTTTTCTTCCACACCATGCCTGATAAAGGGTAATACTTTGCACACTTCTTGTTGGACATCTATTAAGAAATTAAACATATGTAGCTACAACTTCATCCTGGAAAATATTTGTAAGATTTTTACCTTTCATCATGCTCCTAGCCATCTAAAAAATTGTTCTATTCTTACGTTTATCAATGTCATTCTTCTTGGGAGTACAACTTGTTGTCAATTGTCTTTGAATTTCGTTAATTTTATAATATGAATTAACCTTATTAGAAGTGAATTCTCCCCCTTTATCTGTGCGTCATTTTTTTAGAGAATAACCACTCTACTTTTCCACGACAACTTTAAATTGTTGAAATATGACAAATGCATCTGTTTTTTCCTGAACAAAATATAAACATGTTCTTATACTAAAATAATCCACAAAAATAATGAAATACTTTATTTTTTGAGAGACACAATTTGCACAGAACCACATATATTTGCATGCGCTAGCTCCAATGGTTTACTTTCTCTCCATCATTTTCCTACTAAAAATGAATCTGTATGTTTCTTACCAATAATACATCATTTACATACTTTATTAATAGAACTAATAAGGGGAAATCCTTTGACCATTTTGCTTGTTATATAACGATTTCAAGCCTTTCATATTCAAATTTCTATACCTAATATGCCATAGCCATGAACTATCATCATAATAAACATTTAATGTTGTACTTTCTTCATAAGGGATATTTAAAGAAAAAAATATATTTTCTACCATATTAGTATTGGAAATAAAAAACAATTAAATATCCCTTTTCACGTAACTTCCCCACACTCAACAAATTATGTGCTAGACCAAAACCATATAGAAGATCAATAACGTGCCTCAGTTTTCCTTGTTTTGTCTTCACAATAATTGTTCCCTTACCTTTAGCTTTGAGTGGCTTGTCATCTCCCAAGACTACATCAAATTTTGTAGATTCATATCTTCAGAATTCCATCTTTATTTCTTGTCATGTGATTGGGTAACCACTATCTATAAGCCACACCAACTTGGAAACACTCTTAGTTAAATGTAGAAGCCAAGAGTAAAGTGCCAACCTTTTCCTTTTCGAAGAAAAGTTAGCTTCTTGTTTTTTTTTTCCAACAATTTCATTCATAATGGCCAAATATTTCACAAATAGAAACACTGAATTTGTGATTTACTAAATCTTTTACCTCCGTCATTGCCACCATTACCTCTCCCTTTATTGTTTCAAGAAAAAAATCATCCTCGATCTCTCTCCTTTGTATGTCTATCCTCTTCCTATTCCTCTTCCTTTTCCATGAGTGTTATTGATTTCCTCATGGGCGGTATTCTCACATTCATGACTTTTGTCTTTAGAAACATTTTCTTTTTTCTGGAAAACTTGTTCAATATATTTTCCAGAAGATCTATTCATTCTTTGCAAGGGAGAATGAATAGACCCCATTAGCTCATTCACAATAGACCCCATTAGCTCATTCACAGACAACTGAGTCAGATCCTTAGAATAATCAGTAGGAACCACAAGCCCATCTTATTTTGCACTCAAACCTATTAAAATATTGTTAACAATATTTTTATATTTTAAATCTTCTCCATAAGACCTAATTTCATTCGCAATTCACATAACTCTAATGAAAAAAAAGCTTGAATAGATTCAGAATTTTGCATGTGTAAAGTTTCAAAATCTCTTCTTAAGGACTATAACTTAACAACTTCTACCTTATGAATTCTCTAATATGCCTGTGCAACACATCCAATGCCTCCTTTGATTTTGTTATTCCAAATAGTCTTGAAAAAATAGAATCATGCAGTACTTGCTAGATTAGGAAAAAAGCATTTGAATCCTTTCTACGATTTTACTTTAGTTGTGTTCTTTGGTCTTGAGTCTAACGGGCAAGTGTTTCTACTTACGATTCTCTATAACCATTTTCTACAAAAGCCCACAAAACTTGTGAGAGAAACAATCTTTTCATCTTAATACTCCAAAAACCAAATTTCCCACCTTTAAACACTTTAAACACTAATATTTGTTGCTCAGAAATATTCGTAGTATTGTTGTTGTTGGCCATTGCTGCTAACCACCGAGCATTCCCACCAATAACTTGAATATGCACAAGCTTCAAATACAACATTGCTGCTAACCAGTGAGCATTCCCACCAATAACTTAAATATGCACAAGCTTTAAAAAATTATGAAAACTCTTATCAACCGCGTTCACAAAATTTTGAACTCTCCTACCAACAACACATTTTACATACAAATAAACTCTCTTCAAATAACTCATATCACAGGTTGAATCTATCGAAAGCATACATATGAAAACATGTAAAAAACCAATGAAACAATTAACAAAAACCAGTAAAGTCTACTTTTCAACTCTCATATCTTCATAAAAGTAATGAATACATTATTATATAGTCAACATATTTCTAATTGTATTAACAATGATCTGACTAACTTAATTATCCTGTTGACGTCCATGATATTCTTTTCATATATTACTTTAATAACATAATGTGCTAACAAGATTGATGAGAAATTTACTATGATAAGAATGCATTAACAGTCTACTGTGAATTTCACGGTGGGTTCATTAGGTTCATTAATCAACGGAAAAAGGTAGAACGGTCTACCTTTAACTATCATGTAACCTAAACTTTGTTTTCGTTGGTTGTAATGCATTACCACTGTACCACGATTTCCACGGGAGTTTCATTAATGGAAGGAATAAAGTACAGCAGTAGTTAAGTACATTGGTGGACTTTAACTTCAGACATGAATGGACGGCTAACACTAAAATGTGAAAAAAAACAAGTCCAGCAGTGCCCAGGCAGGTAATGCCCGCCGTTAGATTAAAACTGTTGATAATCGTGCGGCGAGCATTCCATGCCTAGTTGCATTTATGGGCCTATGGCAGTGGAAATAAGGCTCGCTCATAAAAGTGCCTAGTTGCATTTATGGGCCTATGGCAGTGGAAATAAGGCTCGCTCATAAAAGTATAGTGTACTTGTAATTCTATTTAATTAATTAGTTTTAATAATTACAACAGTCATGAAACTTAAACCCAGGACCGCACCCTTGTATTTCTTTCCACGTATCTGCTAACAACCCATCGTCATTCTTCTCGCGATGTTGATGATGGTGATTTGAACATAAACGTGGCCGATGGAACTCTGTGGGGCTTTGGAAAACCGATTCATGTCCGTTTATCCGTAGTCTCTACAAGGCAGGTGCTGCAACATGTAACAGCTGTTCTTGGCAATTGTAATTTCTTGCAAGAAGTTGAATTGCGGTTGAACTTTTTAGGGAAAACAGCGAGTGTGGGGACTGATGCGAAGGGCGCTGTGTGGTGAATCAAGTGGCAGAGGCGATGGCTAGATTTCACAACCATGATTTGATATCTTCAAGGTTCAAGAAGAAACTTTGTATTTAAAGATAAAATGAAATCAGAACGGCCACACTGGAAATGCCACTTGAAATGAACGGGAAATGTCAGTTGAAATGAAAGGATGTATGTCCAGAGACACTCGGATTTGGGTAAGCAGATGAAATGAAGGGATTTATTTACGGAGATACTTCAATGGAGAGAAAAAACCTACTCTATTCAGTCAGAGACATATTCCCAAAAACCAAATATTACAAGAGACACGCATGGCATTGACAAAGTTTCACATGACTGAGTTATCTGGTAATGTCAATGAATTTGGTTTTATTTTGAGCTGTGCCTTAAACCTATTGGTGGGTTCTTGTTGGGGTAATAACCACACTTTTATAGAATTAGTAATTTATGGGGAAGTTTACCAAAACTTGCTGGTTTTTGTGTAAAATCAAACCTCTTCAAAGCGTACACAAATTTGATTCCTCTAATTGTGTTTAGGAGTATTGGAGTAATCACGAAATCTCTATAGAATAAGTAATTAAAATCCTAGTTATAGTTTTAGAAGTTTAGCAACACCTACTATTTGGTGTAAAAGCAAAACTCTTCAGTTCCACATATCATTCACATCTCATTCAGTTCCACCGACCCCATCTCATTGTCCCAAACCCTACTTTCACGCCGAATATCCGGGTGTTTTTGTTCGTTCGTTTACATGAAAATTTACTATGCACGGACAATCCTACCAAATGACATGACAATTTTCAAGCTCTGTTCAAATTCTAATAGCTATATCACCTTAACAAATCCATTGGAGAGTGGAGTGTGAAAACCATCTCATTGTCCCAAAGCCTACTTTCACGCGGAATGTTCGGGTGTTTTTGTTCGTTCGTTTACATGACAATTTACTATGCACGGACAATCGTGCCAAATGACATGACAATTTTCAAGCACTATTCAAATTCTAATAGCTATATGACCTTAACAAATCCAATGGAGGGTGGAGTGTCAAAACCTTCACAAATCTCTGGAAGGAGTGGAGGGTGATCGTTGTTAAAGAATGTAATCCCAACCTTGTTAGTGTCGAAACCGTGAGTCCAAGTGTTCACTTTAGCTTCTAGTTATTCCAGTTTAGTCCAGTTACACTACAGTCACTGATATTTCCAATGTAATCTATTTAACTATTTCGTAATATTGACATGAGCAACTCTTGCTCCATTTTACTTTTCAGTTTTTCCATTTTACTTTTCAGTTTTTCAATTCTTTTCATGGTATCGGATAGCTTGCATAAGCCTCCTCCAGAGCAGCAACAAAGCCAAGAAGAAGAAATAGAAAGGAAAAGTTGGTTGGCGCCACTATTAAGCTAATACTCGCATCAACATGCCGAAACAAGAGATTGTCAAGAGAACGCAAGCCATATCCACGCCAGTTTTTTGACTCGCGTTGTTTTTATTAAGTCACGGCTGTTCAATGTCGAGACCACGCCAGTCTGCCAAAAAAAAGAACCTCAGGGTTAACTGTCATCCACTTATACGCTTTTCAAGTGGTGCGGAGTCTGCGTTCATCATCTGCGTTAACATTAACGCGGGAGTCGAGTTCATTACCTGCGTTAAGCTGCTGCCGCATTTCTTTTTCAGGCTCTCGACACATACACTAATCTCACGCTTTGGAAGTGGTGCGATCAATTTCCTCACAACATTAGTGGATTGCCACTGTATAATTTGAGTTTATGCGGAGATGTATGGTACTACAGTTTGAGTGCCATTTGATCAGAGGTTACTAGCCCGTATTCTTGTGAAGAATCTATCTGCGGTTTTACTCAACAAACCGTGTGCTTCGAGATGGGACTCATCAACCAAATCCATTGTGGAGCGAAAGCGTTAAGGTAAATTTTCCACACATCCAAATCCGTGACGGTGCAATTGGGTTAAGATTTTTTATGCTCTACGAATATCCAATGAAAGTCAAACGCATTCAAAGGATTTAAAAAATAAAAGTTAAATGCAGGAAGGTATTTTTCATTCAATGGAATTCAACGTGACTTTTTAAAGGTTTTAAAGGTTTTATCTTAAGATATTTAAAAAAGGAGCTGGAAGCCCTTTATATGAATGAAAGTTTTTTTTTTAAAACAAAACTTCAGAATTTCCAATGGATTTATCAAAGAATAGAGAGTTCGTAAAGGATTTTAAAATCTTTATTCAAAGGTTTCAAAGTGTTAAGGGAAAGGTTTTTTTTTTTAAAAAAAAAACTTAAAATCTTTTTTAGAAAAAGAAAAAGGATTTTTTCTTAATTTTTTTTGAGATTTAAAAAAACAAAAAAAAAAAAACTTAAAGCTGTGATGTTAGAAAGTGAAAGTGAATCTATAGAAGGAAATTTTTTTTAAGAAAGGAATTTTTTTTTCAATGGAAATTTAAAAAGAGCTATGTGAAAGTGAATATTTAAAAGGAAATTTTTTGAGGAAGATATTTTTTTTAGAAACAAGGTATTTGAAGCATATGTAGACTCGTATGTTTGTGGAAGCCAAACAATGAGGTCATGGGAAAAGCCAAGAGGCTAATGTAGAAATAGAAGATGTTCGAGATCTTTTTAGATCTGGAAATAAGAAGGCAAAAAGATGCCTATACGTTAAAATGCATAAAAGAATCTGTCGATGACAGCATTCTCCCTTTGATCTCAGATATTAAGACAGCCAAGGAGGCATGAGATACCTTTGAGAGATGTTTTGGTGCAAAGGGGAGCATTGAAAATGAAGATAAAGGTGGATCTGTAGCAACAGATCTACATCGAGATGAAGAGTTTGTTGAATCCCACTGTGCGCAGCCACATGTGGATGAAGTCTGTGAAGAAATTTCAGAAGCAGTAGAGAGAGAGCATGAAGATGCTTGTGAACCCCTCTGTACACAGCTACATGTGGACGATGATTTGATGATTCCAGCAACGGAGCTTGCTGACGAAGATATAATGAATCCAACAACAAAGCTTGCTGACGAATATGTGATGATTCCAGCAACAAAGCTTGCTGATGATATGGTGATTCTAGCAACAGAGTTTGCTGAAGACTTGATGATTCCAGCAACAGAGTTTGCTGATGATCACTTGTTGATTCCAGCAACACAGCTTGCTGATGATGTTTTGATGAATCCAGCAACAGAGTTTGCTGATGATATGGTAGATCCTGAGACTAATATTGTTGATACAAAATTTGATCAAGATTTATTGGCTAATGATCACTGGTTGCAGATGATGCAAAAAAAATATGATATCGACATGATGCTATATGGTGAGATAGTCCCACTTCAGTCAGTGGAAGACAACCTATTTCAAGTAGCACAGGTTAGTGATGAAAAGACAGAGACAGAAACAAAGACAAAGATAAAGGCAGAGACAAAGACGGAGACAGAGGAAGATGCAACAAAGGAAGTGAAACAACGGAAAGCTCTCATTACAGAGCAGAAGGAAGAAACAAAGAAAGATGCAGAGACAGAAGTAAATAAGGAAGTCTGCAAAGGGAATGCAGAAACAGAGATAGAGGCAGAAGCAGAAAAGAAAACACAATAGAAGAAAGCTCTCATTAAAGAGCAAAAAGACCAGAACCAATGTTGTTATGGAAATATTTTTAATTTTAACATTGATTTCAAGTGTGGAGGTACACAGATTGATTATGAAGAAGAGCTAAAGTTTATTGAAACATGGCTTGCAACACTATGTCTAGTTGAGGTCTATACAAAAGCTATAGATATGAATGTTGAAGATGACATGCATGACAAACATGTCAATGAAATTTTCATGCATTGGAGTTATGAAGAGATAAGATATTGTTCTAATCTTATGTTGCAGCATATTGATGCTGATAAGCACACTATAGAAGACAATATGTGGCAGAAACCCACATTTCTTGAAGAAGTCCAAGACATGCTTAGATAGCCTGGAACATTAAAATAACTGCACCAGCAAATCAATAAACTGAGTTTTGAAGAATACAACAAATAGAAAAATCTGAAACAATTTAGAGGCTACAGAATCTGGAAAAAGAGAAGAAGAAAAACAAATCTAGTTGAAAGTCAATTTTTAAATTGAAAGCCTCGCTGAGACATAGACCAATAGGTATCTGAATTAAATTTTATGTGGTTGAAATTAAAGGGGAGTGTTAAAGAATGTAATCCCAACCACCTGCTAGGTGTCGAAATCGTCAGTCCAAGTGTCTAGTTCAGTTTCTAGTTACTCCAGTTTAGTCCAGTTACACTATAGTCATTTATTGCTGATATTTCCAATGTAATCTGTTTAACTATTTCGTAATATTGAGATGACCAACTCTCTGCTCCATTTTACTTTTCAGTTTCTCAATTCTTTTCAATCGTCTCGTTACACTGTTTTGATGGATGTTTTGTAAATAGATGATTCAACATGATGAAGTATATTTCGTACAAATAGTTTTTCTATTCTAACATTACAAAACTAAATAAAAAAAATGCCTCTTACCTGGTTTTAGACTCCCTACACTGCTGCCTCCATGCTATCTGCAATTTCAATCTCCCATAAGTTGTATTAGGCACAAATGGAGCAACATGTTTTGATCCTACTTGATCTCACTGTTTCAACGTGTTACTCATGGTTTACCCATTTCATGGTCACAGATGGATTGATTTAATGGAGCAACATGTTTTGATCCTACTTGATATCACTGTTTCAACATGTTACTCATCGTTGACTGATTTCATGGTCACATATGGTTTGATTTCCTGAAATCTCTCCTAATGATGTTGTTGTATACCTCATTTTCTTCTCTTAAATTAAATGTTATTTAATAAAAACAATTAAACATTGTTATCTATTCAATCCCCTATATCTTTTCTAATTGGTTTTTTTAATTCCTCTCTGATTGTGACCTTTAACATGGTATCTAAGGAGGCTTAAGCCTCTTCATAGAATGGAAAGCAAGAAGAACATAAGATCTCAGGTTTTAAATATCAAAGCGTGAGATTGAGAAAATATTGAGTTTTTCAGATGTGTCCATGAGCCAGCCATTTCCTTTAGTCGTGCTTAACACTGAGAGTAATATGCCATCAACCTAAAATATTTGTCATGTTAGCATTGACAACAAGAAAACCTAAAATAGCTGGCTTCATCACATCTAAAATAGAGGAGCTCATGTATCGAGTAGCATATATTATCTTAATTACGGATCTAATGTGATTAGAGAATATCAAATTTATCTACCTACAATTTTTTTTTAAGAGTGTAAAATGTAATATGTTATTTTTTATTATTTAAATTCTATTTTTGAATGAGTATGTATAAGACCAAATAAATGTTTTAACCATAACACTTAATTTTTTCATGACATATACATATTTTTTTAATAAGAAATCATGAGAGCAAGGATGCATAGGAATAATACACAATAATTATATATCTATTACTATATATTTTTATCAGACGAATACATCACAATATTTATAGTGCTGCTTAGATCCAACCACTTCTAAATATCAATAGGGAGGTTGAGATATTCTCTCAACATCCACCTACATATTTGCAACTAATTCTAATATGAGTATGGAAGAATTATCTTCCAATAATGCCCTTTAATTCTTACATACATATCATAATGATAAAAATTATCTTCGTCTCACTGGTCTTCATCAACAATTCTACCCACTCTGCAGTCTTCTGGATTTCGCTCTTTTTTTTCTTCACATCTTCGAGCTTACCTTCCAACTCATTCAAAGTACACCTGCTTTTGACCATCAATGCTGAATTTGTAAGATTAAAAATTCTTGACACCCCCGAAGAAGAGTCTCGACACTAAAAAACCCTATTGAAATATTTCCATCTATGAAATAACCTCGCAGAATAAATTTCAACAGTCATATAGGAAAATATTCTAGGTACAGAATATGATCAGTGATGAATCCTAGTAAGTGACATTTTTCCACACAAGGATCTCATTGTATAACCTGTAACTGATGCTCTTGAAGCCCGAAGCACAACAAGACCCATCAGCATATAACAGATTCTCACAATCAGATTAGCGATACATTCTCTCGGCACCAAAGAACATTGAGAACCACTAATTTAGATTATGATAATGTTCATTTATTGGTTCTGCAATATAAAAATTCTTTTCAAGCAACAAATTTATAATAATATGTATCTAAAAAATGCACAAGCGACTTCAATTTCTCTATCAGTATAGCACCTTCCTCCTGGCGATTTGATTCTCCAGCAATCATAGCCTACGTCTTTTGCAAATGAATTTGAAGCTTCCATTTTGGTATTATTTAATATCTTATCTACAAGCTCTCCACCGCCATAATCATCCTTCACAGTAAAAATATCGACGCATGAGACAGTGACAGGGCATGCAGATTCTAGTCTGGTCCTGATAATATCAATGAATTCATAGCCTCTCAAATATTTCGAATTAGGGAAGGTTTCTCTTTCTGGACAAAATCCCTCCACTATAACCAAAAGTATAGACGCATCGTAGGTCTGGACGAAGCAATTGTCAAAAACCATGCGCAGGAATGCAGGAGTGACGTTGAAGAAATTTATTTCCAATTCTTGAACGGTGGTTTGAATGATACTTTCGGCATTGGGGCAACTAATATGGTTGTCTCTTTTTAATCCTTCAAATACAGATCAGGATTTCTAATACATCATACGCCAATTAAATATGGAAATACAGATTCCTCAAAGGGGATGCTCACCTCTGGTTTTGAAAACGTATTTGCTGATGATGGCCCAGTGCCATGCGCGGCCCCTTGCCATCATCGCCAGTGAAACATCTGCAGCCAATTTTATGGCCTTTTCTCTGGTGTAGTCGGTGGATCGAAGGTGGAAGAGTAGCAACTCCCGCTCGTAGGCTAGCACTAGATCACCACACCTGTAACATAAACCATGTTATATCTTCAGTTGACTTGTCGTGGACTTCATTCAAAATGCATCAGAATCTGCCAATCGATCTCGAGCTTCAATGCATGGATCAAGCAGACTCGGATCTCCTCAGTCGTCCATGTACCAATGGCCTACCAAGCCATTTCAAGGTGTATCAAAAGGATCTCAGTGTGATGGATGATGCCAAATCAATTCACCGGATGCCACAGAATGCAAATTACTGTGAAGAGAATGCTCCATATTGTCCAACTGCACCAGCATCTTAGTCTTTGTGCAGATCGCTGCTTAACAACAACAATAGTAAATTCTCGCCTTCTTCCTTCAACAGTAGCAAATCAACCTACACAGAAACTTACAACAATCTCTAACAAAAATAATCTTCTACATTCACATGCACTAATCCTATATATTTACATAACATTACGATTTATGGATTTCACATCTTCTTGGCCTTCTCGTGAGGGAATCAAGCCAGAACAGGCTCTGTTACCAAATAAGAAATCATGAGATTAGAGATGAACATGAATAATACATAATAATTATATATCTATTACTCTATATTTTTATCACACGAATAAATCACAATATTTATAGTGCTGATGAGATCTAACCACTTCTAAATATGAATAGGGAGGTTGAGATATTCTCTCAACATCCACCTACAGATCTGCAACTAATTATAATATGTGTATGGAAGAATTATCTTCCAATATTTTTTAAATGACATATAATGTATAAGCGATTCACGTTAAAATATTTTATATAACATGTATAGCAAGACATTTTATGATACAAATTAAATGAGTTTTTATTACTAACACATTATTCAGTATATGGAAATATTAAATAGTGTTAAAATATTTAATCAATAACCAAATTATAAGAATTAAATATCTTAATCACACATTTTTTTTTACTTATAATTACTTTACAACATATTAATTTTTTCTTATAGCTAACATTATTTTTTTTATTTAGAACATAATTTGTAACTTTTATTTTTATTTTATAGGGGAGAAAAGAGATGTACAAACTTACAAACCCCTTTCATATTGGTTATAGAATAAGTATCTAACTTAATCACCAAAGAAAAAACATTTGAATAAGTATTAGTCTCTTCTCAAATATTTGGTTATTAATGGCTACAACAATTATATTACAAGTAACGATAAGTCGTTTTCTAGTATTGATCACTATATTCAACCTAAAATTGTTCGAGGAGAAGATCGACATGTCATAAACAGAGGTGTTATGTCTATCCGCACTACGAAAAGTGAGAAGAAAAATATTCATGATGCTTTTTATGAATCGAACATTAACCATATTTTACTAAATATTGTGTAGTTCAGTCAACAGGGTAGGTTAGATTCAAAAACTTCACCTACACAATCTTAGGTAAATACCCTAATAAAATGGAACGTTCTTTTTGAATCTCATAAGCATGAATATGTCATAGTCATATGTAGAAAATGTTAGAAGAATAGTTGATACTTGTTTATGGCATCTTAGATATATTCATTTACTTTTTAGGAGTCTTAGTCTTTTGTAGAAAAAATCTATGGTTAAGGCATTGCTTATTTTGAAAGACCAAATTAATACTTGTCAAATTTTCATTCTTGAAAAGAATTAAAGAGCAAGTTTTACATAAGCCTTTTATAGAACTAAATATCATATTGAACTCATTCACATATATTTATGTGCGCCCATGCAAACTAAATCCATTGGTGGAAGCTTTTATTTTCTAACATTTATTGATGATTTTGGCAAGAAAATTAGATTGTATCTTCTCAAATATAAATAAAAAAATTTCACACAGTTCAAAATGTTTCAGCCTGTAGTAGAAAAGAAACGTCAGAATTATGTAAAAGTGCTTATATTAGATGAAGAATGAGAGTATGAATCAAAGGAGTTTGCAAAATTTGTAGGAAGTATAGAACTAAAAGGTATTTCACCATTAGATATACTCCACAACATAATAGAGTTGTCAAATAAAAGAATCAAACCATTATAAACATGGAAGAAAATGTACTAAAAGTTAGAATTTTTCCAAATGATTTTTGGGTTGAAGTTGTTTCTTGTTCAATTTACCTATTGAAGAGTTTTCCAACAAATAGCGTGAAAGGTAAAGTGCCTCTAGAAGCATGTAGTGAAGAAAAGTCAAGTGTCTCTCATTTCATTGTTTTGGTTGTATTGCTTATGCAATGTCGCAAAAGAGTTAAGGAAGAAACTTGAAAACAAGAGTAAAAAATCTACTTTCATTGGATACAATGAATAATGCAAAGCGTATAGATTGTATAATCTACTCACTATGAAATTTGTGGTGAGTAGAGATGTAAAGTTATTTGAGGAAATATCTTGGAGTGATTAAGAGAGTGGAGAACTGGATGGAAGATACACATTTATCTTAAAAGATGAATAGGTGGAAATTTTAGGATAACATGTCCCTCTAGCATTATTACCAAGGGTATAATTTCAAAAATAAGAACGTATTTTTCATTTAAGGAAGGATATCTTTGTTGTTTTGTATCTCATAAACAAACACAATGGGTCAAGTGGTTACCTCTGGCTGAATGGTGGTATAACACTTACTTCCATACTGCAACAAAAATGATCCCATTTATGGAACTTTATGGATATCATCTACCGTCCATCACATCATCTTTAAGATAAAATTCTAAGGTGCAAGTAGTGGAAGATCACATCGAGCATCAACAACAAGTTCTCCAACTCTTAAAGGATAACCTCAATTCGACACATAATCGAATGAAACAACGTGAAAATGAACATCGCAGCAAGATAAGTTTTGATGTAGGAGACTGGATATTTTTATGGCTACAATCATACAAACAAATTTCCCTCAAGCAAGCTAAGAACGATAATAAATTATCGCCAAAATACTATGGTCCTTACAAGGTGTTTCAAAAGATTTGTACTATGGCATACAAACTTGAGCTTCTTTCTTCGTCACGAGTGTATCAAGTTTTCCATGTTTCATGCTTAAAGAAGGTTATATGTGACAAAATTATAGTTCAAAAAATATTGCAAGAACTTGTTGAGCAAGGAAAAATCATATTGGAACCTGAAATAGTCACGGAAACAAGAACTCGATAACTACGAAATCGATCAATTTCAGAGTATCTCGTCAAGTGGATGAACTTGCCCACTGAAGATTCTACATGGGAGGATGAGAATTTTATATAGAAGCATCCAGAGCTACATAAGCGTTGATGAATTTTTTTTTGAAGGAGAGGAGCATGTTAGGTCCCCATATTACTAGTGTAGTCCCTTATTGTTGTTAGTGTAGTCCCCTTATTGTTATTATTGTACCCTGGTAACCCCCATATTGTTATTATTATTCCCTTACATTTTCATTTGCATCATCCAAGAATTTTTCATTTATGTAATGTATTGGAGGTTGCCCCCTCGAAGTGGCTGATTTCTAAGGCGTTGATCTCTTTTTTCTTCTATTTTTGGAGTTGGTTTCATAACAATCATAGGTCTCAAACACCTTATGATATATACATATTGATACAAAAAAAAATCCATCTATATTGACCATTAGCTATCCATGATGATGATCATGATAGTAGAGTATAGCACGCGCCAATCTGTGTAGGTGTCACCTAAATGGACCAGGAATCCCAGTCACATGCCTTTGGTATCTGAGAGACAAATAAATTTTCCCATTCTCTGTGATATTTAAGGTCAACCTCTCTAGGTTTTGTTCCAACTCTATGAGGGCCTTGGCTGCATCAGTTTATGGTGGAGAAACTGCTATAGGTTTTTCTTCTCATTTATCAAAATGATGAAGCACAACTAGTTGTGCTGGGCCAACATCTACATTTAATTTAATTTTTTATAAGTATTAGATCATAAAAAGTCAAATAAAAATTATAAAAAATAAAAATTCAAAAAGAGACATTTTACTTGACGCATCCCACTGTACTCTAGATGGGAGTGTTGTGTCAGCATCACCTCTAAAATCAACCCCTGAATAAGGGAAGTCCTTAATCATGAAGATCTCGCTTCTCAGCCATACGAGAAACTGAAGTGTATACTGGAAAATAGGACTGCCATGGTGAGAGATCAATGAAACCCATCGAAACATGCGAGGATCATTCGGTCCCGTCGAATCCACTAACGATTGTCAAGGTACAAAGAGTCCAATTATTTATAAGGAAAAAGATATGAGAATAACACCATAGTTGAACTTCTTCATCTTACCAGGGCGGAAACGTGAAGCTCGGTTACACTTTTGTGAGAATCGGGGGCAGAAATTTTTTTTCAGCAATAGTTTGGACGAACTTTCTTACAAAGTTCGGCCGAACTTTTGAGTCCGTTTAGATTGACGGCACAGTGACGGCGCACCAAACAGAATTTTTGCCGGAGGTTTGGAAAACCGGCAATAGGAGTTCGGCCGAACTATTTTTTTATAAATAAATCGCCCGCGAAGGCAGAAAGGTTACTGTTTTCATTGTTGGCGCGCGATATTTGCTGTGTTTCTGATTTTCATTATTTCTGATTTTCGCTGTCGAGTTGTTGCTGGTCGTTGTTGCTGGTCGAGTTGTTGCTGGTCGAGCTGTTGCTGGTCGTTGTTGCAGGTCGATTTGTTGCTGGTCGAGTTGTTGCGCCATCGTGAAAATCTGCCGGGTAATTCTGTTACGTCCGCCATCGTGAAAATCTGCCGGGTAATTCTGTTACGTCCGCCATCGTGAAAATCTGCCGGGTAATTCTGTTACGTCCACCATTGTTAGGCTTCAAATATTAGCTTGACATTTAAAAATGAAAATGCTCTGAAATTTTAGCTTTTGATAGAGAAAAAAAACAACATATTTTGCATTAATATCCCGGGATATCTACTACCAACATGAATTTTTAATTATCGTTTATAATTTTGCTGCTTTTTTTAGTAAGCTAAGCATCGAGCTGTTTTGATTGTAGCCTTTAAATTATCCCTGAAAATATGTATATTTTTGGGTTACTGTTTTCCCTGAATCGCCCGCGAAGGCAGTAAGCTTACTATATTCAGTGTTGGTGCGCGATTTTTGCTGTGTTTCTGATTTTCATTGTTTCTGATTTTTGCTGTCGAGTTGTTGCTACCGACATGTATTTTTAATTATCGTTTATAATTTTACTGTTTTTGTTAGTAAGCTAAGCACCAAGCTTACTAAGTAGCTTTTAAATTATCCCTGAAAATATGTATATTTCTGGATTACTGTTATCCCTGAATCGCCTGCGAAGGCAGTAAGGTTACTGTTTTCATTGCTGGCGCGCGATTTTTGCTGTGTTTCTGATTTTCATTGTTTCTAGTTTTTGCTATCGAGTTGTTGCTATCGACATGTATTTTTAATTATCGTTTATAATTTTGCTATTTTTCTTAGTAAGCTAAGCACCGAGCTTACTAAGTAGCTTTTAAATTATCCCTGAAAATATGTATATTTCTGGGACTGATTTCATATCTGCTGGATGGCATGTATTTTTTTGACTGTTTTTATAGTTTTTGGACTGATACAGTTCTTGCACTATACAGCTATATGTAACATGTAATCTCTCTTAATGAAAGTTACGAATTTTTTATTAAATCTTGTAGTATTATGTTTTTATTCATATTTATTGTTTCCACATTGCTATTGAATTAACCTTTTAATACTCTTCTTAATTGTGGACATGTGTTGGTATATTATGGTTTTAGGAGGAAGTTTTCCTGGCCAGTTATGCCATCAAACTGAAAACACATCTTGTTATATTATGCCATCAAACTGAAAACACATCATTTTTCTCCTTCAAAGAAAAAAAAAACACATGTCTTGGTATATTATGCCATCAAACTGAAAACACATCATTTTTCTCCTTCAAAGAAAAAAAAATAAATTTCAATAGGCTTTAGGAAATTTAATTTCAAGTCATTTAATTTCACTAGATTAGAATTTCTTTCAAATTCAAGAGCTTAGAATTGCTTTCAAGTTCAATAGATAAAATTCATTTCCAAGTCCAATAGAATAGGATTTACCTTTATGTTTGATAGAATCAAATTTCAAAAAGCTTTCATAGTATAGAATTAGAATAATTTGTTTCAAGTTTGAATTCGATGCTTTGATATATGTAGTCTTTGATAAATAACGTGTTTGTGCTCATTTAGATATTTTCATTAATTGGTTTTCTTTGAGTATTGCAATCATTTCCATAGGTTAATTTCCATTTTTGATTGAGAGTTAATTGCTTAGCATATATTGTGCAAGTGTACTTTAGAAGTATAAGAACCTGGATTGACATTTAATGCAAGTAATTTATCTCACAATTAATTTACCCATTAGGATGCTTTGACCTAGTAACTTGAGAGATGAAAAAGATCCTATCACATTAACGTGAGGATCCATTTTCACAATGAACATTAGGAAAAGACAATATTCATTGCGGTTGGTAATATAGTCAACTAGTAGACTATTCAATTATTAACAAAGTTGATGAAAGAATGCAAGGAATTTAAGGTTGCATTTCAATTTTGAAAATTTTCTACAATAATTTTTGTAGGATAATTTGTTAAATACAATATCATTTTCATAGTTTACTTTTATTTTTATTTTTATAATAAAAATGCTCATACCTGTAATTTCAATTATATGGTTGGTTGTATTTCACAAATTAATTTTGATTATATATTTGGTTATATTTTCCAAGTATATTTATTCTTGTTGGACTAAGTATTTTTAGGATCACACACACACACACACACATGTTAATGCAAGTTTCCATAGTTATTTATAATTTTTATTTTAGAAAGAACCTTCAACCAAAAATACCCCTAAGGTTAGTCCCCCGTGTGCCCTTTGAGACACATTAGGTCATCCCACCAAATCATGCCCCATGCTTCATGAGTTGAAGGGTATCATTCATACCCCTTAAGCACCCCCATTTCTCCCCACTCCATCATGTGATGTTGCCACCTCATCACGTAATAAGGGTTTAAGAACCAACGACCTCTTGTCTATTTATGTGAAACACAAGCATTATACACTTGACATTGTCTCAATCTCCGACGATATCAGGATGTGTTGGTCACCATACATCATGCCTCAATAGTAGCACCACCACTTACACCAACCTCATATGTTGATGATTCCTCTTCCACCATTTATTATGTCACGAACTCGGTTAATTAGTATATGGCATGCCCTTGAGTGCTCTATGTTAAAGACACTCATCTCATCTATATGTGTCCTTTACTCATCAAATACCATCATCACTGCATCCATCAAGTGACATATCCCCCTTATCAAGATCCCAATCCGCCTAATTTTGGATGCTCCTCATACACTAAGTACCTTGACCATATCAATGGAATACCCAACTCCTAGCATGGTTCCCACCACACCAACACAACTATTGGAGATTCAAATGACCTCACCACTTAGAAAATGATAAGAAATTATTTCACCCCCTTGTACTAACAATACATAGAAAGAATAACATAATTAATAGAAGAGATAAAAATATGAATTAGAGAAAGGGATGGATCACATATTAAAGGAAATGTAAGCCAACCTAGGAAGAAAGCAACTCTTCGCTCCCACTTCAAATAATTTTTAAGAGTAAACAATGAAAACAACAAATTGATCTATGTACCAGATGTACAACATTCAACCATACCTATATAAAGAGTGTATAATGAAATTAATGTTGGTTTACTTCAACACTTGGAAAATATCTTGTTTCTATCCCATTTGTGGAAGTTATGAAAATATGAAATAAAGATACAAGGTTAAGAAGTTCTTAAAATTTGATGAAGTAGATGACCCTACTTTTGAGGATTATCCTATAGAGTTATAAAAGATGAATCAAGGGAATAAAAATGTAATTCATAAAAATTTTCATATATTCCTACTAATAAATAAAATATTATTACACAACTATATGCTAGATTTAGGAGAAACAACTGATGTAATTCCTTTGAAAGTGATGAAATAATTAGGCCTTACAACAACTAGGGCATATAGAAATGTATGTGCTATCGATCCTATGAAAATCGGGATGGGTAGAGTAATAAATACACATGTTTTGAAATTTTTTGAGGAGTAACTCAAAGCATGCATATATACAAAATGAAGTGGCTACTTTCTTCATATTCCATGAGGGACTATTGTTCTTCCTAAATACTATTCATTTCATGTACCTCTGAATTATTTCAAGTGAAATTAAATGACTTGAAATTAAATTTCCTAAAGCCTATTGAAATTTCTCCTTCAAAATAAGGATGCACTCCCATTTGATTCTCACAGATAGGTTGTAATCATGAGGCTCTCGCTCAAGAGTGGACCTTCGCAAAATCTTGTGACGTCTTGTCATAAACAAAACCATCAAATTGAAAACACATCATTTTTCTCCTTCAAAGAAAAAAAAAAAATTCACATCATGTGAATATGTCCATGTACTCTTACATATTGGTGTACAAAACCATCAACCAAACACAAGTTGACAAAACATGCCTCTTCAAACAACTGACTCTGAAGTCAAATAATAGAGCTCATGTACTTTCAACATCTTGCTTCATGCAACATGCACCATACTTTGAATTTGCAAAGAAATTCATGAAACATCAAAATACATGCTAGGCCTTAATTGGATAAGAAATCTAACCATTTGTCAGCAAACCATTTCAATGGCGCTTCTTTTTCTTTCAACTATGTTGAATTTAGTTTTTAGTTATATTTTTTAATTTTGGAGAAAATAACTATTTATTTCATGTGTAATTAGATTAGTGATTTCATGTGTTAGGGTTGTGGATTCAGGCATTGAAACAACACCATTATATTTCAAATTTAAAAATTATGGTTTGAGTCCTAGGTAGCTTAGAATCCTACTTGTTTTCAAAATAAGGATGCACTCCCATTTGATTCTCACGGATAGGTTGTAATCATGAGGCTCTCGCTAAAGAGTGGACCTATGAAAAATCTTGTGACGTCTTGTCACAAACAAAACCATCAAACTGAAAACACATCATTTTTCTCCTTCAAAGAAAAAAAAAATTCACATCATGTGAATATGTCCATGTACTCTTACATATTGGTGTACAAAACCATCAACCAAACACAAGTTGACAAAACATGCCTCTTCAAACAGCTGACTCTTAAGTCAAATAATAGAGCTCATGTACTTTCAACATCTTGCTTCATGCAACATGCACCATACTTTGAATTTGCAAAGAAATTAATGAAACATCAAAATACATGCTAGGCCTTAATTGGATAAGAAATCTAACCATTTGTCAGCAAACCATTTCAATGGCGCTTCTTTTCTTTCAACTATGTTGAATTTAGTTTTTAGTTATATTTTTAATTTTGGAGAAAATAACTATTTATTTCATGTGTAATTAGATTAGTGATTTCATGTGTTAGGGTTGTGGATTCAAGCATTGAAACAACACCATTATATTTCAAATTTAAAAATGATGGTTTGAGTCCTAGGTAGCTTAGAATCCTACTTGTTTTCAAAATAAGGATGCACTTCCATTTGATTCTCACGGATAGGTTGTAATCATGAGGCTCTCGCTCAAGAGTGGACCTTCGCAAAATCTTGTGACGTCTTGTCACAAACAAAACCATCAAACTGAAAACACATCATTTTTCTCCTTCAAAGAAAAAAAAAATTCACATCATGTGAATATGTCCATGTACTCTTACATATTGGTGTACGAAACCATCAACCAAACACAAGTTGACAAAACATGCCTCTTCAAACAACTGACTCTTAAGTCAAATAATAGAGCTCATGTACTTTCAACATCTTGCTTCATGCAACATGCCATACTTTGAATTTAACGAAAATTAATGAAACATCAAAATACATGGTAGGCCTTAATTGGATAAGAAATCCAACCATTTTGTCGGCAAACCATTTCAATGGCGCTTCTTTTTCTTTCAACTATGTTGAATTTAGTTTTAGTTATATTTTTAATTTTTAGGAGAAAATAACTATTTATTTCATGTGTAATTAGATTAGTGATTTCATGTGTTAGGGTTGTGGATTCGAGGGCATTGAAACAACACCATTATATTTCAAATTTAAAAATGATGGTTTGAGTCGTAGGTAGCTTAGAATCCTACTTGTTTTCAAAATAAGGATGCACTCCCATTTGATTCTCACGGATAGGTTGTAATCATGAGGCTCTCGCTAAAGAGTGGACCTATGCAAAATATTGTGACGTCTTGTCACAAACAAAACCATCAAACTGAAAACACATCATTTTTCTCCTTCAAAGAAAAAAAAATTCACATCATGTGAATATGTCCATGTACTCTTACATATTGGTGTACAAAACCATCAACCAAACACAAGTTGACAAAACATGCCTCTTCAAACAACTAACTCTTAAGTCAAATGATAGAGCTCATGTACTTTCAACATCTTGCTTCATGCAACATTCACCATACTTTGAATTTGCAAAGAAATTAATGAAACATCAAAATACATGCTAGGCCTTAATTGGATAAGAAATCTAACCATTTGTCAGCAAACCATTTCAATGGCGCTTGTTTTTCTTTCAACTATGTTGAATTTAGTTTTTAGTTATATTTTTAATTTTGGAGAAAATAACTATTTATTTCATGTGTAATTAGATTAGTGATTTCATGTGTTAGGGTTGTGGATTCAGGCATTGAAACAATACCATTATATTTCAAATTTAAAAATGATGGTTTGAGTCCTAGGTAGCTTAGAATCCTACTTGTTTTCAAAATAAGGATGCACTCCCATTTGATTCTCATGGATAGGTTGTAATCATGAGGCTCTCGCTAAAGAGTGGACCTATGCAAAATCTTGTGACGTCTTGTCACAAACAAAACCATCAAATTGAAAACACATCATTTTTCTCCTTCAAAGAAAAAAAAAATTCACATCATGTGAATATGTCCATGTACTCTTACATATTGGTGTACAAAACCATCAACCAAACACAAGTTGACAAAACATGCCTCTTCAAACAACTGACTCTTAAGTCAAATAATAGAGCTCATGTGCTTTCAACATCTTGCTTCATGCAACATGCACCATACTTTGAATTTGCAAAGAAATTCATGAAACATCAAAATACATGCTAGGCCTTAATTGGATAAGAAATCTAACCATTTGTCAGCAAACCATTTCAATGGTGCTTCTTTTTCTTTCAACTATGTTGAATTTAGTTTTTAGTTATATTTTTATTTTTGGAGAAAATAACTATTTATTTCATGTGTAATTAGATTAGTGATTTCATGTGTTAGGGTTGTGGATTCAGGCATTGAAACAACACCAAATTATATTTCAAATTTAAAAATGATGGTTTGAGTCCTAGGTAGCTTAGAATCCTACTTGTTTTCAAAATAAGGATGCACTCCCATTTGATTCTCACAGATAGGTTGTAATAATGAGGCTCTCGCTAAAGAGTGGACCTTCGTAAAATCTTGTGACATCTTGTCACAAACAAAACCATCAAACTGAAAACACATCATTTTTCTCCTTCAAAGAAAAAGAAATTCACATCATGTGAATATGTTCATGTACTCTTACATATTGGTGTACAAAACCATCAACCAAACACAAGCTGACAAAACATGCCTTTTCAAACAACTGACTCTTAAGTCAAATAATAGAGCTCATGTAAAAATTTCCATATTTGTTGCATTTAAGTGTGTCTAACATAACTCTACTTTCAACATCTTGCTTCATGCAACATGCACCATACTTTGAATTTGCAAAGACCTTCAATTCTCCACCCCCCATTAAAATGACCCTACAAGTTGATTCTTTCAGTTTTTTCACTCTATAAGCATCAACGTACGATTATGCATGATGGAGAATCTATAGCGCTTTCCCTTGTTAATATATTTAACAAGGGAAAGCGCTAGATATTCTCCATCATGCATAATCGTATGTTGGATTTGGTGATAATTGTCTCCATATTTTGGCTTTCTGACCCCGAAAAACATAATTATTTTAGAAGGGAGGGAAGGAGGGATGATCACATTGACTTGCTTGATGACATGTCTATGAAGATTAACTACCTCAAGAACTATTTTTTTGCGTCTAGGGAAAGAGACACATTCCCATGTCTGAGCATGAAAACGTTATTTGATATTGTTAATGCCTCTAGTGTTTACTTCTACAAATTCTATAGGCAGAGTCTGTAAAGGGCCAGGTAGCCTCTGGATCTCATCTTTTATGAAAGGTGACATATCTAGTAAATGCCCCTGCAGTCAATCTCTGGAATGGATCTAAATAGAAGTTCTTCATTTTAATATCTGTAAAACAAAACAACTTTAAGGTAAACTATGTACATGTTCCATTCATCATGAACACAAACCTCACAAGCCTCCTTGGCTTTGGAGCATTTTCCATGTTTTCCATAACCAAGACCCGAATAATTAGGCCCTTCTTGAAGAACATTTGGCTCAACTATGCCTTGTACATGCTTGCCTTTAAAACCCTTTACTTTCATAGCACATTTTCATCAAAAATTTGGACCTTGTTCCTCTAATGTCTCTAATGTCTCTAATGTCTCTCAAAAGCACGTACACATTCATTTTCAGAGGAAATTGAAGGTACTCTAATGTCTCTAATGTCTCTCAAAAGCACGTACACATTCATTTTCGGAGGAAATTGAAGGTAGAAACCAATAGCTAATTCTTCTAACTAACCTTGACTAAAATGAGCTAAATTGTACTTTGATACGAACTTGATTTAAATTGTCCACCCCACATTGGGCACCAATGATTATAACCTTTAATGGGCTAGCACTGGTTTGTAATCATCATCTCAAAATGACCTAGTAGATGAAAAATTATCATGTTTGTAATCATCGTTTCACACCATATACATATGACCCTTCTACACATTATATGATTGAATTTATGGTAGGTCATCCCTTCTATCTAGACCATGATTGATTGTGACATTAGGTGAATAAAGGAAATTTGATAAGGAAGGGATCAGTATAAGTTTGTCCTCCTCCACGCACTCCATATCCAGTGATTGCCTATTTTTTCTCTTCCAACATTTTATTTTGGAAATTCATTTTGTTAGTTAATTCTACTAATAGTCACAACACACCTGGAAGTCAAAGAAATTGTTATATACACTACTAAACTCAATTAACATTGTTTGTTATTGGACTTTACAATAACAAACAACGTAGAGTTCATTAATGTAGTAGTGTATATGATAATTATATGTATAGTGGTGTGGCTATCGATAAAATTAGCTGCTAATGAATTTTGAGAATAGAAAGTTGGAAGTGGAAAATTGAGAAATCACTAGCTATGGGGCGGATGGAGGAGGACAAGCTAGAAACTATCTTCTGCTTATAAATTGTATTTTATTCACCTGTTGTCACAATCACTCATGGGATAGGTAGAGAGGATGACATTTCAAAAATTCATGCATATAATATGTAGAAGGGGTCATGTATGAGATGGTGTGAAGTGATGATGATTGACATGGTAAATTTTCATCTGCCAAGTCATTTTTAGATGATGATGAAAAACCAATATTAGCCATTTTAAGGTTATAATCATTAACAATAAATATGGGGAAGGAAATTCAAAGTGCCAAATTCTAAGGAACAAGCCATATTTGCTTCTCAAAAACTTTATTTGATATATTCTTAAAAAACCAAGTACAAATTTTAGTAATCCTAGAATCATGCTTTACATAAGGTAAAATTGGGGAACTCATGACTCGTACTATAGATAAAAAAAACATTTACAATTACCAAAAAATATATGATAAAAATTGACAAACTACATAAGCTTAAGCTCAAGGGGATATAATCATTCTTGCCTTCCATATAGATAATGAAAATGATTGTTCTAAGTCTCATGTTTCTTCTCATGTTATTTTATAAACCTTGGTTGGAAAGAAAAATAGGAGGGCAGAAATGTAAGAAATATATAGAACATATTGGATTTAACAGCCCCAAACTAGATTTTACTTCGAGGTATTGATTTTTTGAAATCTATTTTGTGAATGTTGACCAATAGATATATATCATGGAGGATGAAAGACGAAGATCGGCTGAATCCCATATGGAGGGTCAGGGATTGGAGGATGTTCGCGGTATTTAAATATAATCTTAAATCTTCATACATGTGTGTACATATGGAATTGATTTTTTTATTAACTTTGTGAGTGAAATTAGTTGTTAATAAGTTTCATATTTTAATTTTTAGGAGGCAAGAGGAGAAGGCTTTCTACTCCATCCATGGAGCGTGGCCAAGGTTCAACCGGTCGAGGTAGCAGGGTGTGGGAAGGGGGTGATATTTATTACCCCGAAGGCCAGCAATCAACGGCTGCTGGTTCTCAACAGGGTCACTGTGGGTCTGGTTCTCAGCAGCATCATTCTGGGGTTGGTTCTTAGCAGGGTCAAGTTGGAGATGATGTTAACCAACAACATCAAGGTTGCCATCAATTTCAATATTTTTTCATTAAATTTGTACGACTTTTTTTACACGTGTTTTTTCTAATATACGAAATTTTATATATATTGATGCAGAGGCTGAAAATGTTAGAGCCAGTGGTCAAAAAAGACGCAGGTCAGTGCGCTACATTGAAGAAGAAGGCTGTCAACCTAGCACAACTTATCCGGCTGAGATTACTGATATACCATGGGAAACGAACATGGCGGAATGCACCTTACAAAGGTGTCAAAGCCTTTATGCAAAATTGCAAAGAGATCTCCAGGATTTGTCTCTACCTGTTGAGAGTAGACAAAGCCTAGAAATAGTTACACATTCATTGAGTGAAATGGTAAAAGTGTACAAATATTTGGGGCCAACCACTGATTCGTTTGTAGAAGTGATGAGAAAGAGAAGAGAAACAGTGATAGGTCCCGATAAATGGCAGGACATAAAAAAAAAAGTTTCAAGAGCGCAGGCTAAGTCAATGTTTAATTATAAGGAAGGGCCAAAAAGAAAGATGTTGAAGGTGCAGTATTTCAAGCACCCAGACAAAGCAAAATATTTGTATAGTCGACATCTTGTGGCCTTTGGAAGGCTTCCATGGAACGATGAGGTTCCTCTTTATTTTGCACAAATGTTTTATGCAGAATTTTTTTTGGGTATGAAACCCGACTATAATGACCTTCCTTCAGAATTTTTTGGCCCGAGGAGAGGTCGATTATATCAACGTAAGGGCGCTAAGCGAGATGTGGAGTTGCATCGTCCTGAGCTGCCATTGGTGAGTCGACCGTCTCGAGTCGAAACCCTGCGATCAGAGATGGATGCGACTTCTCAAATAAGTCGTGAAGCAAGAGATGTTATGATCGAAAATGTTCATAGCGGATTGAGTGGAGTCGATATTTGCTTAAATCGACAAAGAGCACGTGAAAATGTACGTGCCAATTTTGTTTATCATACAGATGAGGGGATTTACAACATGAATGTTGAAGATCTCCGAACATACGCAATAAATTGTCGCAATGGTCTGCAAGACCTAATTTTTTGTGAGGAAGAGGGCACCGGAATGGTATGTGTTAGTGACCTTAGGGTTTGAAATTATATTTACATATACATGTGTACAATTTGTAATAAATACATGTGTATTTTACACATGTATACATTTATTTGTATGTGTACATTAATCTAACAAAAATGTATGATTATCTGTTAAAACACCATTTGCAGTCCTCAGGCATGATGCATGATGAAAATGTTAATATTATGTTCGGGACCTCTGGCTCAAACGATGCAGATGGGTCTGACCATCATGATATGTTGGCACATGTATGTTAGTGTTTTTTAAGTGACTCTAAAATAAATAATTGTTGCCACACATGTACATGTATGTATATATATAATTCGATAAAATGTTTTAACAGGTACCGATTCCGTCTGATGTTTTTGGGATGCCGGTGCCTTCTTCTTCTTTAGGAGATATACCTTCTACTTCATTGGGAGATGTACAAGTATGGACAATTTTTCACAAGTTCAAAATTTATGTTACCTCAAAAATTTCCATTAAAAATTGAGATATATAGAGAGAGATCTATATTTTGAGTTATTTAAAATTTTTTGAATTTAGGTTCGTATAGAAGATTTTTTTAATCCGAGGACTTTAGCGACGGAGATAGGAACATCCACGGCATTTGAAGAAGTTGTCTTTAGTTCTTTTTTTTAATATTATTGTTCAAATAAGTTTATATATGTACACGTGCATTTTCATTTGAAAGTTTTTAATTTATATAAATTATTTATGTATATATATATATTTATATTTAATTGTACATGTATATTGTACAGGTTACCACTGCAGATGTTTCTATGGCAGAACCTGTTCATCAAATGGAGAGGCAACCTTACGAGGTATTGCGTGATTTTTTTGTTATATTTTTTTTTTTACATGAAGTTCTAGATATATATATTCTCATTCATTTTTAAAACTTCAAATTTTAATGTTCAAGTACATGTGCATTGTGTATGTAGGTTTCCTATTTGCAGGATAGGGAGCTAACCGAGACCCAGAGGCTAGATCCTCCATTTGATGGACAAGATATATAGTAGATTTGATTTTATTTCAAAATTTCGATGGTTTTAAAATTTGTTAAACTTGATACAGTTTGATACTTGAGTGAGATTTACAATTTTTGGACATATTTTATTACAATATGTTTTTTGGACATATTTTTGGACATATGTTAAATTTTTTTGTTGGATAGTTGAATTATAATTGGCATGGCATGTGATATTTAATGTTAAATGTTTTTGTTAGATAGTTGAATTATAATTGGCATGGCATTTGAAGTTTTTAAAACTACATGAATGATGGAATGTGAACCTACATTTGCACATGTGGTAAATTGAAATGTTACTTGTAACAAGACAATCCCCATTGATTTCAGTACAGTATATGTTGATTTCTGATTTGATATAATTGCATACATATGATGGTACATTACTTGTAAAGTCATTGGATTAATAGTGTTCATTGATTTCAGTGTTCTTTGGATGGTTTTAGTACTTTTGGCATGTGAATGTGAAGTAATGTTGTCATCTGAATTACATTTGACATGTGATATTTAATGTGAAATATTTTTGTTGGATAGTTGAATTATAATTGGCATGGCATGTGATATTTAATGTTAAATGTTTTTGTTGGATAGTTGAATTATAATTCTAATGGTATCTGAAGTTTTTAAAACTACATGAATGATAGAATGTGAACCTACATTTGCACGTGTGGTAAATTGAAATGTTACTTATAACAAGACAATCTCCATTGATTTCATTACAGTATATGTTGATTTCTGATTTGATATAATTGCATGTATGATGGTACATTACTTGTAAAGTCATTGGATTAATAGTGTTCATTGATTTCAGTGTAAGCGCAAAAAATTATTAACAATGTAGAATGATTTTTGTGTTATAATAATTAAACCTAATAATATTGGAGAGCAAGAGAGACTTGAGGTATGGTGTTTACTACAAGAGTTTGAGCTAAATATTTAAATGGTTTATGTATCTTTCATAAAATAGTTTAAGATTGATCACAAGAATTAAGAGAATGTCTCGGTCCATCATTGGTATGGTCCATCATAGAATGATCATCCATGTCAATGACTCTTAAGTCTATCTTTCCAAACCATGACCCTACTCTCACATGTGTGCCTTTCATGACACCAGTCGTGTTGCTTTTATCCTCGAGTTGACTGCCTTGAAAGCACTCAACTCTTTCTCGATGCTAGCCTTCCTCTTTTTAAGAGATGAAGCTGCCTTTCGACTTAGGAAGCTATGGGTAGCCCCCGTGTCTATCAAAGCAGAGAAATTTTTCCCATGTACGGTTGTAGACATGAATCTCAAGTCCAAGGAACTTTCATCATCATTCCTCCTCCTTGTCTTGCGCCTTACTTTCGCAATATTCTTAAACATTTCCTCTTCCAATATGTCTTTCGAACTAGCCCTTGGCTTAACAGTTCTTTTCACATATCTCTTCTCATGAAGCTCCATAGAACAATTCGATCCTGGGTCTGCTTGAATTGGTTCAAGCTCTTTCCTTTTCGAATTCTGTCTCATTGCTCCAATACGACATATATTGACTCCTTCCAAACGAAGTGCACCAATCCTCTTAGTGTGGTTGTCTTCTTTTCCAAGTGTGCCAACACATGCATTTTCTTTCTTCAAACCAATAGGTTTCGGATCAAGAAAGTCCCTCTTGATCTTATCTTCCATGTTCTTGACTTTACCCTGCAACGTGGTGCTTATTTCCTTGAAGTGAGCCCTTTCCATAAAGAGTTCCTGAAGTCTTTGTTCACCTTGTCGTATCTCCATGTCAAGCTTTTCAATTTCAGCAGTTTGTCTAGAAATTCCATCCTTGGAATTTCTTGCGTGAAAAACCAAGTAGGTTGAACCAACTTTGGTCTAGTGCATTGGAATTCATTAAAGAATTGGTCATTAGCGTTGCTTCAAGCTAGGAGTGAGCATCGTCACCAACCTACATTGAATATTTTACACTCCCTAGGGTGAATGATACTTTAAATTGATTGACAGTCTAAGACTTTCGAATTTTTCCGAATGCCAAATGATCTTACATAGTTAGTATTTATAATATCCTAGTAGGTCATTTGGTGACAACTTTTACCAAAAACTTGAAACGACTTTGGCGTGTGATATTTAATTTGTTAAATGTTTTTGTTGCATTGTTGAATTATAATTGGCATGGCTTAACAATGCTTTTCACATATCTCTTCTCATGAAGCTCCATAGAACAATTCGATCCTGGGTCAGCTTGAATTGGTTCAAGCTCTTTCCTTTTCGAATTCTGTCTAATCGCTCCAATACGACATATATTGACTCCTTCCAAACGAAGCACACCAATATTCTTAGTGTGGTCGTCTTTTTTTCCAAGTGTGCCAACACAAGCATTTTCTTTCTTCAAACCAATAGGTTTCGGATCAAGAAAGTCCCTCTTGATCTTATCTTCCATGTTCTTGACTTTAGCCTGCAATGTGGTGCTTCTTTCCTTCAAGTGAGCCCTTTCCATAAAGAGTTCCTGAAGTCTTTGTTCACCTTGTCGTATCTCCATGTCAAGCTTTTCAATTTCAGCAGTTTGTCTAGAAAGTCCATCCTTGGAATTTCTTGGGTGAAAAACCAAGTAGGTTGAACCAACTTTGGTCTAGTGCATTGGAATTCATTAAAGAATTGGTCATTGGAACTGCTTCAAGCTAGGAGTGAGCATCGTCACCAACCTACATTGAATATTTTACACTCCCTAGGGTGAATGATACTTTAAATTGATTGACAGTCTAAGACTTTTGAATTTTTCTGAATGCCAAATGATCTTACAAAGTTAGTATTTATAATATCCTAGTAGGTCATTCGGTGACAACTTTTACCGAAAACTTGAAACGACTTTGGCGTGTGATATTTAATTTGTTAAATGTTTTTGTTGGATTGTTGAATTATAATTGGCATGGCATGTGAAGTTTTTAAAACTCGAGTTTTGGATGGTTTCAATCTACATTTTGCATGTGATATTTAATGAAATTTAAATGTTAAATGTTTTAATGATGCACAATATATAATCAAAATGGTTTTAAAACTTAAAGTTTTGGATGGTTTCAATTTACAACTTAAAGTTTTGGATGGTTTCAACCTACATTTGCACATATGGTAAATTGAAATTATGTTACTTGTAACAAGACAATCCCCATTTATTTCATTGTAAGTGTTGATTTCTAATTTGATATAATTGCATGTATGATGGTACATTACTTGTAAAGACATTGGATTAATAGTGTTCATTGATTTTAGTCTAAGCGCAAAAAATTATTGACAATGTAGAATGATTTTTGTGTTATAATAATTAAACCTAATAATATTGGAGAGCAAGAGAGATGAGGTATGGTGTTTACTACAAGAGTTCGAGCAGGTCATTCCGTGACAACTTTTACTGGAAACTTGAAACAAAGAGAATCTATCTTTGGCTAGGACATCATGTAAGATGCTTGACATAAACAGTAAAATTGTACTTAAAAGCCGAGATTCGGGCAAGTGGGGACAACCACTTGTTATCTCGTCCCTTGGAGGCTAGGCCATATGGGGACCGAATCTGACTTTAAAAAATAAAGTGAAATAATTTGTACCATATGGTCGGAGAACATATACAAGAACAATTAATATACAAGAACAATTAATTTCATTCTAGAATATATATATCCAATACATATTTAAAATTTTTAATCAATGCACATGTATAGAAAAACTACTTTCAGTTGATACTAGAGCACGTGCTTGTACCCAAACAATTTGTAACATCTGCAAACCACAAATAACATAAGCAGTTCAATTTTTAGTTGAGTACTGAAAGGTCTAAAAGATAATAAATTTTTGGACACTTCACTCAAAAAAATTCTAATGGAATTCCATCCTCAATAATCCGTTCATGATCGGATTTTGACATTTTCCATTTCTTAATTTTTGATTTTTTCTTTGATTGAACTTCTATCAAATTTATGCGTGCTGCACACACCAAGTGACTATATTAACAACTTATGGAATTAGGTTCATAGTCTTTGAAGTAAACAAAGTCTCTACTTTGACGAGTTTGTTTGAAAAAATAACCTTTCAGTATAATAGACCCTTTGTCATACTGAAATCCGTGATCATTATAGTCTTGTAATAATTTAATTTTTTGTTCAGTGCAACGCATCAAATAATACTTCACATTTTCATCGTTGTCAATAGGTGCAATTACAGCAAAAACATCTCCTGCACAATAAAATAAATTTAACATTTAATTATGCATATTTAAATTTATTTGTAAATCTTTAAATCATTAAAAAGTAATTCAAATGTTACCTTCTCTAACAAGATCAGAAACTCGATCACCATCGGATGATATTGTAGTTTCATCTGATTCCATTTCTTCAATCATTGCAACGGACATTTTTCCCTTTGTATTTAGCTCTGTATGTTTCCAATCGTTCACATACATTTTGTTTTCACAGACGTCATTGGATTTTGTGTTGTCTATGCAAACATCACAAAAAAAAGAATATTTTCTTTTATCCAATGCAAACACATTTGTGGACAATTTTGTTTGAATTGAATGCAATTTTCGAGTCCCTTTTATTGTTCCAACTTCATTTCCAATTGATCTATTTACGTCTCCGATTCCACTATGCCAGAAAAACCTTTATATGGAAAATTAGAAAAAGAATTTGTAAATATGATATCAAAATACAATTAAAAATAATCATTGCATGATAAATGTACAATGTTTAAAATTAGATTACCAATATAAATTAAATTCAATGTACCTTCGCACTTCTCTTGATGGGTTAATCTCATGGCTTAGAGCAGTTTTGCACCATTGAACAACTTCTTCAGCGTTCACAAGTCGGCATGCAAAGTGGTTCATTTGATATCTTCGAAGTACTCGTTTTATGCATGCTCCTGCACCGTCATGTTCTCCTTTTCCATGGCCAGTCTCAAAGAAATTCCAACAATGTTTAATGCAGGTTTTCTTATGAAGACGACATAACCAAAAAAATGATCGTGCAAATTTGAATTGACCTGCGCATCCGTCTGACCATATCCAATGTTCATTGAATGTTATTCCACGATTTTTCAATGAATCATAAATTCTTCCAAAACAATGTTTTACAAAACATGTATCATGTGTACGATCGTCACTGATATAAAAATGATATTCTTTAATGATATGTCGATTTTCAGTCGTGCTTTCTATATGATCGAAATTTTGTTCAGCATGTCTATATAGAATATGGACGAGCATGGAGACTTGGTCAGAGTGATAGTATTCACTCTGAATTTCTTTTTGTGGAACAAATGTGTAGTTTTTTGCAAAATCAATCACTGACAAAATGGTTCCTGGTGGAAAAACTTCACGAGATTTTTTGAATTGCAAGTCTTTCCATCGAGCTCTATGGGAATGCATGGTGTATTTGTAAATTTCTGCTTCAAACTTTCTCAAAAAGTCTATTATAAAAATTTCGTCTTGTCATAATTCGATTCTTTTAACACTATCTGCACCTTGAATCGATGTACTGGTATATTCATATCTCTTCCATTTCACTTTCATGTTGGACAATGATTGATCATTTATATCAATAGGATATTTGTTTTGAAATTTAGTCAAATTTCCACAATCATCGCATTTTTTACCACCAACACATTTCTTTTTGTAAAATAGTTCATCGCTTTCTCTTTCACATAGAATTTGAGATATGAATTCACGGATAGTGGAAGGAGGAGGTGAATCCTTCCATAATGTTCTACCGAAATCAAAGGAATGTGTCATAATATAACTCAAATTCCACATGATAACGGCAACAACAAGTGTCGCGTACGGTGATAGGTTTTACATACCATGGTTTTTGTTGAACAAAAGCACTGAATGAAACTTGAATTTGACGATTTTCTTCTTTGAACTTGTTGAATAACTCTATTTGAGTGGTTTCCAAGAGATTTTTTTCATGTTCTTCGTATTGATTTCGTGTTATTCTTCTTCGCATCACATGTCTTGCAGTGGGTGAAACACGCGAATTGTTCTTCCAATATTCATATATTATTTTTTTAACATATTCTCCAAGTCTATCTTTGTATGGTTGCCTACAAATAGCTCTCCAACAAGCGAGTTCATCATTTACGTCTATTTGCAGTCGAAATTTTCGATGTTTGTGCAGAGTTTTTCGCGAGGTTCCCGGTGCTCGTGCCATAGATGTTAGATTCAAACGATTCTCTTGAGTACTTGGTGAAACCATTGCCATTTGTATTCCTCTACGTATATTTGAAACATCTTTATCTCTAGATCTCTTAATTGACTCTATAGCACTACTCATATTTTTATCACCTCTTCTTTCATTTTTTTATCTTTGGTTGATTTTCGAATACCCAATAGTGTCGTCGCTTCTTTTAATTTCCTTGATGATAGGAGACCTTTCAACATTTGAGCTTGAACTATCACTTGCTCAGTTTTGAAAAACATTTCCAAAATTTTATCAACACGATATCGTATAACATAGTCAGGTTTTTTATCTCCATATGTGTGAGTGTCGACATTTTCTAACATCTCATTATCGATAGTGATTTCATCTGTACATATTCGAAAAAATAGTACATATTCAATAAATAACTAAATTAATAAATATGTCAATAAATATTAGGAAAATTTTAAATATGTCAATAGATCATAATATTTACATTTACATACCCGATTCAATTTCTGCTTGAGGTTGATTTTCTTCTTCAATATTTTGAGGAGTATCTCTGTCTGTTTACATTAAACAAAATATTTTTCAAATTAGTTCATCAAATAAAAATTAAGCTTCACATTCTACATTGGAAAAACTTTAAAAATATATCAATAGATCATAATATTTACATTTACATACCTGCTTCAATTTCTGCTTGAGGTTGATTTTCTTCTTCAATATTTTGAGGAATATCTGTGTCTGTTTACATCAAACAAAATATTTTTCAAACTAGTTCATCAAATAAAAATTAAGCTTCATATTTTACATTAGGAAAATTTTAAATATATATCAATAGATCATGTAATATTTACATTTACATACTTGCTTCAATTTCTGCTTGAGGTTGATTTTCCTCTTCAATATTTGAGAGAGCTTCTAACTTTCTTTTGTGATATTGTCTCGTCTCTTCTCTACGTTCTTCAGGCTTTCTTTTTCGATCATATTTTCTCACACAAGTTCTTCGATTTCCCATGATAATAGGGTATGAGGTTCAAAAAATTTCCTTTAAAAATTAGACAATAACTCAATTACAAACAATATCACAAAAGATTTAATTTAAAAAAATCTTTTCTAAAAAATACGTAATCCTTGATCCAAAACATGTACATACCTCTAAGAAAAATCACACCGCCTCTAAAATGTGAAGAAAAATTTTTGAACAAAGAAGCTCAAAAGATTTATTTCAACACAAAACACTTACATACCTCCAAGAAAAATCACGTCGCCTCCAAAAAAATGTCTTCCCAAAAAGTTCTTTAAACTCAAACTTTGAACCTCCAAGAAAAATCACACCGCCTCCAGAAAATGTCTTCCAAAAAAATTTTTTAAACCAAAACTTTGAAGAAAAGTTTTTGAATTCAAACCAAGTTGTAAAATGAAATGACTTAGTGCGAAATGTGCGAAGATTGTGAATCATTTCGCGGCAATTTATATTGACGCGAAATATGTGTTTTGTAGGGGGCTCCACAAAAATTTCCGGCCGACGGAGAATTGCACAATAGTTCGGCCGAACTTTTGATAAGAAGTTCGGCCGAACTATTAAGACGTTAGTTTTAGCAGCCCGTAAGCGGAAAAAATAGTTCGGCCGAACTTTCACTAATAGTTCGGCCGAACTAACGCGTCACCAATTACGCAGAACCAAGCTCTGAAAATGGTTCTGCAACTTTGGACTAATTAAACTCCATGAAAACTTGTTAATTAACTGTCGGAACAAAGACAAGCATTTTCAGAATTGAATCTACTTTCAGGAAATATAAATTTTATGGAATTTCGTAAACGTTTATTAATTTTAATTATTTTTCTAATAAAATGAGTGCAAACAATTTTTGAGGGTCATCGTGATTCAGTGAAATAAAAATTTTGTGTCTCCCAAAATACATTGTAAAAAAAATTGAAAAAATTATGGAGCATTACATTGGTCCGTTGACTCTAATGGGTAGCTTTTAGATTTTTAGTTTGTAACTTATATGTTAAGAAATTTGTTGCCACGCAAAACATATCAAAAACACGCAGTTTTTCGTATTGGACCAGTTCAAAAAATTCTAGTAATTATGATATGCATCCATTGACTTTGTAAATATGACGAAACCAAAGTAGACTCTGTCTAGATTGTTGTAACACATTTTGTTTTTTCAAAAACACAAATTTTCAATGAATACAACGTTGCAACATAACATGACTTCTTATGAATTCTTTGATTGTTAAGAAACACACACTCAAAGAAACGCTAAGTTGACATATCAAATCTGCATAAACAAATTTCAAAAAATAAGTAATAGAAAGCTAACAAAATTTCTCACAACTTTTATTTTTACCGCAAAATGAAATTCTACACAGAAAAATTGTTATAGTTTGCAGAAAGTTGAAGAACCGAAAAAAATGAAAAAAATTTCTCAAAAAAGGGCAAAAAGTGTAACCCAGCTTCACATTTTCACATATTTTCTCTAGTTAGCTTACCTCTCATATTGACTATTACTCCTTCACACTACTTGAATATTGTTCCCTCGAAAAACTCAACAGTTGTTTGCATCTGTGCTTTGGTAGCCACATGAGGAACCACACTTCCACATATTGTAGTGACTGTGAAAGCAATGATTTGGAGGTCAATTTTTTCGATGGTATTTATATTGATTCTACCTTCCTTTAATTGTGAATCTTGCATGCCATATTGCACCAAATAGGAAACAATAGGTAATCCTCCTGGTTTTTTTCCAAACAAGGAAAAGTCTCTTCCCCTTCAGGGAAAATTGGTGATTAAATAAATATCCTCTACCTAAATCATAAGCCTATGATCCTCGATGATGAAACACTATTCCTGGAGATCCCACGCATTAACCAACCAAGTCATTAGCTCCACTTGGGCCTTCATTCCTTGTATAGACAAAAGATTTTATAAACCACTATTATTTAACACCCAAAGTGTTGTTGGGCTATCAATGGTATCTTTATCATGTGATTCATGCTCACGTTCTCTCCACTCAAGCATGGTTGTTTCAAATTTCCTACAAATAATCATTTAAAAACATTAGAAAAGTTTTGGGAGAACTTAAATAAATTTTTATGGAAAGAAAACTATATTTTTTAAATCCCATGACTCTTGCATGGTTTTATTTTGTATATAGTGAATTTTGTGCACAATATACATATAAAAACCATGGTGGAACAATTATTTTTTATGTTAAAAAATAATCGAGGTGTGCGGGTTCGATCAGTAAAACTTGTGCACCCACGAGGGCGGATTCTAGAAACACTTTTTCTCCAAAAAATAATCTCGAATATTAAAATGAAAAAGTAAATAGATAGAATGAAATATACTAAGAAAATTAAATTCCTGCAACTGACGGTTCGTGAAATGGTTTTTTGGTCCTTTCGATATCAACTTTAGAAGATCTATGGTAAAAACTCCTTTTTACTTCTCTAGTAATCAAAAGGTAAAAAAGACTTGTTATTTCCACTTTTTATAGGTTTTCATGAATATTATAATATTATTTTATTTATTTAGAGCTTTAGAAGTTCAAATTTTGAATATTTTTACCATGATTAAGAACATATTATCATAAGTTTCAATTTTTTGTGCAGAGAACAGGTTGTGTTTAAAAACAAATAATTTTGATGACAGAGTAAACTTTTATCACTTTTTCGGACTCTCAAAAAAATATGAAAATGTGAAACCATCAAGTACTCGTTTAAGCCCTTTTTAGACTCTCTAAACATTAAAATATGGCCGAGAACATTACTATTCAAACTTGTTAAAATAAATGAATAGTCGTCTATTCAGTATAAGTTTACCCCTTTTCTAGAATGAAGTAGACTAATTACGAAAAAGGTATACATTAAATAAGCATGGTGAATAGAGTTGTCTCCTGCATTCTTTTATCATTTTTCGGGGCCGAGGGACTAAACTTACGAAAAAGAACATTATGGATTTTACTTATGCTTTTATTCTAAATCCCTAAAACTAAAAAACACCGAGTTAATCATTTACTAGACTCCCTAAACTTTAATAGTGCAGGATCTATCGATAAGAACAGGACTGAACCAATCCTTCTTATGGTTTGTTAAAATTACTAAGATGGACACATCCGAAGGATGAGCTTACCAAACAAGAAAATTTTGTCCTCCTCAAGCTTGACAAAAATAAAGAGGCATTTTTGAGTAATGGTGTGGGGGATTTTGAGAAAAATAATCCATCTTTTATACTTGTTTTAAGAGAAGCATATAACTCTTCAATACGAAACTTTTTCTCACTTGTGTCTAGGTTGTGTAATACTTTTGTCTTACAGTGAATCAAACTTTATTGAAATTATTCAAGCAGTTTTGGGTATTATCTTTATGTTAAATCCTTCCAAGTCATTTACAATCTCATTATGTATTCAAGAGAGAGTTGAACTTCAATTCATTATTCATTTCAAATATTTTTCTCCATTCGCATTGAGAATCCTTGAGTTTATCCTTGAAAAACATTTCTTCAAAGATTAACATAATGGTTTCAGGTCGTAGGGACCCTTGCGAGAGATCACTTCATATATACTTCAACTCATTATCTAGGTAGTTGATCTAGAAATCCTATCAATACCTTGAGATATGCATGAATTAATGGCAGGTTTCTTGCCTTCAATGATGGGTTTTCATCGTTGGCCTTCAATCGAATGACTCTATGAGTGTTTGACTTCCAATAATTCGTTAAAATTTTATATATTGTAATAATTTACTTTTAGAGCCATTATCATTACATGTATTTTCTCTCACACTTTTTAATGGTATTCATCATTGAACAGTAATCACGGGTTTCCACCATGTTCGACTTCAAAAAAATAAATCACATGGATAGATTCGTACTAGTTCGAGAAGTGGAAATCAAGACCCTAGATCTAGTTTCAACCATCCCAGATGCAATGAGTTATGTATTCATGATATAGTACACTAATTCATAACAGATGGTTTCACCCATGCTATATCTACTATTGATGTAACTCCAGGTCACATTTGTACAAGAAAATATGGTTACTTTTGCTTTGAGTATATTAATTCCTACCTTAGTAACGATTATATATTTGCATTGAATGTTTCTTACAGGTTCTCGACCGATGTCTCCAATTAAATCCTTGGGATGATAAAGCACTTCACTCTCTTGAAACATTTTCTCAGACTTTTCACTTTAGGGGGCAATTTGTTACATGTCATTTTGTCACCATGAAATTTCATTGTACATATGGATCTATCGCCATCCATACTCATGCTTCCTTAGAAGTCAAAGCATTTATATTCCTTAACTAAGTCTTGGGAGCTGGGAAAAAGATCTTAAAAGCTCTTAAAGGTTTCCTGCGCATTTTTTTCCATCACTTCCTACGCATGTGCCTATATTCCTACCTTTATCTATGGACATCTGTGCTTTGTTTTCCCATAAAACCTAGACTCCATTTAAAATAAATTAAAAGCGAAAAGTATCTTATAGAAGAATATTTGGTTGCATATTCTTCCAAATAAAAGCCTCTTGAATCATGCCAGTTTGAGCTATATCCCTCTAATCTTGGAACTTATCCTATTAGATGAAGGAACCCTAATTCCTTCATTAGAGGATATCATCCCTTTATTTATGGTTCTGAAACCTCCTCAATTTCTCTTATAAATTGAGCTAAAACTTTAGGGCTAGGGGTGCATTGGAAATAGGACTTTGTAGATTGTACATTATACATAAGAGTTCACTGAAGATAAACCTAGGCTAGTCATTTTTGAGAGGAAGTTTTTTCAAACCAAGGATAATGATTATGAAGGACTGGGATAAATCTATATGACATCAATGCTCAGGTTGTAATATTTCTCTTTATATTCTTGATAATACTTCTTGTTACCTTTTTCTCATTGTGTTTTTTTTAGATTCATTAAAGAAGTGAAAATTCTTAATCTCCTTGATCATTAAGTTAAACTAGTGTTTAGATTATTATATAATACAGGTGCTTTCTATTCTTTGCATGTTTGTGATTGGAGGGTCTTCTCAACATTGAAGGACTTCTTCGGAAAAAAAGGAAAGGTCTACATCAAACATCTCATTGAAAGGTAGGGGCATTACATTCTCTTTTCTAAGTTTTGATAATTTGAATGCTAATAGTTTAGGGAAAGAGATATTTCAATGGTTCTTTGTTTCTATTTATCTGTTGGTATACTAGGGAGACTGCTCTTGTCTGTAAGAGGGAATTATGAAGAAACATTTGGACCAAAAGATATTATTTTATCTTGAAGGTAGGTTCCTACAAATATTATAGCATATCGGATTAGTGCATTTTGTAGGTTGGTGCCTAAAAATTGTTGGAAATATGATGCAGAGTGTTGTCCTTGATGGCAACCCACTGAATGAAGATGAAGACATGTGACTGTTGACATGTGTTGTCCTTGATGGCAATCCACCTGATGAAGTTATTCTTGACTTGATGGACTTGGTAAATGATGTAAATCTGATTTGATATGATGTTTGTTGACAATATGATGCTGAGTGTTGTCCTTGAAAGGCAACCCACTTAATGAAGATGATGACAACTTACTTGGTGAAGTTGTGCTTGTTAGAATATGTTCTTGATGAGCTAAATATGATGTATCTACAGTGTGTATAGAAGGCAATGAAGAAAGGAATTCAGAATGTGCTCAATTTATGATAAAAAGAGTATGTCTCAAGGCATACGCAGATATGTCTAGGGGAAGTCGCGTATGCACGTGGGAAAGAACGTGCCAAGTCGCGTATGGGAAAAAAGCGCTCAAAAAGTGCAAAACCAGGGGTAACCACCATGGTATTGACCCATTGTATTGGGTAATGATCCGCCTAATTGACCCCATCCAGGAATACCATCGGAAGTAATGTAGTTTTGGGCTCATGGTATTGAAAGGGGCTCATGGTATTAAAAAAGGATAAACCTATATAAATAGATGAAATTCATTGTGCAAATTATCAGTGAGGGTGCAAGATGTCTGAGCTTGAATGAATACTTCTCTCTGAAGTAGATCTGAATGGAAAGGGTTACACTTGAATGATAAATCTGAGTGTATGACGCACCAATGATGAAGAAGGGGATCTAGATCTGAAATGTACTTGTATCTGCTAGATCTGTTTATGGAAGGCTTAGATCTGAGATGAGGCGAACATCTGTCTGAAGTAAAAGGGTAAATCTGAACTGAATATCTGATCTGAAGAAGTATGTTGCTCTATAATGATTGAAGATCTATACGCTACTTCGCCGCAGAGGAAGCGCGTATATACGCGGCTTCGCTGAAGATAAAGCGCGTATGCGCAATGAAAATATGTGCAGAGGTATACGCTTGTTTGTGTGGACGGAAGCGCGTATATACGCGACATCAGTGAAAGGAAAGCGCGTATGCAAACTAGGGTTTGCTGAAGTATGGGGTATGAAATGTCTGATCTGATCTGCTGTGTTTTAGCTATCTGTTGTTGATGTTTGACTATGCTTAAATGTATGGGGAGGGTCCAGCCTGAAAATATGATGAAACGTGGCCTGCAAGTTGTGTTCTATTGAAGTTGTTGGATCCAGTGTGAAAATTGATGAAATGTGGTCCAAGGTGGTGCTGAGGGTTGTAGCCTTCAGTCAGGGGGTGGTAGCTCCCTTCCAGGTGAGGCTGGTAAACGAGATCAGGGGGTCGTAGCTCCCTTCCAGGTGAGGCTGGTAAATGAGATCGGGGGGTCGTAGCTCCCTTCCGGGAGAGGCTGGTAAACGAGTCAGGGGGTCGTAGCTCCCTTCCAGGAGAGGCTGGTAAACGAGCGCAGGTGGGTGCCTGCGTGCTGGTCAAGTCTGCGCCAGCACATATGTTGTAAGATGTTTTCTCTATAATAAAATATTGGAGGCTGAGCAACTGCAGCGGTGGTTTTCTCCCGACTTGGGTTTCCACCTAAAAATCCTGGTGTTCATGTGTGATGCTTTGTGTGATGGTTTATTCTGTTCTTACTGCACATGTTTACTGTTTATAGAACATTTAATGAATGAATGATGGAATGATATAAGTGAAGAACTAATGGCATAATTATATCTCTGTGTATACGCGAGTTTTATGAAGGATATCTGTGTGTATACGCTAATTGGCTTCATCAAAGTAGCGTATGGGTTTTAAAGGAATGAAAAATTAAAAAGTTTGAATATGCAGTAAAAAATAATTCACCCCCCCCCCCCTCTCAGTATTTTTCCCAAAAATTGGTATCAGAGCTGGTTCTTCTGCAGAAGCTTGATCGCTTGAAGAAGATCCGTCGCAATGGGAAGTCAAGAAGGAGTGATGTCTGTAAAGCCACCTCTATTCAATGGAAGCAATCTGATATTCTGGAAGGTACGAACAAAAGCGTATCTGTAAATTCTTGGTGCAGATGTATGGGCAATCGTGGAAGAAGGCTATCAATACCCGGCAAGTATTCCTACTGATGCAGCTGAAAGAAAGAAGTATGAAATCAATGCCAAAGCAGTGAATGTCTTATTGGGAAGCATGTCTGAATCAAAATTTGCTAAAGTGATGCAGCTACATTCAGCAAAAGAAATATGGGACAAAATCATTCTAAGCTATGAAGGAGACACAAAGGTAAAAAGTGCAAAACTCCAAACTCTTAGAATTGAATATGAAAATTTGAAAATGCATAGTGATGAGAGTGTTGCCAGTTTCTTTCTTCGTCTGGATGATATTGTAAATCGAATGAGAAATTTGGGTGAAACCATAACTGATACTACTCTGGTGGAAAAGGTCTTAAGATCATTGACTTCAAAATTTGACTCTAAAGTTTCGGCTATTGAAGAAAGGCAAGATCTGCAAACGCTTACTATTGTTCAATTACATGGTACTCTGACTGCTTTTGAAATGAGACAAGGAGGTCCTTCTCAAATAAGAGAAGCTGCTTTTAAGGCATCTACAAAAGGAAAAGAAAAGGAAGTTGTCAAAGAATCTAGCTATATATCCGATGAAGAAGAAGTGAATTTCGTGAGCAAGCTCCAACTAGGTACTGGAATATTCAAAGGTAAGCTTCCCTTCAAATGTTTTGAGTGTGGAAAAGTTGGTCACTATGCTGCTAAATGTCCTTATAGAGAAAATCATGATAAAGGGAAACAATTTGAAAAGAGAAAGAGTTATTATGCAAAAGAAGATGATGATGAAGTATCCAGTGAAGATGAAGAAGATTCTGACCATGATCTGAAAGTGCTCATGGCAAAGAAGCAAAAGAGGAAGCCTACTCGAAACAAGGAGATACCTCAGAAATCATGTATAGAAAAAATTGAAGAAGATGAACCAGAAGTTTCTGACGAAGCTCTACAAATACTCATGGCAAAGAAGGAAAAGAAGAAGGCCACTTGTAATACTCTTCTTTGTGCAAACAATAGTGAAGATAGTAAAGTTGTGGAAGCTATCAAGATCAAAGTTGAAGAAAAATAAAAGGAAATTGATACGAAAGATTCTATTTACAAAGAGATGACCTCTCAAATGAAAGATCAAATAGAAATGTTGAATGGACATGTGGACAAGTATCAAAGTTTTCATACTTATGCATCCAATTGAATTAAAGAACTAGAAGCAGATCTGGAAAAATCAAGCAAGAAGAATGAAGGACTTGAAGCTGCAATCATCTTTCTGCAAGCAGATCTAGAAGCATCAAGTAAGAAAAATGAGGAACCTCTACAATCATTTGAAAAGGAAGGCCTTGAAGCAGAAATCATATCTCTCAAAGAAGATCTGGAAAAATCAAATAAGAAGAATGAAGAGCTAGAACAAACATGAGAAGAAAACGAAAATTGGTTGAAAGAAGAGATCCTAAATCTGAAGGATCAAGTAGAAGATGGAAGAAGGAAAGAAGAAAGCATGACAAAGCAATGTCAAGACTTGGAGGTTGAGGTAAACATTCTCAAAGGTAAATTAGAAGAAAAGGTTAAACTTTTGAGGTTTCAAGATAGTACTAACACTTTGGACAATATTTTAAGTAATTAAAGGTCTCCTGCTATCAAACTTGGTCTTGGTTTCCATGAAACTGTTAAAGGTGAATCTAGCTCACAAGGAAGTGCTAAAAATTCAGAGGATGTCAATGCAAAACCTGAACTGTTGAAAGAAATAAAAGATCAACCAACAATCATGAATTCATTCAAGAACGTTGAATGTTTTAAATGTCATAATTATGGGCATGTTGCAGCAAATTGCAGGAGCAGATCATTTCAGCCTAAAACAAACAGATTCTATTCAAAAAGGTACTTTGGTAGCTTCAAGGGATATTGTTTTTCATGCAACAAGTATGGTCACAAAGCTGGTGATTGTAATAGAAGGAAGAATAGAAAAGCTCATTATGATTCTTATGTTTATTTCTCTGGCCACATGAGATGTTATGCTTGTAACAAGTATGGACATGTAGAAAAGGAATGCAGGATGAACAGATCTAGGAAAGTGGACAATTTTCAGCACACAGTTGGAAAGCTCAAGCAAATTTGGAAAAAGAAGGAGGACCAATCAGAAACGTAGGGAATTCTGACCCTACTGCAGTCATACGCTTCTGAAGCTTACTTCTCTTATTGACTGCAGGAATGATGTGGGATACATTATGAGATTTAGTAATGTATCGTCACAGGGGGAGCAATGTATGATGTCTCTCATGGTTGATTTGATTATTCTGGTTATATGTATTTCTGACAGTGCATCTGGTGTGAAGAAAAGACAGGAATAGAAGTTAAATTTGCAGGAGGAGATGAAGGTGTGAAATTTTCTATATTTCACTTTCCATACGCAGGTTCTATGAAACAAAGTCGCGTATATATGCAAGTTCCAGCTGACACAGCCACATATGCATTGATGATAAGAAAATTTATCTGATAGCTGAAGATCTGGAGCAAAGGTCCAGGGGGAGCATCAGTCTGACTGCTGATGATTGCACTGTTAGCATTATTATGTTTATACTCATGATAATGAAATGATACATGGGTTCTTGTGTTGAAGATTATGGATGAAGCCTGCTTGCTTTATGATGAAGAGCATTCGTTGTTGAGATGAAAGTCTTATAATTCAGAGATGAGGATAGATCATGCTGAGATTGTTGCTGATGACTTGCTGTTGAAGGTGCTTCAGATTGCACAAGCTAAGGAAGAGCACTGGTTTAGGGGGAGCAGCAGGTTGAATACTAATGATTGCATTGTTGGCAATATGACTGCTTATTCTTTGGTTTTTGTGATACTCATGCTCAAATGATGATGACTTGGTACATGGTTTATTATGATGAGTTTTTGAGCCCTGGTTGCTGATAAGTGTCTTTTGTACTCACACATGGATGAGTTGGATGTCATTTGATTTAAATCATGCAGAGTGTGTTACTATGGTTGAGAGATCTTTTTCCTACATATGTTACTTCATGTTAAATCTTGAAGATCATGGTGATGTTGGACCACATGGATGATTGCTTGACACCTATGTGAAGATATTGTTTTGATATGAGAATCTCTCTTGGAAAGATTGTATTGATGCTGCAAAGAATCTGAAGGCTTGGTTACTATTGTGCTGATGCTACAGCCATTGGATGACGCTTGAAGACACCACTACACTGTTCTATCTATCTATAGTCCAGGGAAGCATTCAAATATCTCAGAAAGAAGATGAACACTGTCTTTGCCTCACAGAGAATCAGATCTGGTTGAAATTTAGAAGATGGCATTGGATACGCGGGTTTCATGAAACACAGTCGCGTATATACGCGCGTTCCTGCACAGAAAACCGCGTATGTCTGATTGCTGACAATTTTTGCTTGGAGTCAGCTCAAAGACAAAATTGCAGGCCGTTGGCATTCTCGATACTATTTGATATCTCGGTGTTGGCCCCAAATATAATTATATTTCTCATATTTTGATAAAGATGCCTTGATGATTTGTTGGTGAAAGTGTTCAGGATGCACAAACTAAGGGGGAGCCTTAGTCATATGAAAAGGATGCTTGGATGCACAGTTTCAGGGGGAAAAGTGACATTGCTGAGTACAATGCATTGTTGGCATTATGGTGGTTCTGAAATATGTTCTCTTTTTTTTTTAGGACTTTCTGGTATTGGTTATGAAAAGTCATACTTGTAATTTGATGAAAAGGTCATGTTGAGACCCATGATGTAAATTGTAATATTCAGTCATGAAAGAACCTGTTTGTAAACCCACTTGGTTGGGTATTTAAGTCGCATATGTAAATCCACTTGGTTGGATCTTTGATGTAAGTATGAGTCTTGGTGATAGGAAGGTCATAGAGTCATGTACTTCATTGAAAAATATGTTTGAAAATTCAGCATGAACTCAGGGGGAGCATGGTAACTTCAGTACACAGCAGATCTGTAGAGCTCTTATGTCTACATGAGGAGAAAAACCTTGTGTTGGTTTTGATCCGCCCTTTGCCCTTGATGTCAAAGGGGGAGAGTGACATGGTGTTTGAATGCAGATAATGGTGTCAAAGTATTGGGAGAGTGACATGGTGTCAATGTACTTATCAGTTGTGGTAACCAAACACCATCGTGGTTGCCATCAAGTCCAAAGGGGGAGATTGTTGGAAATATGATGCAGAGTGTTGTCCTTGATGGCAACCCACTGAATGAAGATGAAGACATGTGACTGTTGACATGTGTTGTCCTTTATGGCAATCCACCTCACGAAGTTATTCTTGACTTGATGGACTTGGTAAATGATGTAAATCTGATGTGATATGATGTTTGTTGACAATATGATGCTGAGTGTTGTCCTTGAAAGGCAAGCCACTTAATGAAGATGATGACAACTTACTTGGTGAAGTTGTGCTTGTTAGAATATGTTCTTGATGAGCTAAATATGATGTATCTACAGTGTGTACAGAAGGCAATGAAGAAAGGAATTTAGAATGTGCTCAATTTATGATAAAAAGAGTATGTCTCAAGGCATATGCAGATATGTCTAGGGGAAGTCGCGTATGCACGCGGGAAAGAACGTGCCAAGTCGCGTATGGGCAAAAAGCGCTCAAAAAGTGCAAAACCAGGGGTAACCACCATGGTATTGACCCATTGTATTGGGTAATGATCCGCCTAATTGACCCCGTCCAGGAATACCATCGGAAGTAATGTAGTTTTGGGCTCATGGTATTGAAAGGGGTTCATGGTATTGAAAAAGGATAAACCTATATAAAGAGATGAAATTCATTGTGCAAATCATGAGTGTGGGTGCAAGATGTCTGAGCTTGAATGAATACTTCTCTGTGAAGTATATCTGTATGGAAAGGGTAAAGGCTTGATGATAGATCTGAATCTATGATGCACCAATGAAGAAAATGATGAAGAAGGGGATCTAGATCTAAAATGTATTTGTATCTACTAGATCTGTTTATGGAGTGATTAGATCTGTGATGAGGCGAACATCTGTCTGAAGTAAAGGGTTGAATCTGAACTGAATATCTGATCTGAAGAAGTATGCAGCTCTGTAATGGTTGAAGATCCATACGCTAGTTAGCTGCAGAGGAAGCACGTATATACGCAGCTTCTATGAAGAAAAAGCGCGTATGCGCAGTGAAGTTTATGTGCAGATGTATACGCTGGTTGATGTGGACGGAAGCGCGTATATACGCGACATCAGTGAAAGAAAAGCGCGTATGCAAACTAGGGTTTGCTGAAGTATGGGGTATGAAATGTCTAATCTGATCTGCTGTGTTTTAGCTATCTGTTGTTGATGTTTGACTGTGCTTAAAAGTATGGAAAGGGTCCAGTATGAAAATATGATGAAACGTGGCCTATAAGTATTGTTCTATTGAAGTTGTTGGATCCAGTGTGAAAATTGATGAAACGTGGTCCAAGGTGGTGCTGAGGGTTGTAGCCTTCAGTCAGGGGGTTGTAGCTCCCTTCCAGGTGAGGCTGGTAAACGAGATCGGGGGGTCGTAGCTCTCTTCCAGGAGAGGCTGGTAAACGAGTCAGGGGGTCGTAGCTCCCTTCCAGGAGAGGCTGGTAAACGAGTCAGGGGGTTGGAGCTCCCTTCCAGGAGAGGCTGGTAAACGAGCGCAGGTGGGTGCCTGCGTGCTGGTCAAGTCTGCACCAGCACATATGTTGTAAGATGTTTTCTCCATAATAAAATATTGAAGGCTGAGCAACTGCAGCGGTGGTTTTCTCCCGACTTGGGTTTCCACCTAAAAATCCTGGTGTTCATGTGTGATGCTTTGTGTGATGGTTTATTCTGTTCTTACTGCACATGTTTACTGTTTATAGAACATCTAATGAATGAATGATGGAATGATAGAAGTGAAGAACTAATGGCATAATTAGATCTCTGTGTATACGCGAGTTTTATGAAGGATATCCGCGTGTATACGCTAGTTGGCTTCATCAAAGTAGCGTATGGGTTTTAAAGGAATGAAAAAGTAAAAAGTTTGAATATGCAGTAAATACTGCTTCACCCCCCCCCCCCTCTCAGTATTTTTCCCAACAATATCATAGAAAATGGGATTGGTGTTTTCTATACGTTGGTTTGTTCGAGGGAAAATTTTGAACATGGAAGTTTATCTTAAAGTTTAGAAACCTTCATGGATCATACCAATCCATAATATCCAAATTTTGAAAATGTCTGACGATAAATTTTTAACAATTTTTCGATTTGTAATTAGTTTATATTAGATAGTATATAATATTGGCGATTTTTAAGGTAAAATATTTTTATACTATAAAACTTGGGCGAATTCAGTTTTAGAAAAACATGAATTAGTGAATCTTTTTTATTGGAGAAAAGCATGGAATATTATCCAACCTACAAATATTAGCCCTTAAAATTTTCCATGGTTTTATTCAAATCATGAAACATAGAGTATTAGTGTCTCTTGTAGGTTGGACCCCAAAGATATTTCGGCAAGGGGAATTGGTGTCTCTTGTGGGTTCAGTCATATAAATATTGCAACAAGCTTGATTGGCGCCTTCTATAGGTTGCTTCCTACAAATATTTTTGCATGGAAGATTGGTATCTCATATAGGTTGCTTCTTATAAAGTTTTTAATATTAGGTTGGTTACCACATTGTTTGTATCAATAGGTTGGTTCCTAAAGTGATACGTTATAAATAATCATTCATTTATATCTTTTGTTCCATAGGCGAGATTGTTTTACTATGTTTAATGAATGTTTAAATAAATAAGAAATTGTCTTATAGAGATTCACTCGCCTCCATCTATACGTATGTGCCAATATAAAAATGAAAAAAACATTCACCATAACCCATATAGCTAGGAATATCAATTGACTACTTAATTGGATTTTAATTTTTCGCTTTACCTTATCCACTCAAATTCTTATTAGACACCAAGTTTCTACCAATGGGCTTTATTCCAGCCAACAATTCTACTAGATACTGAGCATTATAATTATCCAAAAAATTCACCTCTTAAACCAAGGAATTCTTTCATGATTCACCATCCTTCTAATTCATTTCCTCCCTATCCATTTTTAGATTGTAATAGGTAATAGGAAAAAAAAAACTACAATGAAAATTAGATGTAGTATGCCCTTTAGGATTTCTTCTTTTCTGAATCAATATTCTTACTACTAGAGTATTATATTTTTATTATTTTTATTCCTATTCTTTTATTGAGTTATATTCTTTCTCTTTCAACTCTAAATATCTTTGGAAACATCTTTAATCTATTTAAATAACACATCCTAACTGAACAAAATATTCTTAGTTTTTTGGTTCCAAAGGTTGTGACATTTTATAGCCGATGTATAACCTATAAAAACAAATATTTCTATCTTTATTGTACAGTGCAATCCTATTCCCTTTGGAGCATCTATGTAATTTCCACAATGAAAATCTCTAATATATTTAAGGGATTGATTCTTTCTAATGCATGCCTCATGTGGAGTATTTTAAACAAAAATTTAAGATGATCATTGATTAACTAGGTAACATGCAGTATCCACTTCTTCTACCTAGTATTATTGTCTTTATTTTTCATCAACCTCCTATTAACCCTTTCTACAACCCTGTTAAATTAGGGTGTCTATGGAGTAGTCTTTGACCTTACTATATCACACTTCTTACATAATTCTTCAAGTTCATTCCTTTAGAACTCGTTTCCATTATCTATCCTCATCAACTTTATTTTTTTCTCTACTTTGTTCTTCATAAGAACATTAAAATCTTTAAAAATTTACCAAAGAGATCAATTTTTTTTTTTTATGAAATAAATCATAAATCCATGTGTTCCTCAAAAAATAAATTATGAATGAAACATAGTACATAGATTCATCTAATGATGGAATAATAAAAACCTACAAATACATCATTGTGCACTAATTCCAAGATTCACTTTATTCTGGTAGGATACATAATAATATTACCTCATTATATTTAACATATATGTAATATTCACAAAATTCCAAATATAATGTCTATTCAAAGCTAGATTCAACCATACCCTTACCATATAATTCTCAAATACCTTCTCTCGAATATGTTCTAGTATTTAATGCCACACCACTATCTTTTATCTAGAGGTAACAAGGGTTATTTCTTCATCATTTATAGCTTAACGAATAATAAAAATGTTAATACCATTAGCAATAATGCTTCCCAACAAATTGTATACGTATCTATCCAAAATTTCCTTAGTAGTGGCTATTGCTCCTCAAACTATTTTGTATATGTCCCTTTCATACATAGTATGTATGCTTGCATTACTTGTATTGTGTACACATATAATTTCCTTCCATCCTTCCACAACAAATTGAATTTTCCTCATCCAAATATTCTAGCTATTAGTTAATATCGTAGGAAAACATCACATCCATAATTCTATTCATATTCACAAAACCGTTTTCTATAAGGATTCACATGGAAGAAATACATTATTTGATCAATCACATATCATGATCAATACATGATCCTGGATAATTTATGCACATATATTATCCTTCTCCTAGAAGTGGTCTTCCCTTATCTCGAAGAAACATCATGAGATCCCTTCCTTTTATCAATACTTTTAGCCCTACAATATTTATTTTCATAGCCATATTTACCACATTTCTAGCGTTTAATTCAGTATTTTCTGAGAGAATTAGATCAACATATAGGTTTATCTCTCCCACTTAAGGACTTAATTTTATTTCTATCAATAGAATGTCCTCTTACATATGATTCATCCATTCTTTAACTATCCATGATTGTATACCTAATTTAATATAATAACATGGATTAAAACACATAATAAAACATTAAAGTGGTTGCATTACTATTAATAACTACAACAAAACTATCTGATGAATCTTTTAAAGTATACAATAAAGTAGTGCACTTATCTTAATGTGTAATTTATTTATTAATAGATAGAAACTAACTTATCATATAATATAAAATAGATTTTGATTCTTTATCTCCAAGTCTCCATTCGTCATCCTTAGGAGAAACAACTTCTTTTAAAGTAAATGTTTTCCTTGGATAGCTCTAGAATGTCCTTCCATCCTTCGACAACAACGTCAATTTTCCTCATCCAAATACTCTAGCTGTTAATTCATATGATAGGAAAAATCACATTCATAATGATGTTCATATTCAAAAAACCATTTTCTATAAGGACTCACATGAAAATAAATACATTATTTGATCAATCATACACCATGATCTATATGTGATCCTGGAGAAGTGATGCACATATCTTATCCTTCTCCTATAAGAGGTTTTCCATTTTCAGGAAGGAACATCATCAGATAAATTCCTTCGATCAATAATTTTAGATCTAGAATATTTCTTTTCATATCCATATTTACCACATTTCTAGCATCTCCTTTAGTAAATTGTAAGAGATTTAGATAAACATCAAGGTCTATATCTCCCACATGACGAATTATTTTTATTTCTATCCATGGAATGTCATTTTACAGATAATGCATTCATTTATTAAATATACATGGTTTTATACCTCCTTTAATCTAATAAAATGGATTAGAACACATTAAAAAACATTAAAGTGGTTGCATTACTATCAATAGCTACAACAAAGCTATCCCATGAATCTAGTAAAGAACACAATAAACTAGTGCAGTTATCTTAAAGTGGAATTTATTCATCAAAGATAAAAATGGACCTATAATATAATATCAAATACATTTATATTGTTTATCTCCAAGTATCCATTCCTCATCCTTAGGAGAAACAAATTCTTTTAAAGTAAATGTTTACTTACTAGGAAATTTTACTAATAAAATTTCCCTAACCTATCCCACAGATCCTTGGTTGTAGGTTCTCCTAAACCATTCAACAATACTAAATCTAAAAGACATAAATAAATTGTGTTATTTTCCTTCCTGTCCAACTTTGTTTAATTTTTCATTTACATTACCATAGGTGTAGTACTAGGATCCACAATGACCCAGTCTAGTTTATCTACGAGAAGATATTCCACCTTAAGCTTCCAGAGATCAAATATTTTCCCATTAAATTTCTTGATCTCAATTTTAGAACTAATTTCCAATATCTTTCACCAATATAGAGAGTTCCCACTAAGACTAGGTTGACCATAGACCAAACATAATTGAACCCATTTCCAATAACCACTCTAATACCCTAGATCCAATAACCACTCTAATACCAAATTTAATTTTTAAAAATTTACACAAAATAAATACACAAGTAGATTCCTTATAAAATGGAAATATAAAAAAAACAACGAAAAGAAAAACCTAGAGATTCACCCCAGAAACCACTAATTAACTAAGAAAACCAACAATTTTTTTGACGGGTACCTCTAAAATTCATTATATTAACTCCACCATTTGTAGTATAATATATAGGATCCCTTGACACCATAAATGATAATCGATTGAATTCGATTAGATTACAACCTTAATTACCTAAAAACAATTAATAAACAATGGGTAAACCATATGCTAAAAATTATGGAAAATTTTACGGGCTAATATTCGTAGGTGGGCTAATTTTCCATGGGTTTTCCCAAAAAAAATTCCCCAATTTCCATTTTTTTTTAAAATTGATTCGCCCAAATTTTATAGTATAAAATTATTTTACCCTCAAAATCGCCAAAAATGTATACATATATAAAATAATTAAAAACCTAAATATTATTACAAAAATATCATAAAAAAATTACGATTTACATACTGGGGACTAGTAATATTAGGCATGGTTTCAAAATTTTAACATAAACTTCCATCCTTCAATTTTTCATTGCTGAAAACAACCAAAAATACTATAAATTTTTTTTTGGAGGGCTCAACTCATGAACCACCCAACCCCTTTGAGCTCTCTCTCCCTTACCCTCATGGAACACCCTAACCATATGTAAAATATGTCGGTTTTATCATGAAGAAACTATAACACATACCTAAATTCATAATTCTCGAGTAATTTCTTAAAAAACACAATAAGATAAAATTTACTTTATTGTTCTCTCCAACCCTAGCATTAAATATATAGGTATAAATAAAAAAATAAAAAAATTATGGATTCCCATTTGTACTTGCTGGAAACCACCATTCAGTTATTCCATGCCTCTTTTGTACATTATTATCTACTACATCGTCACATTTAATTATTCTTTTCTCCGTTATAACATTCAAATATTCTTTTCTCCACTACAAAATCCTAATATTTTCTACTCCACTACACTATTACAAGGTGTATGTGATTTTTATTTGATTATTGAATTATTTATCTATCTCATTGCTTTCGATGAATTAAATTATAGGAATAAGTATACTGGATGATTTTCACTGGTATGTCCCAATTTGGAGAATTAGTGTTTGAAACATTTTAATCCCATTTTGAAGAATTAAATGATATTTTTTTGGGGAAATAACTATTTTCTCTAACACCATCCACAATGAAATTGCTTCACACACAATTTTTTTTCCAAAAATGTATGAAATGCATCAATAGAATTTTTCATGAAAAAATTATTCCCTCGGAAGTCAACCTTTTGGTTTATCTACTATGGTTCGAGACAGTTCAATGCCAACCTCCATTACTCAAGAAAAATGGGATATCCATATTTATACTGTGAAGGAGACTCTAGAAGGTCAAATTTGTAACTCTATATGATAATTGAAGGATTCAAACCTTACTGCTAGTTATCCATTAAGCTATGTTAAAATCAATCCACTAGGAGGATTTGGGGTTCCATTCTATACTATTGTATCTTGTACCATAGTATAGGAGAGAAACCAGGAGTGGAAGTTAGATAGCATAACATATGGGGTTACTTTTCTGTAGTGGGTTAGCATGCTATAGTTCTTGGGTAACTCCATATAGGGTTCCTTCTCCTTTGCACTTTTATTATTTCCATTTTAGCTGAAAGAGAGTAAAGAAGTCTCACCTTCCAACTATCTTTTATCTTATAAGAGTTTCCTAGAGAAAATATGTCTTCATTGTCAATGGTGTGTGATTTTTTTTGTTCTTATATATTTTCTATATCTCATATATTTCATGGATAATAAAAAAACCATTAATTAAAAAATTTTGAGTATAAGTCAATTCAACATTCATAGTAATTATTAATTGTATTATCAAATCTATTCTAACAAACTATCTAGTGGAAAATTGATGACAATTTTGCAAATCATATTGGTATTAGAGAAAAAATTATTTGGGAAATTGTTGACACCTAATCCTATGGGATGGGTGTGGATATGTAATTTTGTATAATAAATAATAGTAGGAAATAAGGAAGGCCAAGAGTCATTGGGAGATGAATCCCAATAGCCTCACCTCCATGTATAAATACATATGCATTCTTCAGCTAATACACATTCTGATTTGAGGAGTTACCTCCTGGTTTGACATGGTATCAGAGCCAGTCCCACTATTGGCATTTTTTCCTGTGGTGTAACTCCCTCATTCCTTTGCTCAATCAATTTTTATATATAGTTTTTTCTGCTCCATTAAATTGCTATACTGAAATTCTGCATTTTTTTTAATTATCTCTGCAATTCATGCACAGATCTAACATTTGCAGCTCCTGAAGATTCTACGATTTGCAGTCCCTGAAAATCTGCAATTTGCAGTTCCTGCAGATACCTGCCACTCTGCAAATCTGCTGTCCTGCATCTCTGCCATTGCAGTATTTTTTTAAACGGCCTCTTGGCCTCATAACTCATCACTCACACTGCAGACCCATCTCAACGCTTAATACTCCCCTCCCTACCTATCTCCCTTCCTCTCACAAATTTGCGTCCTTCCACCCTCCCTCGCTCGAGCTCCTCCCACTCTACTCGTTCCCCCACCCCTTCACTCCTGCTACCTATCTCTCCGCCCCTCGGCCCTCTAGTTCTGCATTCCTACTCCCACAAATATCGACTCCACTGTGATACAAGTCGGCCTTCCCATTACACGGACTGTCATAACCACGCCCTCTATTCTTAATACGCTGTCCAATCTTTAATACAACGTCATAACCATTATCGTTCAATACCACTCTTTTTATATAACCCCTCCACGCTACTTTGAATACCGCTAATATAATATGTTGTCATACGATTCAATACCGCTCATATAATACGCCCTCACAATACGCTGGTTTAACACAACTCTACCAACACCAGCCATATACCACTCTACCCTCGTCCTACTCCCTTCGACCACCGCTCCCACTGCAAAACTCCCACTATACGTAAAACGCTATTATATATAAAACACTGTCATATATATATATAAAACGTTGTTATATATATATATATATATATACAGTCTGCCCTTGTCCTACTATAAAATAACAGCATTTCCCGTGGCATGTCGACTATAAAATAATAACACTCCATGCTGTCTACCCGCCCTCGACTCCTGGGCTACCGCCTCCCCTACGTGCATTAATCCTCCATTCCGATTGCACATATCCCGTGGTGTGTAATCCGCTCTGTCATTCAATACAGCCCTTCATAATATTCAATGCCCTCCTCGCCCTTGCTAATCTGCTCTGTCATTCAATACGGCCTTTTATATATTCACAATACCGCCTTTCCACTTTTAATACCATTGTTTACGCTGTCTTTGACACAATACACGCTGTCCTTGTAATATGAAACGCCCCTCCTCTTACAATACCACTTTATAATATCACTTCCCATATTCATAATACCACCCCTTCACATTTTCAATACATATATACATCCTTCTTCAAACACAACAAAAAAATATATATATTTTTTTGGTGCAGATTCAATATTTTTAGCAAGAGTTTTTGTCCTTCTAAATTCAGTATATTTTTCAGCAAAGAGTTTTTTTTTTTTCTCTCCTTCAAAAGAGATTCTCCAACAAAGTTTTTTTTTCCTCCTTCAAAAGGAGATGGCAGTCCCTTCATCTTCTAAAGAGGCTGCATACTTGGCACATAGAGAAAAGAGACATGCTTCAGATTCATCCAGAGGAAGAGATCACAGAAGAAGAAGAGGAAGAACAAACTTCAGAGAAAATGGGGGCAGACAATCTCACACACATTGGGAGAAAATTGAGCAGCAAATAAATCAAGACAAAGGTAAAATTAATGACAAAGACAAAGGTAAAGCACCTGAATCAGCTCATTTTGTTCTAGCACATTGTAACAATGGAGTAGCTGAAAACCTATTTGATGTTTCATTTACTTCATGGAGAGATGATTGGTTGCTAGATTCAGGAGCAACATGTCACATGACATTTAGAAAAGATTTTTTCGAAGAATTCACTGACAAAGTTGATGGAGCAGTATATTTCATAGATAAATCCAAACTCAAGCCATCAGGGCTTGGCACAGTCAGGCTTAAACTGCCTAGTCTTCCTGATCATATTCTACATGAGGTTCTATACCTCCCTAAGTTGAGGAGAAACTTGTTGTCCCTGGTCCAAATCCGCCAGCAAGGACACTCCATTCACCTGTTTGATGGCAAGGCAGAGGTCATAAAAGCATCAGATCACTCACTTGTCATGGAGGGAATAGAAGAAGGGAGACTCTTGAAGCTGAAAGGTTCATCTGCTCATGCTCAAAACTTTGCATTCAGTTCACAACATGATGAAGGTACATTCCCATCAAGTCTCTTATGGCATGCTATATTTGGACACTTAAACTATGAAAGCCTTCATTTTTTGAAGAAAAATGGTGTTAATGGACTGCCTAAAATTCCTAGAAAACCTAAGGAATGTGATGCTTGCATTCTAGGAAAGCATAGTAAACAACCATTTCATGATTCACACTCCAGAGCACATAGAAAACTTGAGCTTATTCATTCATATTTATGTGGCCCTATGCCTGTTGCTTCTGCAAATGGAAACAAATACATGATGACATTTATTAATGACTACACTAGAATGTGTTGGAATTACTTATTGAAGAATAAGTCTGATGCTTTTCAAACTTTCAAGAATTTTCATGTATGGATTGAAAATGATGCACAAACTAATATTAGCTCTCTACGTACTGATAATGGAAAAGAATACACTTCAAACTAATTTGAAAATTATCTTCGTAAACATGGAATCAAACATCAAACAACTATGCCATATAATCCCCAACAGAACGGTGTAGCTCAAAGAATGAACATAACTATTTTAAATATGGTTCGCTCCATGTTATTCTTCAAGAATGTGAAATTGATGTTTTGGGCTGATGCATTTCTATGTGTTGTTTACATAAAGAATAGGTGTCCTTCAAGTGTAATTAGAAACAAAACTCCTTTTGAAATGTGGCATGGCCACATTCCTTCGGTAAAGCATTTCAAGGTCTTTGGGTCCACCTGTTATGCATTGATACCCAAGGGTCAAAGGAGAAAACTTGGTGCTAGAAGTAGAAAATGTATCTTCTTGGGGTACTCCAATACCTCCAAAGGATATCGTCTCTATGATGAAGCAAATAAGAAGTTTGTGATAGCAAGAGATGTCATATTCCTTGAATCTTCCAAGAGTGACAAGGTTGTTGAGCGGCAACTTGATCGCCTGGATAGATTACACATGCAAAGTCTTTCCAAGAATTTGATAATGAGATTCCACATCTTGAAGGGGGGATTCCGATATTGAATCAAACTGTGGAATCATGTCTTGAAGCATTCTCTCCCCCACATGAAGAAACAACCACGGATGACACATTGGATGATGTGATTGAAAGAATTGGGAGATTGAATCTTGAATCAATCCCAACTCAGTCCAATGACCAGCCTGGGCCATCTCAGAAAAGTCCTCCCAAATGGCTGACAAAGACACTGGAGAATGTTCATCCTGATGAGGTTGGAAAAATAGGAACAAGAAGTTCCACTCAAAAAATCAAAGGTGATGTAGATAATTCTGATTCTCCTGTTGATATGGATGTTGCTTATAACTGTGAATTGAGTTTGCCTATAGATCATGAACCAACTTCCTTCAAAGAATCCGCTTCTCATGATGAATGGAAAGAAGCGATGCAGAAGGAGTATGATGCCTTGATAAAGAATGGCACTTGGAAGCTGGTTGATCCGCCTTTGGGAACAAAACCAATTGGCTGTAAGTGGGTCTACAAGAACAAGTACAAGGCAGATGACTCACTTGACAAGCAAAAGGCCAGGCTTGTGGAAAAAGGTTTTACACAAAAAGAAGGAATCGATTATGAAGAAACTTTTGCTCCCACAGTAAAATGGACCACCATCCGGACTCTCTTTTCCCTAGCAGCTCAGAATGGATGGAAAGTCCATCAGATGGATGTAAAAACAAATTTTTTGAATGGAGATCTAAAGAAAATCGTTTATATGTCCCAGCAAGAAGGATTTGTTGTAAAGGGTCAAGAAAACAAAGTTTTCAAGCTTATAAAATCCTTGTATGGCCTCAAGCAAGCACCACAAGCCTGGTATGAGAAATTAACCGAGCATCTTCTGAAACTTGACTTCAAACATTTTGATATTGATGATGCAACTTTGTTTGTTAAGAAAGTTGGAAAAACAGTTGTATATCTTGTGGTATATGTAGATGATCTTTTGATAATAGGAAACAATGAAAGCTATATTGCATCCATGAAGAAACAATTGAAGAAAGGTTTTGAAATGACTGACTTGGGTCATGTTCATTACTATCTGGGTATTGAAATAATTCAACATCCTAAATTTATATTTCTTTCTCAAAAGAAGTACATTGGAGATCTATTGAACAAATTTGGCATGGATGAATGTAATCCCTTAACCACTCCAATGGAACAAAACTTGAAGCTCACATCTATTGAAAGGAAGGAATTTGAGGATGCAACTAAGTATAGACACCTTGTAGGAAGTCTTATCTACCTGACCACCACCAGACCTGACATTTCATTTGCTGTTGGAATCCTCTCAAGGTTCATGCAAAATACTTGTGAAGGACATTGGTCTACTGCAAAAAGAGTGTTAAGGTACTTGAAGGGGACTCAAGACTTTGGACTTAAATACACACAGGTAGGCGACTTCAGCTTGATCGGATACTCTGATTCAAACTTTTATGGCGACAAAGAAACAAGGGTGTATACTATAGGTTACACCATGAGTCTTGGATCAGGAGCTGTCTCATGAAGATCACACAAATAGTCAGTTCCAGCAGATTCCACGACCGAGGCAGAATATGTGGCAGCAGCTGAAGCAACAAAGGAAATTGTGTGGCTCTGGAAAATCCTGGAAGATTTGCAGACGAAACAAATGTACTCCACACCACTCATGATCGACAACACTTTTGCAATAAAGTTGGCCAAGAACCCAAAGTTCCATGTTCGAACAAAGCACATCAATACAAAGTACCATCTAATTCGACATCATGTTCAGGCCAAAACCATGCATCTACATCATTGTTCCACAAATGAGAAAACAGCTGATATCTTCACCAAAGCACTTGGAAGAGAAAAGTTTGAAAAGTTCAGATCAATGCTTGGGCTCACCGACATCCCTTTGGATTAAAGGGGGGAATGTTCACACCTAATCCTATGGGATGGGTGTGGATATGTAATTTTGTATAATAAATAATAGTAGGAAATAAGGAAGGCCAAGAGTCATTGGGAGATGAATCCCGATAGCCTCACCTCCATGTATAAATACATATGCATTCTTCAGCTAATACACATTCTGATTTGAGGAGTTACCTCCTGGTTTGACAGAAATATCATACGAAGTTGTAGGGGATCCAAAAATTGATTTAATGATAAAGTAATAAAACCTTATCTATGGCCAATGAGACTATTCACAATAACCTTGATCTAGTAGAACAAAGATTCCTGATATTGGAAGTATAGGTCACTAAAATTAACTGGAATATTCAACTCCTTCTTATGGCTCTAGAAAATTAAGCTTGTAATTAGAGAAGATGTAGTTTCCAAGTCATAATTAATCAAGAATGGAATTATTATATCATGAAGATTCAAAATAAATTCAAGAAAATAAATAGAAAAATAAAAACCAAGTTCAATAGTTGACGCATAGTCATTGTCCCTATTCAATATGGAAGAAATGATAAAGATAAAGCCATACGAAGGTGAGGTTGATGCCTTAAAATTGAATCACTAATTGCAATAATTACAAGTGTATTCTAGAAATTACCATATAAATGATAAGCAGGAAATATCATTTGTTAGATGAAACTAAAGGTCATTCTTTAACTTGACAGGAAATGCATGCAAGGACATTGAGGCTATAGTGCCATACCCTAGTAAATAAGTGGGAGGAATTTGAAACCCTCATGAAGTATCAATTATTACCCCATTGGCATGTAGATAAAAAATGGATCCAATGACACTACATTAGGGAAAGACATGGGCATAGTGTACAAGAGTACACCACTAAATTTAGGAAGTTGGTAATCATGCTATGCATCTCTCCCAATATCCATGATGAATGATGGAATAATGATGACAAAGATGGTAGGGGGGTGAATGAGCATAGAATAAAACTATATAAAATAAAATAATTTTACAATTTGATCATAAGTAAAAATATGACACAAAATCAATAAACACCGTCGTCGCATCAATGCATAAATAAAATAGATGCATGAGGAGACACTCATATGAGAAAAACTATAAAAATATTTCTATCTCCTCCAATATTTCATTGCAATAGTTTGTTGGAGCCAACGTGTTAGACACACCAACATGCTCGAGGAACCAACCCAAAAAATAGATTTCACAGCACCAACCTGCTAGAGCCACCAAGTTGCAAAATAAATTTGCAGGCACTAACTTTTTGGATACACCAACCCTCAAAATATATTTTCATGCACGAAAATGTTGGATGCACTGACCCAAAAATATAAGAAAGCATCCACTTTCTATAGGTTACAACCTAATTGAGGCATCAACCTAGAAAATATGTAGGAACTAACTAGTAGTAGGATTTGACTTGATTAAGACACAAACCTATGAAATATGTAGGCCTCATATTGATTGAGGAACCCACCTCCTTCATCAAATCATAATGTACCACTTGTCACAATCTTTCATACTAGATCCTTAAGATTAAAATAAAACAAATTCCCTTTATAAATATGATCATATCATTATATCTTCAACTTATGCTTTAATCATCGATATGCAAGCTCTTCTTCATACTCAGAGAAAACTTTCTCATGAACTCAAGAACATAACAGCAAGAAAAATATAGCTTCTTGACATCAAAATTTTGTCCTTCCTTATGCCAATAATATTAACTATATGAAAACTAGAGAAGTGTTCCAACAAATATTCCAATTAGAAAAAAAAATTGTGCCTATGATACTCGAACCAAAATTGTGGCAACCATTGTCAGAACCAAAATTATAACAATGATATTGGTACCACCATATTCCAAGGATACCAAAATGAAAATTGTGAAAATGATATCAATCAATTATAGAACCAAAAATTAACTAATAAACTAGAGCCAAAATTATTCTAACAATAGTAATGAACACCAAAAAAAAATTGTTCCAACAAACCACAAACAAAACGTTTCCAACAGTATCAACAAACACTTGAACCAAAATTGTGCCAATGATATCAATCAACAACAAATCCAAAATAGTGTGAATGAACTCCAACCAAACCGTAGGTCAAATCTTGAACAAAAAACTGTAGAACTAAGGCCTTCACACTTCACCACTATGCCACACCCACTTCTTATTGTATAGAAATGAGTGATATATATTAAAATACATAATGCTCATGTATAAATAAATTTCATTATGAACCTTCCTCTGAATTGGGCATACATGAAATAAATTAGGTCTAACAATATATTTAATTAGGGGCTGACGTAAGCTCTCCATATGACTAAATTTTGTGCCTATTCCTGACCTTGGGATAACCCTTCTTTCTATATGTGACCTTCCTATGAACTGGTCCTTAGGATCCATTGTCACACATGCACTAATGTTCACATGACGTCATCCATACCAAATGAAAATTATTGTGTGGTGCCACATATCACCTGAATTTGGTATGACTGACCACCCAAAAAAATTTATTGTGCATGCCACATGGAAGCTAGTTGTGCTTCCAAGTCATCAACCTACGACCATGTCATGTCCATCATTATTATCACCTTGAACTAGTCTTTTGCTATGACATGTCAATTTTTTTTCACTTTTCCTAGTTGGTCCTACCACCTATGAATTCATGTTAGACTGCCACATCACCAATCACCTATGCTGGGGGATACACTTGACATCCAAATATAGGTACACCTAAAAAAAACCACATGTCATGTTTCCATTGGTCAAACATGGCAAAGGTCGGATGACAAGGGGGTGGTTCATCCTGCATTAGACCTTACATAGTTGTCCATCCACCATTCATGAAATATATAACTATCAGATCTACCCTAAGATGCATGAATTTTAATCTTGTTAACTAGTTCACAAGTCCATGCACCATTCATTGTTGCTTGCTCACAAATACATGGATTTGATCTAAATATTCCCGATAGTTAACAAAATTTGTGTATTAACAAAAAGTTCAGTTCTTTTACCCTTTTTCCACTGTCACCTTCAAACTAACTTATCTTCTCCTTCAATAATATTTTGACCAATTGTGATATACCGTTGGAAATGTCATGTAGAGCACTATCAACCATACCATCTATAGATTCATTTGAAAATCATATCTTCAAAAGTGACTCAATTATATTCAATCCATGTTTTTATCATTTGATGTGATCCCTCAATTCATCGATTTATCGTGATGACAATATACTCAAAAATCACCTTCCTTTGGCATACTTTTTGACATGAATGACACTAGTTCTCATCAATTAAAAAACTATGTCCAACAATTTGTAATATCCTCTCTTCCAATATATAATTCTACAATAAATTTATTTATTTTATTTTATTTTTTAATTAACTAATAAAATATATAAATAATATTTCCCTTTTGTTTATTATTACTTACTCCATTGATTCCTTTGCAGTTATCTTCACAATAGGTAATTGATGGATAAGGGAAGAAATTGTCTCATAAATGATTCAAGTCATTATATAAGGAAAAATTGAGCATAAGTTTTGTTTACTTCTACTACCATTAAATTTTGATTACAAATCCAACTCTATTCTTCTCTAATCCATGTTTTGGTGATGATGATATCTTAGTTTTAAATGATAGCACATATTGATATTTTTATATGGTTAGGACCTTTATTTAATCCATGTTATATGCATCACATTTGTAATATACTATTTTTAAGGTATCTATATACATTATCAGACTTATGGTTATTTAATTTTAATCACTTTGAAACATTGACATTTATATTCCACTTTCTTTGGAAAAGACCTTATGATGTGAATCATCTCTTAAAGTACATGCACACACACACACACATAGATATTCAATTACGAATTGAATGTAACATTTATGCAAGGACTATATAACTTAACTTAGGCCTTTCATGTGATTCATATACATGTTATATTTTCGTATTGAAAATATTGCATGCCACTGTTGCATTGATAATGTTCTATTGATTATTGAACCCTCACTCCACTCGTTGACATGCCAATTGTGTGTACCGTCGTATGAATATGGCATGGCCAACTGTCTTCTTGCATTCCTTTTGGGTGATGAATAGAGTCATCAACTATCTATCTTATATTGTAATTTTTTGACGATGGGGGTTTGTGAATACTATGGATAGGGTAACCACCTCGTCCTCACCCATCATCACTCTCATTTTCTTCAAACCTTCTTGAAGCAAGAACAGTTTGCAAGTATTTACCAGTTAACATGCATACCATAAGGGTTTTGTTTTTCTTGGGAAATTTTTAGAGGTTAAATTTCACATTATATATGGTTAATTGCAAATATATAATACATATCCTCTTGATTCTTCTAGGAAAATTCATTCCCTTGGTTTGAAAAAAGTACTTTGGAAATTCATTGTGAAATTTTTATAGTTTCATTATGATTATCATGCATAACTTTCTTCTTTATTTCTTTCTTCTGAGGGAAATAACTATTACTTTCTCTTGTCATTATATTTGGAATTTTATGTATCCATTCACATAATGGGTTTACAATAGGTGTTGGATATTGTCTATGACTTCAAGGATTCGTGATATTACCCTATGCTCTGCCAACCTATTAGCATGATAAGTAAGGTTTTATTTTGAATGTTTTCTTAATAATGAATATGTTACCTAGTAAACACCCCTTTCTTTCAAGTTTTCAATTTAACACTGAGGAAATAAATGGGTTATCTCAAAAACACTCACCACGCATGTGTTTGTCAATGTAAATGGAACTCATTCCTCATGGAATCATAGAGGTATATAGAATCATTCACATTCCTTTCAGACACAATTTTATTCTTTTATTCATTCAAATGAAAGGTAATGGCCAATCCCTTATTAATTAACTTCGTTGTTGTGATCCCTTGAAGGTATGAGGTCTTGTGTGAAGTGTTAGAAATATAAGGTCTTCATCGCAGTTTCTACCATTCTACCACAAAAGGATTCAACCCTAATAACAATTTATTATAAAACTCTTTCCTATTTCTTGTGCCATGATACCACGTTGGTGGTGGAACCCTACCCTCCCAGAGTTGGGCAACTGACTATAGGTGATAAATTGAGTTTTCAAATATTTTGTTAATCACTTTCAATAAATTTTATTCTAAAAATTATGATCTAGGCCCTTGGGATTTTACCATCCTATATAGATGACTCTTTATCCTTAAGGGTTTCAACTACTCCAACTTTTGTATGTGTTCAATTTTATTGTCAATGGTTTTGGTTGTATATACATCCTTGTGCATTTCTTGGTATATTTTTCTGAAATACATACTTATGTTGTGAATGAAGTAAATATATTTTGAATCTCTTTTCATCTTATGAATTGATTGGTTCTTATTTTTAGTTTAGTTAATTTCCTATACCAAAGCACCAAAAGATAAAATGAAGCATTGACTATTAGATGTACTATTTTTAATTTTCATTCATCTATTATATGTATGCATGAATCTCTTTAAATGCATACATCAATTTTAATGAAAAATACCTCTAATTGATTTTTAGATATATTATTTCTTTTTAAGAAGTGGATAATTATTTCCTTTATTATAGTACATGATATGGGTATTTAATTCATTGTATGTATTTATTTGTATTGTTTTGTCCACTTACAATATCCTGCGAAATACTTTAATTTTTCTAGTTGTAGATACATGTGACTCAAATTTTGTTATTTTTAGTCAATTTATACAATATGTTCCCTTGGTAACAATTATAATTTAGACCAGAGGGTCTCTAGGTATCTATATAATGGGGAACCCATCTGACATCTTCATAAGTCCTAACTATCTCATTTATGAATCAAAGTTTGGACAATTTGGTTCTTCCTTATAGTTTACTTTCTAACCTGTACAAAAAACTCTATATCTTCCTTTAATATACTATTACTGAAAATTATATATCTAATTATTTATGTAATACAAACATAGTAAAATTATTCATTATAAAATATTCATTATTTATTACCAACAAGAAATGTAGATATTCATTATACAATTCTTGTTTATAGATATTGTTTTTCTTCTTCACACTGACCTTCACCTTCCTGCAAATACACAATTAATATATTCACAACCCTTCATACATAGGGTGATATTCCTGTGAAAAAATGCTCATCCAATAATTTTAACTTTTTTGCAGCGACGCAATTAGTCTCTTTCCCTACAATCACACATATAATATATCTTTTTTTTTCTACAAAGTGAGTCTCTTTTCCTAAAATCACACCAATAATCTTTTTTTTTTTTTCAAAACACGGAGTTAGACACGCATTAATTTACATTCACTAAATAAATAAATTTCTTATTTATTTGATAATAACGTATTTAACATACACTTATTTTGTCCTATCATGAAAATCGTGAAAGCCATCACATTCCTCCCAACCTTGAACCAATATGTACAAGTCCCCCCAAGCTATCCCTAAAATATCAAAACCAAAATCATTAAATTTGTATGAGTTACTCCTTAGCTGAGTATCTTGTGAAACACTAGCAATATCCTTCTAAATTATTTGGGTTCCACTAGTCGTTTTCTCCCACAGGTATTTTGTAAGAAGTATATTTATCTCCTATGGTAATTCTAACAAAACTGATACATACTATGGAATTTATCTCCATCCATAGAAATTCATACATGTGATCTCTAAATTTGTATTTTCTTCTCCTTTTCTCAGAGAAGAAAAAACAAAAAAAAGGAGGATTTCATGCTTTTTTATTCTAGCTCCCTAGGCACAACCAAATCCAACAATTCTCTTCCTAATTGTTAGGGGTTAATATCTTATGTGAGCGGTTTTAATTTTTCCTAATATGATTAAGACATTAAAAAAAATTTATAATTATTTTATTACCAAATAATATTTACGTGATAATATTTAACACATGTATTTCAATTTTCCCTTAACCAACAATTAATAAATAAAGTCATGTTATATAGTCATTTCCTACGGGTTCTACATCTTCCCCCTCTTAAAGAAAAACACCATCCCCAATGTACTTTCATGAGTTCATATTCTGTTAAACGACATTGGAAATTATTCCACATCTCCTCTTCTAATTCTCAGGTAGCATCCTCAGTTCCAAAGTGCTTTCATTGCACCTTAATATATGTAATGGCTCGATTTTAGAGTACAGTCTCCCTCTGGTCCCATATTTGTTGTGGTTCGACCTAGAATTCTCCTTTTATTTTGACCTATACCACATGCTAATCCATTATATGAGATGCATAATGCACATAATTCTTTTACCATAGATACATAAAAAAACATTATGATTTCAATATGTTCTATCAATGAAAATTAATAAGCCATTGGTCCAACTCTGGCTAGTATCCCAAAGGGTCCCCAAAATGGTGGAGCTTATTTACAAATGTCTCCTAGCCATAAGGAAATCTTCTTTGGTTTTACTTTGACATAGATGAGTTCTCCCACATTGAATTATTTATATGTCATTTTGAGGTCATCGTAAATTGTTTTCCTACCTTAGACATCCTTGAAACTCAACCTGGTCGTTTTTACTATTTCCTCCATTTCCTAGATTTGTTTTGGCCCTAACATGAGTTTGTCTTCTGGCTTGCACCAGTTCAAGGGAATGTGACATTTTCTTCCATATAAAATCTCAAAGGGATTCATCTGAAATTAGGCGCTATACGCATTATTTTCAGAAAATTTCACTAAACGTAGATAATCTTCCCACTTAGTGTGTTGATCCATAACGTAGATCCACATCATGTATACTAACACCTAATTAAATCTCTCTAGTTTTCCATCAGATTATGGATTTATGCTGTTCAAAAATTTAATTATGTTCCTAATCTTGCAAAAAAAGGTCTCCATAAATTTGATGTGAAGTTTGCATCCCTAATTGATATTGTCATATTTGGTATTCCATGTGGTCAGAAAATTTTGTTCATAAAAAATTCAACCACTTATGTAGCCTTATAAGTGGAATGTATGGGAATAAACTGAGTAACATTTGTTAGCTTATCTACCACTCCCATAATAGAATGATTCTTTTTCCTTGTTTTGGGAAACACAGTGATAAATTCTAGGGATATCACTTCCCACTTCCACTTTGGAATTAATAGGGGATTCAACAATCTCGCCACATTCTAGGATTCTACTTTCACTAGTTGACATTCTTGACATCTAGTCAAGTATTTTGTGACACATCTTTTCATTCCAGGAAAATACGAATCATTTTTATGTGCATGAATCATTTTTTGGTACCCTAGATGTGTTACATATGGTTTATTGTGGTATTAAGATAAAATTAGTCGTTCATTTGGAATGTAAAGTCTATTTTGTACGACAACAATACATTTTTGTTAATTTCATATTCTAATTTATTTTCTTGTGTAATTTCATCTCTCGCATTTTCATAAATCATCTTATAATTATGATCATTATTTGTTTTCATTCTTACTTATTCGGAAAAATATGTTTTAACTTTAGTCACTCAAATTCCACACAAGGATCTTAAATTTCTACTTAACGAATCAACCACTATTATGCTCCTTCCATTTGATATGCTTAATATCAAAATAATATTTTCTCAATAATTTCATCCACCTATCCTGCTCGACATTTAAGTCAGGTTGGTTGAAAAAAATATATATTTCAAACTGAGATGGAATTTTATTAATGTAAATATCTTACTGATTAAATGATGTCACCACAATTTAATGGCATGTATGGAATCTTCTAGCTCTACGAAATATGTTGAATATTTTTTATCATGTTCCTTTAATTTACAGGATTGATATGCCATCACATGTCATTCTTTTACCAATACTCCCCCTAACCCTTCCAAACTTGCATCGGTACACATGAAAATTCTTTGTTTTAGTATGTTATTTGTAAGATGGGTTCCTTTCTCAACAAATGTTTAACTTCATAATTTTTTTATTACATCTCTGAGTCCATTCAAACTTTACCCCCTTATTCTACAAATAAGTTATGCGGTGTTCTATTCTTGAAAATCCTTTGATGAATTTGTGATAATATCCATCTATCCCCATGAATCACCTTACGTCTACTGCATCCCTTGGAACTATAAAGTTAAGTATATATGTTACTTTTTCTGGTTCTATCGTTATTCCCTCTTTGTATATAACATGACCAAGATGCTATATCTTATCTTGGTAGAATTCACATTTGATAAAATTTGCATATAACTAGTAGTGAAGCATAGTTTGCAACACTATTTCCAAGTGTTGCTTGTGCTCTTCCATCATCTTTTAATATACCAATATGTCATCTATAAATATTTGTACAGTAATTTCCAAAAAAATTCTAAACACACTATTCATTAAACACATACGGGTAATAGCGACATTTGTGAGCCCAAAGGTTAAAACCTTAAATTTTTACTGTTTGTATCACATTCGGAAGATGTCCTGGGAATGTGATTTTAGTTGATCCTCAACTGGTGATATCCATATCTAATGTATATTTTTAGAATACTATTTCCACTTTGACTTCATCCAACAAGTCATCAATCCTAGGAAGAGGATACTTGTTTTGCCATTCAATCTATTTAATTTATAGTAGTCGATGTATAATCTAAAGGTTCCTTCCTTCTTTTTGACAGAGAGAATGGGCACACCCCATGGTGACACACTAGGTCATATGTATCCCTTATTAAGAATTTCTTGCAACTACATTTTTAATTCAATAAGCTCTAAAATTCTCATTCAATATGGGGGATTTCGATACCATATTTTATCCCTGTATCAACTCGATAGAGAATTATCTCTCTCTTTTTTGGTGGTAGTCCTAGAATTTCATCTGAAAACATGTTTGGGTAATCTTGAATAACCTCCCAATACTCCACATATTTACCCATTTTGTTTTATTTTTCATACTCAACATGGATGGAAAAAAATTGACACCCATTCCTTATTTCTCATTTGAATTTTAATGTTTTTACATGTTGTATATAAATATGCCTCGATATGGCTTTGATGATTTGTACTTCCCCATTTTCTATTGTGTTGCATGTAACAATATTATTTGAACAATCAATAACTAAGTGGTGTTCCTCTAATTAGTCTATCCCTATCAGCATGTTGTAAGATCCCAAAGGTAACATCTTTAGATTTAAAGAGGTTTGAATACCATTCAAGGTTTCTGGGCAAGTCCTTATCTAGTTGGTCATATTCCTTTTCCTTGCCATGAGAGGTTGAACTAAAAAATTGATTTTTGTATTTTTTAGTTCTGGGCTTTCATTTTTCTATTAATTGAGGGATAACATAAGTTAAACTATCACTAGGATATATCAATATACAAATATTTTGCTTAAAAATATTACCTTCAAGTTCTTCCATCGTGATCAGATGCTCTTCTTGACATCCTTAAAATGATGCATTAATGCATGGTATACTCCTGGCCACATCATTAATTGTATAAGTTTCATTTCAATATTGTACACTTTGCACTGTTTTATTAGTATAATGACAATTCCTCTGTAAATGGAGTTCTCCACAACCGTAAGACCTTAATGGTTATCTCTCCTTACCATTCCCCCTTTATTATCTTCCATTGGTTTAGTGTCAGTTTGGTATTGATTTTGTACCTTAGATGTATGATTTCGACTTCTGTTTCAATTATGGTCGGAGTACTCCTTCCAAATTGTTGAGGCATGCCAAATTTCCCACTCTTCACTCCTTCATCCATCTTCATTTTTTTTCTTTCTGTACTAGGATTTTTTATTTTCACTTCAATGTCTGGACTACTAAAAACCAAACATGGAATTTGTGATTAATTTTTCCATAGTCTTCTGATTGTCATATTCAATTCTTCCCTTGAAGGAAAGTGGAAAGAAATTTATAAATCGATATACTTTTTCTTTTTCATCCCTAATATGATGCACATAGAGTAATAAATGGTTAAAATTAGTACATTTACATTTATCCTAACTTTAATTCATGAAACCCCTTCACTTTTTTATCAAAATAATGCTCAAATAGGTACTTTCCTTTAAACAATCTCTAAAATTATTCCCAATCCACCTCCTTGCCATTTAAATTATGGACAATCCACATGTCCTCCCACCATAAGGAGGCTTTTTTTTGTAGTTGCTATGTGGACAACATGGAATTTAACTCCATAGAGAATTCGTACACTGGGAAATATTTATTAACATTTAATAACTAAGCTTCATTTTCTTCGTCTATTTCCCCTTCAAAAGTTGGGGATCTTGTTTTGTGAAATCCCCTATGGAGCTCTACCATTAAATTTTCCCTTCTATTTTACTGCATTTTGGAGGAGATATACTTCTATAATTCAACATTTTTGTCTCCATTAATGTCTATTACTTCAAACATAATTTTTCATTTGGAGGTTTCCCCTTGCTCTTATTCATCCCTTTATTTTTTCACTATTTCTAGGTTTGATTTATTATATAATTTTTTAATTAATTTTCTCCTACACTAGAAAATATTTCAATAATATTTCTCATGCCCTATGTGTAAATTTATCAATTTAGTCTACAATTTTTTCATCATGTACACCAATTCTCTATTAGGATTTTTCAGTTGTTTTCCTAAGTGTGCATAAATTTATTCTTCTCCAATATGTGTATCATTCGGTTCCTCAATTCCGATTAGTTCCAAATTTCTCTCTTAATGCATGTACTTGCTTTCTTTTCTTAGCACACACAATCATTTATTGATCATAAAAAATGTAGTTAAAGTCCCAAAAAGGCCATAGATTTGTAACTTTCCTCTAATACCACTTGTAACGTCCTACCTTCTAGTGTATACTTCTAAAATATTTTTTTTAATGAAATAGTAATATACATATATATATATATATATATATATATATATATATATATATATATATATATATATATATATATATATATATATATATATATATATAATGTTTATTTTATTTTATTATTACTTAATCCCATGTGTAGTAGTGTATTTGGCACATGGGTGGACACAATACACTTTGCTTAGTAGGGAGGTTGCTTACCTACATGCAATTCACAAGTGAAAGTTATTTGTCAAATGTTAGTGGAACAAGTTCCAACATGTAATAAGCTAAGTTAAATGGAAACATAGCATGCTACATAAACAACGAAACAAAAGAAAAGCAACATGCACAAGAAACATGGTCAATAGAGAAAACACCTTAATAACTCAACAATGGAGATATTTCTCCCTTTATTAGGTGTTGGTGGTAGTATACAATAGAATTATAAATCTCTTGCAGTGGATCCTTCGAGCTACAGACCTGGAATATCTAACACAAGGGTGTCTCTTACCCTTAAGTTTTTAGGAAGCCTCTATTCCATCTCAAAGGATGGTAGATTGACAGACATGTGGTGAACTCTTCTCTATTGGATTGACATGTTGGGTGGACAAAAAATGAATCATTCCAATCCTCTTTCTATTGGACAACACAAGTTGGTTTTTTGATGAGCGATTTGGCTGACATAACAATGCATCTCTCATTTCCCTTCCCATGCCTGGCTTTTATATAGAAATTTCAAATTTTCCCTCCCTCTCTTGGTCCAAGATGGATGGTGACACAAGAGTGGGGGCATGATTCCTTTGTATGTTGCACTAAAGCCTCAAGGTGGCTCAAAGGCGACTGTGCCTGGTTAGGTTGAGTGAGAATATTTTTCTCCAACTATGCCAAGTGGTCCCGAATAGTGACATTTTGTAAGTTCCCACCTTACCTACCATAATTTCTATAGAGAAATATTATATTAAATCATAATGCGATATATATTTTTTTTATTTTATTTCATGAGTCACTAAATGACATGCTTATGAATTATTTTCTTAAAAGGATAATTTAAATTATATAGGGTTGGCATCCCATAATTAGGAATTCATATGTGAGCTCATATTGCAACAAATTACTTACTGCAATTTTGAATTTTCAGCAAGACCCTTTAACTCAATGAGTTATTATACTAGAAATACCTTGATTGCAAATCTTAAACTAACTTAAGCCTTTTATTTTATGGACGGTTCATAAACGTAATTAGATGCAACCATTGAACATTATGAAAACCGATTTACAAGCATGAAATGTACAACCATTGAGGCATTTCGTAAAACTCTTACAACCATTATCTCTTTAAGGTGTTTTCACAATAACTAGCTAACATGAATCCAAAGTTGCATGACTTCTTCTTCTTCTTTTGTAAGTAGTGCCAATAATTGAACTTAAGATATTAGTAGACTATCAGCCATATTCATTGTTGAATCTATACCAATGAATATAAATATTTAGAAATTTCAAACATAGCTCACAATGTTGTAAGGTACAGCCATTGAGGAATTTTGACAAATAGTTCGCAGTCATAAAACAAGTTGCCATATGGTTATTTAAATTTTCAAATTATTAACCATTCATACTTTTAAAAACAATTTCCAAGTGTTTAGCCTAAATCAGATTCATCACTATAAATTATCAGGCAGTTCCAATATAAAAAGAACCAAACAGCAAGACAAACAACAGGCGGTTCTACATGTAACAGCAAATCTGCAAAACAGAGCAGATTTGGGAATTGATGTCCGAAACCTTGATTTTTGGAAGCAAACGTGGGTTGAAATGGCCTATTGGTATGGATACCCCCTGAAGTGGAGCTGAATCGCAACAAGGACGCCCAGAAATGCGATTCTTTAAAACAACAAAATTTATAGCCTAAATGTTTCATTTATGACTTTTGTCAAACATATGGAATGAAAACTTACAGCGACACCTCTACATGAGGAAAAACAACCCAGAGTCATGCTACTAATATATGCTCATTGAAAACACACATTTCTAAATCCACCATATGAGTTCTTGAAACATTTTACCACCCACAAGCTAATTCATTTGACATGAGTGACAAGATTTTTGCACCAATTGCTACAATTTAACAAACACATGGAAGCCCTGAATACTACAGCCATTAAGGCTTTCTATCAAAATTCTGTTAGTACTATTACAACAACTTGAATAACAAAACATTGAAGAATATGAAACATAAGCCATAACTAAAATTTATCTCCAACTTACCTCAAGCATTTGATCTTCCAAACTATACTTCAGTTGCCATTATTTTTGCATTTTCTTTTAAGGGTTGCTTCTGTAATTCCTCCAAGCATATTTTAGGTACATGTCCATTTTATTACTTCTGCAAGTTAGCACTTATTTGTGCATAAATAAATTTATAACATTACTCATTCACAAATTTTGTCAAACACTTTGCAAACTATCCTAAAACCTTTTATAAAACATGCATCTATTAATTACTTGAAACATAACCATAAATCATGAAATACTTACCCAAGTCCTTTGGAATTTATTTATTGAAATTACCTTCAACAATATTTGGCTTTCCTTTCTCAAATGCTACAATACCAAGATTAGTACCATAAACTATACCAATAATAACTCCAATATTGAGATCCAAACATCCATACACATAGATTGATCTAGTCTTCATTTTTTTAACTAATCAATAATATTCTAGATAACATAAGCCTAAACCAAAATTAGATGCTTACAACAATTTAAATGTCTACCTTTTATTTTATGCTAAATCTATACTATAATTTTAGGACAATGGAAATTATACTTGAAGAGATATTCAGCTCCAATCGTTGAGAATATGATCCACCTTAGATCCCTTAACCAACTCATTTGAACCATCCGGTTTTCCACCCAACCATATCCAGGGAGAACTCCTCCCCCTGGAACCCCCGAGCTGTAAAAGCTCACAAACAATACCCAAAACACAACAATAGAGAGAGAGATGCAAGGAAAACTAAGGAAGATAGTTTTCACTTCCTCTAAATACCACTCATGTTCAACCTCAATAGATACTTAGTAGATTAGTAAGAAACTCAGATTTTTGTTTTGGAAGTAATTGGATACTCTCCATATCTTTCCCTCTCACAATATTCCTAAAGTCTCTTCCACTCTTGGCATTACCTCCTCTCCCCCCCAAATGAGAATACATGAGACTCATATATAGGATGAGCAACAAATTATTGTCATAAAGGAGGAGTAATATGCATGCATTGTATTCCTTTTAGAGGAGTGTAACTTATGCCATTAAGGAGAGGTATGCATGCCTTATTTAAGGAGAGTGTAACATATGCATTGAAGTGAGTGTAAGAGGAATATTTTATGACACATATTTAATGAGTGTAATAATATTTTATGACATATATTTAATGAGTGTAAGGGGAATATGCCATTCCTTGATGAGTGCACAAAAGAGAGTGTAATGTAATATTTAAAATAGAGAGAGTTACATAGAGCCATGAGAGTCATGAAGGAGAGAGGTGTGAAGTGATTGAGGAGATATAATTTCCTTTTAATAATAATATCATAGCCTCATAAAAGATAATAATAATATTAATAATATTAATAATATTGAGGATTAAGTCGAGATTGAACTATTATAATTGATTAATCATAATTTAAGTGATTTTCCTTGAAGTATACTTGTTTACCCATTTATTGGAGGTGATTTACTATTTTTGGAAAGTCATACTTGAAATGGTAGACATGACTTTCTATTTTTAGAAAGTCACTCCAAAATTGTTAGGAATTAGATTATTAAGGAAATTCATCTACGAGTTGCCCATGAGTGGTATTTTTCTTCCGGAAAATAGGGATTCCACACCCCTATTGTATGCATCTCCATGCCTTAGTAGATTGAGGACTCTGCACCCTGATCTACTCTAAAGATCCAAGATTCCACACCTTGATCTTTGTAAATATTCAGGACTCCACGCCCCAAACATTTGATTATAGATTCAAGACTCCGCGTCTTTATATTTCATGGATTTAGGACTCTGCGTCCTAATCCTTTTATCATATATCCAAGACTCCACGTCTTTATATTTCATGGATTTAGGACTCCGCGCCCTAATTTCCATGGCTTCTCATCTATTCTGCTTTGAAACTCCGCGTTTCACCTTAAGGTACTGATTGTGAGCTTTTACCCATCTTATGGTTCGTTGGTAAGGTCTTCTTCCAAGACCTGCACACATCACAATCTCATTGATCAAATAAATCAAATGAATTTCATAATTAACTTATTCAAATTTTACCAAATATTGTGCATGACTTCCACAGTCATTTTGGTTTTGGAGAAATGACTTCTGCAGTCATTCATAACTTGAACATCCCTGTTGGCAATGACCAAGTCCCCTACCACATCATGCTTAGTACGAGATTATGCACATATAATCATACAAATCATGTATCATCCATAAATCATAATTAACCATATGTTCCACATAACTATGATTGTCCATGGATCTGTGTCTCAATTCTAAATCACCATTCACATTGTACACCTATGTCCAAAATAGGATACCAAATGAGAAAACATCGCTAATATTTTTCACATCCTCAGGACCACGCGGATATAGGAGGGATAGCTGCACTCTTCGCATATATCGAAGGAAAAGCCACAGGGCACAATTAGAGTCAGTTCTGCCAGTGTGCGTTCCAAAAAAATTCCTGCTGACCTTAGGAAACTGTAAATTATTTTCTCCTCTAATGTATGTCTTCCTTGTAAATATTTATTTGTACCTTCTACTTGAAATTTTCTAATGTCTTGTGCATGTACAATTTTCTAGTGCTAACAGTCTCCCCATAATGTATGATGTCTAGGAAGAATTGTATAGCCGAAATCCATTATAGCATCTTTTTCTCTGAAGTTCTTTTGAGAGAGAGAGAGAGAGAGTAACTTTCTTGAGAACTAAGGTTGGAGACCCCTGGGTGTGAGTAAAAAAGACACCATGCTTTGTTGGAAATGTGCAAGAAATAGAGTGAATAAAATATTTCTATGAGGTAGGAATGTCCCATGCTCGTGATGTTTTGAATAGCTAAGCTTATCTAAAAAATAATGATTATGTTTATGTCGCTTTTTGGTAGTGACCTGTTTCTAGTTAATAATTATGGTTTTTGACGCCCTCAGGGAATTTTTTTTGTTTGAAAGAAGGCTGAATATTGTGCCCAAATGCATAATCTCGGTATAAAATGTTGTTTAGAATAATTTCGGATTGTATGCATGGGTCTTTGACTATTGGAGACCTTCCCGTGTAAGAATTGTTGAAAGAGGTCCTTATCAAGTCACGGGTCTTCGACAAATTTTGACAAAGTGAAACAATTATGAAGTATGATACCATCTTGACATCAAATTTACCTTGAAGTCACATGTCAAGAGGATTGATGACATCAATGGGAAATGATGATTCCCATAGTGCCATCTGGGGATGCTCCTATTGAGGTGAGGAGTCATTGAAGGTACTACGTCCTTCTTCAAAAATGTTTGCTCAAGTTGACAAGAAGAAAGCATCTACTGACGAAGATGGGTATTGATGCAAGGGACCAGGTTTTTTGATGTAGCAGAGTGTGGTGTGAAGGGTTAACTTATGTATGATGATGAAAAATGGATATAGATAATTACGGTAGTTAAGTGGTCTGATGTCGGAGTTATTAATGCGAGTGGTGACAATCCTAACACTTTCTAGTGAGGAAATCCCTGGAGTTGGCAGGACATAAAGGGTTGGTGTATGGTTTTTATGAGTATCATGGTGGGGTGTGGTAAAGAATGTGTAGCTCCAACCAAGGGTGATTAGGGACTGCTGCCAGGTGGGAAATTTGAAGGGATGGGTGTGATTCCTCTCCTAAAAAAATATTTGCACACTTGCCAAAATAATATAGAATGGGTTTGGATGTACAAGCATGGGGACGGGTGGCCCTATAAATATGAAAATAATATGTCACTATGGTGTGAGGAATTTTTTTTGCTGAGGGTGGGGGCCCTATTGGTTGTTCTCGGTGTAGGGGTGGTGAAGCGGATGAAAAAGTGTCACAGATGGGATATGTTGGTGGGGGTGTGATAGGCCCAATGAAAAATGCAGTGGTGCATATTTTATCTGCTTATGAGAATGGTAGCCTAGGAAAGTGGTTTTAACATGACATGGGTAAAACATGACTTGATGTATGATGGATGAATGAACATGAAGTACTTCACAAAATTGGATTCTATGGCCATCACTCTGGACCTTTGGTGTATGGTCTAATTGAGTGATGGATGCCATGGAGGGTGAGGATCTACTGACCTACGAGAATGATTATCATGTGAAGGGCGAGGTGATGATAAGCATGGTGAGGTGTATGAAACCTATGGTTTATCTATGTGGAGAAATGAGATCAGGATATGAAAATCTTCTTTGGGGGGCCTATCATGATAGGGATATAATGACAACTATCCATGTACCTTTATTTTTTGGAGCATATGGTGATTCGACATGTTTGTAATACCTGCAACCAATACCCCAAGTAAAACCATATTTTTTATTCAAACATACTGAAAATAACTTTGAATGTAAAACAATAAGAGAGGGAATACTTGTTGTGACTGAAAAAATTACTTTTTCTAAGGCCTAGATGTATGGAGCCTAGCTTGAACATGATGGAGTGTTGATTAATATGTTTCTTGAGGTTTTGAAATTGGGATTTATCAGCTCCAGTTATGGTTTGTCGAATAATGAGAAAAGGGAGATATATGGTCCAATATGGCTCATTTAAGCTCATTTGTGTCATTTAAGAGCCTGAGGTAAAAGCTGAGCCACTGATCCCAATAATTTCTTATTGCTTTGGTCAGTCTAAGTACCTGGGATTCATGCCATGATTGTCAGGTAAGGCCTTGGATATCCAAATTTTCAATTTTGTCACTCTTTTTCTGGGGGTCCGTACAAATTTGATTTTGTATGGATTATATATCTCTTCTTTTCCTTGACCACATGGGTGATCAAGGCTGACCCATGTGGTCCTTGCACAAAAGGAAATCTTTGTGCGAGGCCTTTGCGCTTGGTGAATGAATTGTGTGTTTATTCATGTGTATGTATCTGATACAAACGCGTGATCATTGTGCTTGATCTCTACATAGCCATGACAATGTTTAAAAAATTTGATTTTTTTTTATCTTTTGGGTTTTAGTCACTGATTTTTGGTTTTTATTTGGTAACAAGATGTTGTGGAATGATAGATATTAGCCTGATATTCGATCAGTTATGGCCCAAGACCCCGGTGCTTAGGGGGTTTTAGCACAATAAGGGTTACTCGAGTTTCTTGAGAAGAACCTACTGAGGTCATAGGATGGTATTCATTGATCCCTAGTGAGCTGTTGGAATAGGAGACAACGTGTTATGGTATTGCACTGAATATATGTCGTCATCTGGTTGGAGATGGATATTTACTTCATCACTGGTCTACTACCTCAGGGGAGGCTCTTCCACACCCACTCCCACCTGAGGGAGTGACCATCCGACAATGGGCTTGGGATCACTGTGGTCCCGAAGTGATTATAAAGGGATATGCCTACATCATCTCTATGATAGATTTGGCTGATAGGGGCGCCTTGACGATGGTATCTCACCTAACAAGGTTCTCATCTCCTAATAGATCATTAGGTCCACATATTGGAGTCTTGTGCCAACTACGGGCCAGTCACTTCTATGACTGGGCTCACCATGTCTACAATGGTATGGTGACACAACTGGGAAAGGCCCAGAGCGGGTCTTCCAAGATATTCACCTATGTGAGCATATTATGTAGTATTATGTATGAGAAGGTGGTAATTATCATATATTTTGTGCTAGTTCCCTTAGGTCCTCCTAGGGATCATCAAATGTGACAGTGGGCACTCGTGATTGCCCCGCGGTGGAGGAGATGAGGCTAGTCGTTATTGGGATGTGACCATTGAGGCATGGTTCGAGGTGAACCCACAAATGCTTCTGGACTACCCATACTCAGGGATGGAATTCCGCGGGGAGTTGGATATGGGTCTTCCTGCTGGTTACACATTGGGCCCAACAGGTACGAACTTTGATGTTTTTATGCATTTTTTGAGGATTTTATCATGTATATATTTAAATGTCTTTTAGGGTGACAATGACACTAATTTTATTTCTCTTGCAGATGTGGGTTTGGTGGGGCATCGTAATGCCCACTTGGTGGGACATCATCCATTTAGGTGGGCCCCAGGTGGGGCTGGTCAGGCCTAGATTGGGGGCCAGGGAGGTGCTTGGGTCCCTGTAGAAGAGGGAAACAATGTTGCAGTTGTGAAATAGGATGTTTCCCTCCTTGCACACTTTGAGGTGGCTGAGGCTCATGTTGCAGTGGTTGAGGAGAAATTGGCTACTGCTAACCTTAGGGTGTTGGCAAGAGAGACTCGAGCCAAGGTTATTGATGCTTGCACAAATAGTCTAGCTAAATCATGTGGTCGGCTAAGATATTGACCTAGGTTATACCAACCCGAGGATTTTCTTATGATATGGACGATGTATGGCTCGAGACAGTGATTTCTCGAGAGAGGCTCATCCCCCAACTTTGCGTTATGCAGTACTTGCAATTTTGGTGGTTGCCCCTGTACTGCAACTGGGTCTAGTTGTTTTTCCAGAGGACCCACCAGGGAGGGTTCAACGCTAGGTATATTTGTATGCTTAGGGAAACTACCCATTATGAGAATTATTCCCTCTTTTGATGGCATGTAGATATATCTTTTGACTGAAATTATGGTCATGGATGTGACTTGTATACTAGGACTCATATGTTTTTTGATATATATATATGCGAGATGTATATTTTTTGTGCCTCTTATGATGGATATTTATGTTTTTATGTTTTGATTTTTTATGGATGATGGTTTATACGAGATGCATTCTAGTCTAGGATTTTCTTAGCTATGTGATTCGATATCTCGTTTCGATTTATTGGTACATCTGTAAATGTTATATGATCAAAATGACGACTTAATCATAACACATGAAAGTACTTCCTAAATAGGTGGGAATTATGTACTTCAAAATCTTGGTTTAACTATGATACCACTAGATGGGAATCAAGATAGACATGTAGATGGTTAATGCCCTACTTTGAAGCACCACTCAATAGCCCAATGACTGCATCATATTCTTCTTTACTATTGGTAGCTGACCTGACACAACTCTGTTCATGAGGAATGGTGACCGGTCAAGATATTATATGGCCCAAGTTGTTGCTGCTAGAATTTTCGATCATCGTGAGGCTCCATCAACGAATCCAAAATAGGGGATGGGGTGATGATCCATATGTGACATCAAAGAATTTTTTAGAACAAGACTTCGATTATTGTGATCATGTAATAAAATTATGCTACATGCATCTTATCTCTAAGTTTGATACTTCCTGTGTTATGAAATGAGCTCAAAAATAGAAGAAAAGAGAGATCAGCACCTTAGAAATCAGCTACTTCAAGAAATCTCTAATACATTACATAAATGAAAAATTATTGGATGATACAAATGACAAAGCCTCTTTCTTCGGAATGGTGGAAAAGGTGTTGCAGTGATTCGGCATACTGAAATCGAAAACTGTGCTCCAAACCACTGTGAAAACGAACTGTAGCTCTTGGTAGAAAAATCAAAGAGTGATAATCAGTGAGAAATTAACCTTTTAAATAGAACTATGACTAAAACCCTAATTAATCACAACCATACAAGTGTCAACTGATTAGGAATGTCACTTGGATCAAGAATTCGAATTGGACAACCCCAAAACCTATCACGTGATGAGGTACTAGAGGAGTTATGTCTATGGGTGTCAAATTAATATGATAGACATCATAAAGTAAATCCAAATCTCCATACAGTTACACTGGGTTCAAGAACTGAATTTGTGAAAAGATCATATTAATGTTGTCCCAATTTCATATGTAAATTTAAGTATAAAAATTGAGTAAAGTATGTTTGAAAATTGGTAGAGGGATGTTACGAAATATCTCGGTGTACTGACAATGAAAATCAACCAAACGTTGATTTCTAATTTAGAGTGGGAAATTCTCAAAGTCTGATGACCAATTAATAGGGTGCCATCATGGTGATAATACAAGTCTTTAGTCATACGTAAAAAATTAAACTGTGTAGAGGGAAGGATATTGACTAATATATAAAACCCTAATTTAGTTAGGGTGTGATGCAATTAGAACAAGGCCGAGAAATAGATTTCGAAACCCATGATAATAGGGGTATGAAAAATAATTAGAATAAACTAAGTGAGTCACTACATTTTATATATTATTTGTCTATATATAAGTAGGGTGATTAAACATGGTACTAATGAAACTCATTTTTAATATATAAATTCAACGAAGGACATTAGCTAATGAGAAATGAGGTAAGAGATTATAATTAAGGTGGTGTATATATATTGTATCCAAGGTATTATAAAGAAGAATAAGTAATAAATAAAATATACCATTTCATAGTGGGTTTGTTAAGAACTTTGCAAAGTTGAAATCGCACAATTGCTGCAATGGGTTTAAGACAAGGATAAGAATTAAATAAATTCACAAATGTACCTTGAGAGAAATATTTAAGTGGGAGACTAGAATCTTGACCATTAATGCATTATAAATGAGAGAAAGAAAGATGTTACTCATATGTCGTCAATATGTGACGAAAAAAAAAATTTGTGGAATGAGAGACCTTACAAATGGTATCAGAGCATTAGCTAAAACTCGGGGAAAATTATGTGCTCACACAGAATTTTTATGCTGCTGTAAAATTTATGGAATTTAAATTTTGCTGATGTTAATTTCATGTACAGTGAATAGTAGTGAAGTATACAGCTACAAACAATGACTGAAGAGGACGAGCTATATGTAGATCTGGGTGGTGGAGATAACACGCTAGATCCAAATGATCCATTGATGGCTATGTTGCACAGAATGAAACGAGAATTTCACATATTAAAAGCCACAATGAAAGGCTCTCTTTAGCCAGTGAGGAGCAGGATAGACTAATAAGATAATTGACTTTTCGAAATAGTCAAGAAGGTGAAGATTCCGATAGGAAGAGAAAGGGACAAATCAATTTCTTAGAAGTTTCTGTGGAAGATGATGCCTCTAGATATCAATCTAGATGGAAGAAGGAATTACAGGGTGAATTCTAGAAAATTAAACCTCCCTCCTATGATGGAGAGGAGGAGGAAGATGCTGAAGCATGGCTTCTGAATATGATAAAATACTTTCAAGTTTACAAATATGAAAGCAACTTAAGAGCCAGGTTGGCTATTTATCAACTATAAGATAAGGCTACCTTATGGCGAGAAGAAACAAATGGTCCATGCCATTGATGAAAAAATGGTGACTTGGGAAGATTTTCAAGTAAGTTTGAAAATAAATACTTGAATGAACATTATTATGATGAAAAGGCAAAAGAGTTTTATGAACTCAGATTGGGACATCTCACGATTGATGCGTTTGTAACCAAATTCTCAAATTTGCTATGATATGTACCTTATATCAAAGAGGAGAAGGCAAAGGTACAATAGTTCCTCAACTATATACCTATTATTTACAAGGAAAAGATAGAGTTCGATAGCCCTAAGACTATGGATGAGGTGGTGCCCAAGGCAATATTGTGCTACTAGTAGTTCAAGGGTAAGAGTGAGCAAGGGAAGAATTTGTCAAACAAAGGTGACTTCAATGGAAAGAAAACAAAACTGACATATCTAAAGAACTTTGGGAGAAACCACCAAAGAGAGAAGTTTATCAAAATGAGTGAAAATCAAACTATTCAATCACAAACTGGGTCCAAACAAATGAATGGAAATAATAAAAGAGAAGGTACTACTAAAATGAAAGAACCTTTGAAGTGTTGGGGTTGTGGAGAACTTCATTTATTGAGGGAATATCGACATTATAATATCCAGAGAGTACAAGTACTCCGAGAGGAAACTAAAATTAATGATGTAGCAAGGAACATCCCCAAAATCAGTGCTGCCTTAGAGGATTGTCAAGTAGAACACTAGTCCACTGTGGTTGAAAGGGAAGGTATGATTGCTGAGCAATCTGTTATAGTTTTAATAGATCCAGGTGCATCTTTAAGTTATATCAGTCCTTAAATGGTAGAAAAATGTAAATTAAAGTCAGATAAGTTTCAATAGTCTTGGTTAGTTTAGTTAGCCACTGGTAAAAAATGAAAAGTAACTCATAAGTTTCCCCAAATAGCCATAAATCTGAATGGATACCAAATAGAATTAAATCTAAATATTCTACCATTAGGATCGTATGATGTACTTGTAAGGATGGGCTAGTTAGAAATAGAGAAGGCTATGATGAATTGTTTAGAAAAAACCTTACACTGCATTGACAAGGAGGGAAAACCTATTATAATAAAAGGAAATTCTAAACCCATAACTGTGAGATAAATTTCAGCCTTTCAGTTAAAGAGAATTGCTACAAAATGGTATCAAGTGTATTCTGTTCATGTAGAGGAGTTGGGACAATTGGTAGTGGAAAATATGTTGGAAACATTACCGGTAATAAGAGAATTTAAAGATGTTTTTCCGGATGAAATTACTCATGTGCCCCCTAAGAGAAAGATTTATTTTTCAATTGATTTAGTACCAGGAGCAACTCCAGTTTCTAGAGCCCCATATAGAATGAGCACCCCAAAATTAATGGAGTTAAAAATGCAGCTACAAGAGTTGTTGGACAGAGGTTACATTAGATCGAGTGTATCCCCATGGGGAGCACCAGTGTTGTTCATGAAAAGTAAAGACAAAACCTTTAGAATGTGTATTGATTACCATCAACTGAACAAGCTGACAATTAAGAACATATATCCATTACCTAGGATAGATGACCTCTTTGATCAGGTTAGAGCGGCAATAGTGTTTTCAAAATTGATTGAAGGGCTGGTTACAATCAGTTAAGGATTAAACATGAAGATATCAGTAAAACAACATTTAGAACTAGGTATGGACACTATGAGTTTGTGGTCCTACTATTTGGGTTGACCAATGCACCCGCCACTTTTATGTGTTTAATCAATAGTGTCTTAAATAAATACTTGGACAAGTTTGTACTAGCATTTATTGATGACATTTTGATTTATTCAAAAAGTGAGGCATATCATAAAGAACATCTTAGAACTGTTTTGCAAACTCTTACGGAGAACAAATTGTATGCTAAGTTTAGCAAATGTGAATTTTTCAAAGATAAAATTGAATACTTAGGGCACATAATTTCAGAATAAGGGTTGGTTGTAGACGCAGAAAAGATAAAAGAAATCAGAGAGTGGAATATACCTACTGATGTATCCATTGTAAGATCCTTGATGGGAATTGCAGGATACTATCGAAGGTTCGTAGAGAGATTTCCAACCTTAGCCTACCCCATTGCTTCCTTTCAATGGAAAGGATTCAAATTTAAATGGAATGAAAAATCTCAAAATAGCTTTGAGCAGTTAAAACTGAAACTTACTACAATACCTATTTTAAATATTGCTGACCCAGATCAGGAATTTGTAGCATGCATAGATGCTTGTGGAGAAGGATTAGGGGGAGTACTACTACAAGAAAATTGTGTTATAGCCTATGAATCTAGAAAACTTGAGAAACATGAAAGTAATTATAGTGTTTATGATCTTGAGTTAGCTGTTGTAATACATGCCCTCAAGATGTGGAGGCATTACCTTCTCGGAAAAAAATTTGTTCTGATGATAGATCACATCAGCCTAAAGCATTTCTTGACTCAAACAAATATGAATGCTAGGCATGCTAGGTGGTTGTCTTTCTTGAGTGAATTTGACATGGAGAAAAAACATATAAAAGGTAAGGAAAACAAGATTGCAGATGCATTCAGCAGAAATGCTTGGCAAAGTGCAAGTAATATTGGAAGTAGTGTCAACTTTGACTTAGATGGACTGATACAAGGGGTAGTGAACCAAGATCAAAACAATGAAAATATTTAGACACAAATGCTAGAAAAAGAAATAAAAGGGTATACACAAAATAAAAAAGGGCTAATCTATTACAAAGATAGATTGTACATTCCTACTGTAGACTCTTTAAAGAAATAAATTTTGGATGAATATCATAAAAAACCCTATTCTAGACATCTTGGATACTATAAATTACTCACAGCTTCAAGAAAGAAGCAATTTTGGCCTGGAATGAAAAAATATTTAGCAAGTTACTTGGCTAGATGCATTGAATGTCAATAGGTAAAGGTTGAACATTGGCATCCAGCTGAGTTGTTGAATCATTTACCCATTTCAGAATGGAAGTGGGAAACTGTTTCCACAGATTTTATTACTGGTTTACCAAGAACCAAATATCATCATGACTCTATCATGGTTGTGGTGGATACTTTGAAAAACGTTGCTGATTTTATACCTGTATAGTCTATCTTTGGAACAAGTCAAGTAGAAAATGTGTCTATGAAGGAGATTGTGATGCTACATGGTGTTCCTAAAATGATCATTTCAGATAGAGATGCGAAATTTACTGCAGCTTTTTGGAGGAGTTTGTTTGGGGGCATGGGTAGTAGATTAAATTTTAGTACTGCCTACCATCCCCAAACTAATGGTCAAATTGAAAGAACAAATCACATTCTAGAGGATATGTTAAGGATGTCTGTTATGGATAGGCCAACCAAGTGGGCAGATTATTTACACTTAGCAGAATTTTCCTACAACAATAGTTACCAAGCTTCCATCAAGATGAGCCCATTTGAAGCATTTTATGGGATAAAGTGCCATACCCCCCTAAGTTGGAGTCAAATTGAAGATAAACTGATACTTGGACCAGAAGCTTTACAAGAAATGGAAAAAGCTGTGAAACAGACTAAAAAAAAAATCAAAATAGCTCAGGACAAACATAAAAGTTATGCAGGAAAAAAGGGAATTCCCAGGGAATTCAATGTGGGTGATCATGTATATCTGAGGATTAATCCTAAGAAGAGTACTTTACAAATCGGAAGCTATACAAAATTAGCGATACTGTGGACGTTTTGAAGTGCTGGAAAGAGTGGGACCAATTGTCTATAAATTGGCCTTACCCATTCATATTAAGGTTCATGATGTGTTTCATGTTTCTTTATTGAAAAAATATTTACATGATTATACTCACGTTATTGATTGGAATGTGATTCAAGTGGGACCAGAAGGGGAATTCCATCCATAGCTGCTTCAAATATTTGAGCAGGAAGAAATTAAACTTTGGAACCATACAATAGCCGGGGTAAAAGTGCAGTGGAGACACTTTACACCTAAAGAGGCTAATTGGGAATGAGAGGTTGATATGATGGAAACATATCCATCATTGTTTACATAATGAATTTGTTAGCTATTTTTTCAATACTAGGGACCATGTTTGTTATTAGAGGAGGAATATGTAATACCCCAAGTTTATATGTTTTTAATTTGACAATTGAACAAGTCCAAAGGGGCAGTTCGACCCTGATGGAGAACTATTATGTGGATTTATTTTATTAATAAAATAAAGAAAAAAAATATGTGTGCAATGACTAGATTGAGAATTGAAATCTGAAACCTAAATCCATGAGGATGTGGATAAGGTGATGATAATTTCACACACCTTCCAGAAAATACTTGGAAGGAATAAAGCAAGTTACTAAAAATTAGATTTGGAGATAAACATCTAATTTCCCCAATAAAGAGGAAAGTGTTGGGAACAGGTGGAAAAGGCAGGAAAAGAGGAAATGACAGCTTTAAAGTACCTCTATGGAAGAAACAAAGGGAAAGCCTAGGAAAAATAGGAAGAAAAAATCTTGAAATTACTGGACATAGTAATTGGAAACAGGCTTGGGAAATCAAAGCTTAAATAAGTTGCTCCAGGATAGATAACAAGTTGTCTATCACTGGGAGCTAAGAAATCGGCTTCGGGTGAGTTATGGAGAGAGAACTCTACGGCTGGGTGGAAAATAATCAGAGAAAATTGGTATGCACCCCTAACTAGAATTTTACTGTGTGATATTAATCTTGCATGTGTGTAAACTGGCACCTGATTAAGAAATTATTAAGATAAATGTGAAATTGCTGAAGTTAAACTTATAGATTTTACATATTGAAATTAATATTAAGAACAATGATCTAGAACAAGACCATACATTTAATAGATTTGGTTTCAGTAGTAATACCGAAATCTGTATGGTTGTATGGAAAAATTCTAGTTAGCTCCAACTCTCAGAACATCTAAATCTGGTGACAGATTTAAATTTGGGGTTAGAATTCTAATAAAGAATCTTTCTATTCCTTTAAATAGTTAAAATGTTATTATTATTTGAATAGGATATAAGAAGAAAATATCAGTAAAAATAACTTAAGTTTAGATCTGAGTCATAACATTATACACAGTTAGAGAAGGGGGTACAAATACCACTACATGGAAGCATGCATAAGAATTTAGAATGCTGAAACAAAACTTTGAGTGATGTCAGAAATAAAACAAATTAATTACAGTATGATTAAAACTGAAATTTGTGTTATAAATTCTACCTTAAATATTGTAGAATGTATCCATAATTATAAATGGAAGGAATATACGCAGAGTATTTAGGATTTCAGGTTAAAGAAATCACTATATTTAGAAGATGAATATAGAGAAAGCAACAAGAAACTGATCATTTGTAAAACTATATTATATTTAATAAAAATATCATATTAAATATACAAACTGAATATGATACATGAAAGGGTAACACACTATTATATTTGGTACTTTCATCGTACACACTTTTACAGTAACCATAACAAAATTTGAGAATATCAGATATCTATATATATAGAACTGTAGAAATACATCAATATTATATGCTATAGCAAGTAGTCATATGAATGCACTAGGACGTTATGAGTACAAAAAGGGTAGTGTCATCAACAGACAACTCTAGAATAAAAAATTAATCTATTTGATTATACTCTTTTGAATGAGATGAGGCTATGAAAGCCTAAATATACTATTGAATGAACGATACGAAAAAGATATATATAAACGCAGAATAAACATATGTATATATTTTGTATAAGTTAAACTGTAATGCTCATTATGTAAATGGTAAGAATGGAATACAAGTACACCATAATAGAAGCCATCACAATAAGAGTTGAACAGGGAAACTTTATATAAAAATTTAATACAGTCCCGAATGGGGCTATATGCCCAAAATTTTTTAAATGTATCTGGAAAATAAAATTAAAACTTATCACAATAATGTGATAGAGGTATAATTATTTTAATTTAATATTCCACAGTTTGGGAAAATCTGGAAAGATGACCAGTTTAGAAGAGACATCCTAGAATAAAGCAGCAACCTGTGTAGGCAAAGAATTATGATTGATAAGTTAACATAGAGGTTGAGTAGCCAAATTAATTATTACAACAAGCGGAGGAACGCATGGACGTACTTGCACATTTCAAACAAACATAATTGAAACATTGAATAAAAACTAAATTCTCAATGAATGGGAAACATGAGAAAGTTAAAGCAAGAAGTAACTTGAGATGCCTTGAACAGTTTTTCCCAACTGATACTATACCTGTAGCCATAAAAATATAACTCGGGATTAGAAGTATTGAGACTAGAAAGAAAAATTTAGTTTCTATTCGTATAACAAAACCCTCGCAACCGAAAATCGAAATTGCAGTGAAAGCAGGAATTTCGAAAAGAAACAACAGTCAATACCTTGTATGCTGCAAGAGTAAGAGAAATAAAGGATGGATCTCCAAGGTGAACACATTCACCGAGCTTACATCCTTCTACTATCTATAGTCGTATATTCAAACACCTGAACGAGTATACAAGACCTCAAATAAGCAGGAAAGGAAACTTTGACATTATCTAACAGGTCTAAATGAAAAAGAAGAGGTGTTGACTTCATTTAAACAGTGAGGAAACCAGAAGTCTGCAATGAGAAAATAATGTTAAATTTACCACAAAAATGTCTGAGGGAAAACTTCATACCCAACGTGACTGGAAATTGAAGAATCTTAAGTAGAAATGTTACGAAAGGGGAAGTTAAAATTTCACAAAAAAAGAACTCAGTTTAATCTAAAAGAAATAAAAGTGAGATGAACCCTAAATAAGCCAGAATGTCACTAAGCCAATCAATATAGCTATAGAGAATAAGTAAATTGAAAGAAGTAGACTATTAGACAATAAGCCAGCATGGTTAAACACACAAAACGTCATTGTGTCATTAAAATTAAAATCTCTGACGAAATTTAGACAGGAGAAGAGAACCTATATAAATTACAAAGTGGAATTAAGTTAAAGAATCTTACCAATCCTTCGAAATCTATTAAGAGGAATGGTGGAAATGTGTTGCAGTGATTCGACATACTGAAATCAAAAATTGTGCTCCAAACCACTGTGAAAACGAACTGTAGCTCTTGGTAGAAAAATAAAAGAGTGATAATCAATGAGAAATTAACCTTTTAAAAAGAACTATGACTAAAACCCTAATTAATCGCATCCCTACAAGTGTCAATCGATTAGGGATGTCACTCGAATCAAGACATCGAACTAGAGAACCCAAAAATCCGTCACATGATGAGGTACTAGAGGAGTTAGGTCTATGGCAGTCAAATTAATACAATAGATGTCGGAAAGTACACCCAAATCTCCATAGGGTTGCATAGGGTTCAAGAACTGGTTTTGTGAAATGATCATATTAATGTCGTCCCAATTTCATACGTAAAATTAGGTATAAAAATTAAGTAAAGTATGTCGAAAAATGGGTAAAGGGATGTTATGAAATATCTTGGTGTACTGACAATAAAAATCAACCAAACGTTGATTGCCAAATTAGCTTGGGAAATTCTCAAAATCTGATGCCCATTAATAGGGTGCCATCATTGTGATAAGACAAGTCTTTAGTCATACGTAAACCTTTAAACTGTGCAGAGGGAATGATATTGACTAATAGATAAAACCCTGATTTATTTAGGGTTAGATGCAATTAGAGCAAGGCTGAGAAATAGATTTTGAAACCCATGATAATAGGGGTATGAAAAAAAATTAGAATAAACTAAGTGAGTCACTACATTGTATATAGTATTTATATATATAAAATTAGGGTGATTAAACATGGTACCAATGAAACTCCTTTTTAATATACAAATTCAATAGAGGAGATTAGCTAATGAGAAATGAGGTAAGAGAGTATAACTAACGTGGTAAATATATATTATGTGAGGAGACCTCAGATAAATAAATAAATAAATAAATAAATATAAATATAAATATATATATATATATATATATATATAAATATATATATAAATATATATATATATATATATATATATATATATATATATATATATATATATATATATATATATATATATATATATATATATATATAAGGTATTATAAAGAAGAATAAGTAACAAATAAAATATACCATTTCATAATGGGTTTGTTAAGAACTTTGCAAAGTTGAAATCGTCACAATTGTTGCAATGGTTTTAAGACAAGGATAAGAATTAAATAATATCACAAAGGTACCTTGAGAGAAATAGTTAAGTGGGAGACTAGGATCTTGACCATTATGGCATTATTAGTGACAGAAGGAAAGATGTTACTCATATTTCGTCAAGATGTGATGAAAAAAAAATATTTGTGGAATGAGAGACATTACAAAATGGGATCTCTCTCACTTACAATAATCTTTGGGTTTCCATATATCTTTTGAATTTTTTCCATAAATGCAGTAGAAATTTTACTTCCTTTAAATGGATGAGATAATGCACAAAATTATGCATACATGCTAATTCTATCAACTAACACCATGATGACATTCTTTCCTTCGAACTTAGGTAAACCTGTGATAAAATACATTAAAATATCTTCCCAACATTGACATGGAATGGATAATAGTTATAGAAGGCCTGTTGAGTCTCAAATCTGCATCTTTCCTATACACCTTTCTAGACCTTTTTCATTCACCTGAACCTTCTAAGTTGTCAATATCATTGCATATTAATTGTAAAAGAGCATCTAAAATGGTTCTTAACTATGTTTTGTGTCTGCTGTTTGATTTATATTTTTGCTCATTTAGCTGCGAAATCTTGCCACTTTCCGCAGCTGCTGCAACTTTCCGCAGCCATTTTGTGAAAGTCTATGTTGCAGGTGTCTTCAGGGAAATCGAGCAACATGGGCAAGTCAGAAATGATGTGGACATGGATCGTGTCCTTTTGGCTCGGGCAAATTCACCTAAGGAGGCTGTGGTCAAAGGTGGCCAAGTGGAAGTCAACCGTAGAGTCCCACGGTGACAGGACTCTATTTCTCATCACGTGAAGACTTGTATGATCGTTTCTAATTTACGGGAGACACATCAACACCTGTACACGGCTCCATAAGCCGAATCCAACATCCACTCTTCATATATTTACTCCTCACCGCGGCCATGATGCTGGATCTCTGGACGTGATGGTTCACGTGTCTCTATCAGCATAAAATTTAGGGAATTAGTTATATCATTTTTGTTATAAATAACGCGTTTTCATACGCATAATAGTTAGCCTCCATATAGCTCTGTAATGTAATTGCGTTGCCACTGTGCTGTAATATCATTTCTCTGTTATGACTGCATTTTAATATATAAGAAGACTATGTTTCCAAGCATAATTTGTATTTGAAGGCTGTTGCCCGAGGCTGGTGCAGAGGGCCCCTGCACACGCTGAGGTTTTGTGCATTACTGTATAGTTTCTTGTTTTATTTCTTTAAGTTCATTGTGCCATAAGTCATTCACGTGTTTATACATTGCATCTTTCATGGTATTTATGTTTCATCTCTGTTCATAATCTTTCATGCTTTACATTTTACTTCTGTCCATAATCTTTCATGTTTTATGTTGTTGTTAACTGATCAATGTTCTTGTTTCAGATTACAAATAGGCAGCCCGGGCATTTGCATATCTTTTGACTAATGACATGGAATCAATATTGTTCTGCTGCTAATTTACTTTTCTTAGTTTTTGTTTAATTCCACTACTGCTTTGTTTATTTCAGTCTTGCACATTTGCTTCAGTAGTTAGATTTAGATATATTAAATTGCTCATGTCATTTTCAGTTACCTCCGAAAGCCATAGTTGGACTAATGGTGAGGGATTGAAGTATGAGTGTGTAGTTTGATATTAGTTTATTTTTCTGCAAATTAGATATCAGGTTGCTCAAGTTGTTTATGGTCACCTCCGAAAGCCATAGCTGGACTAATGGTGAGGGATCAGAATATAAGTTGATGTAATTTGATTTAGATTTACTTTGTTGCAACTCTTGGATTTCTTTAAGCATAGTTTCTTTTGTATTTGGACAGCAACAAGGATAATGAGTTTCATGATCAGTAGTTCACTGTTTGTTTGACCAGAATAGTGATGCAATTTCATTTTCTTTGAAGAATTAATTTTGTCATTGTGTGTTTTAAAATTCTTTTGAAGTTTGGAAAATCATTAGAAGGACATCATTGTCTTGAATATTTGTCTCCATACTTGTCTTTTAGAATTTCATAAAAATCCAAAAACGAGAAAAAGTAAGAGATAGGTTATCTTGCACATATAGTGCGCCACACTTCATCAGCTTACGAATCCTGGATTGATAAATTAATGTAGCAATTTAGGACACACTAAATTGACCAAAAAATTTGGCGCCGTTGCTGGGGAAGTGTAACTAGGTAGCCAATTTCTTAAAAAAAAAACAAAATAATAAAAGAAGGGAAAACTTGATAACTTCTTGAAGTATGCTCTCCTCTTGCACCTAGTGTGACCTGGAGGATCAGAAAAGAGACTTATTGGTTCATTAATTTCTTAAGTATGCTCTCTTCTTGCACCTAGTGTGACCTGGAAGATCCGAAAGAGAATTATTAGCCCAACTTAAACAAAAAAAAATAAAAAAATGACATGCATAGAGCAAGAGATTCTAGGGGAAGGTTTATAGCTAAAGCCAAGAGTTCGATTTTCACAACTCCATATTCTTCAAGGCATAGACAAGATTCACCACCATCTACCCCTAGCTTTAAGATTTTTGGAATTCAAGGAGCAGCTGAATTAGAGGATTCTCCCATACCACCTACTAAATCACATTTAGAAAAGGAAGAGACTCCCTCTCATCCTCCCTTGATAGAAGAACCAGAGGACTTTAAGAACTCTAAAGAAACTATCATGGCAGAGGAAATAATATATGGATTTGGAGGTAGAGGTAGAGGTAGAGGAGGAGGAAACAATGGAGACAACAATGGCGAAGGTAATAATGGAAGAAATAGTGAAGGAGACAACTTGTTTGGATTCCCTATAGTTGATGAGGAAACTCATACAATGATGAAAAATATCTCACCATCTGTCCTCCCCAACTTTTATGGATTGCGAAGTGAGGATCCTGAAACATTTCTGTTTGAGTTTGAAGTCGTGTGCCGAACCAATGACTATATGGAAGACTCTCAAAAACTCAAACTGTTTCCTTCAACATTGAAGGGAGCTGCTTTGAAATGGTTCATGGGATTAGCCACCCAATCTATTAGGACTTGGAATTATATGAAACAAACATTTTTGGATAGATACTTGGACTATTGTATGCCCACCAATCACAAGGATGAGGTATTCAAAATGATGCAAAAAGAAGATGAAAATTTGGAAGATTTACTTGAAATATTTCAATACAACTTAAAAAGAGAAAAGATGAGAAACTTAGATGATGAAACCTTCAAAGCCCTCATATTAAAATCCATTAGAGATGAATGGATAGATATTTTAAACATGATGGGGAAAGGAGACATTTCTCAACTTCCACTTCGTGACATAACAAAACTATGTGTCCATCTCTCAAGAGGAAAATCTAAAACAGGAAAAGGGCCTAGGGATCCTTCTCTTATTAGGGCTAACAAATCTGCAATTGGATCAGTAAGTAGGGCAAAGATTGGTAATATGCTTGATGAATTCAAAACTGATATCTTAGGGAGCCTTAGTGAACAACTAGACACCCTTAAAATCCAAAACAAGTAGAAAGCAGAAACAGATGCTCTAGCCATCTTTTGTCCGAAATGTAGGAAGAAAAATGCTTTAAGGGAATGTCCCTTGGATGCAAAAGTTGTAGAAACATGTATAATTTGCTCATAGAATCATGAGATCAAGGATTGTCCTTCAATTCCTGGACTCAAAGCTGTCTTTCAAGAAGACCCAAATTCAGTAGAATCTCTTTGTTTTGTTACAAGAAGACCTTGGCAGGGACAACAAACTCAAGGGTTTAACAACCCTATGAATCTTCAAACCCCACCAAATTGGAATCCTTCGCAGCAACCTTGGCCCCAACATCAAAATCCATATCACCCATGGGTACATGGGATGCAAAATCCTTATGGGAGATTTTCTCAATTTTATCAATATCCTCCATCTTTTCAAAATCAACAAGCTCCACAACTTCCAAACCCAAATCCACAACTTTCATTGCCATTTCCACAACAAAAACCTTCTCAACAAAATCCAAATCCTCAACTCATGCTCCCATACCAACAAAAGACAAATCAATTTCCAGCTCAGCCATTGCCAAATCCTAACAATAAAAATCCTCAGAATACTTACATGATAGAAGGACAACAATTTCCTACCTATATGATTGTTCCTCTCAATGATGTACAACTCAGATCTGGTAGAGTTTTAGAAAAACCTTCTATAGATGACCAAGAGCAAGATACCTCCGAGGAGGACTCTCTTGAAGCCAATAAGGGTTATGAGGAAGTATCTCTTCAAAACTCAAAAATTCAAAAAGAGAAAGAAAATTTAACACCCACAACTCCTATAGTTGAGCAACCTGCATCTTCATCTACACCTCCTTTTCCTGAAAGACTACAAATTGACAAGGGGGCGGAAAAACAAATCTTGTTGCCTAACTATGATTTTCTAGATGAATTGAAGAATTTTTGTATCAAGATTCCCTTGCTACAAGCCATTCGAGAGATTCCTATACTAGAAAAAACAATAAAGGAGTTGAGTTTTAAAAGACCAGGAAGGAAACTAAAAGACACAAGAAGAATCCACCTGGTAGGAAAAATTGTAGATATTATGATGGGAAAAATTACCATGCAGAAGTATGTAGATCCAGGAAGTCCAATTGTAAAGACACATATAAATGGGATAGAAATTCCAAACACATTGATTGACTTAGGGGCTGCTATCAACATTATGAGTAGACAGACTATGGACCAGCTAAAACTTCCTAACCTTCTTTTTAGACCTACTTTACTGCAACTTACAGATCGATCAATTATTAAACCAGATGGTGTATTAGAAGATATTTCAGTCTCCTTAGATTCTTGGGAATATCTAGTAGCTTTTATGATTTTGACTCCCAAGAGTAATCTAGGAGGGCACCCACTTATCTTAGGAAGACCTTGGCTAGCCACAGCTGATGCTTTTATTAGTTGTAGATCTGGGGATATGTACATTTCTAATGGTAATTCGACAAAGAAATTCAATTTGTATCCTCCAACAAAAGAAATCACAGAAGTAGGAGACAATGAATGGGTCGATGATGAGGACACTATACAACCTGTCTTTACCATTTTTGAAATCAGTGAGGATAGTCAAATTCTGAACACATTAGAAAATTTTGAGACATCTTCAAAATATGACCCCACACAATTTCAGTTGGAATCTGACATAGAATATTTATCATCAAGACAAATGTCTCTTTACTCTATGGAAGAGTTTGGTAGTTCTACCATTGAAATTTTTCCAGGGAAAACATTGAATATCAACAAACATTTGGAAAAGTCACAACAAGAAGAACTAATCAAAATCTTGCAAAAACATTCTACTGCATTTGCATGGGAGTATACTGACATGAAAGGTATTGATCCTAAGACTTGAATCCATCATATCTATATTGAGGAAAATAGTAGACCAATCAGACAACCTCAAAGAAGGATGAATCCAAATCTTAGGGAGATAGTGAAAGAAGAGCTCCAAAAACTACTCAATGTAAACTTCATTGATCCAATTTCAGATAGCCGATGGGTTTCTCCTTTGGTTATAGTACCTAGAGAATGGTAAATGGAGGGTATGCATTGATTACAGGGAATTGAACAAAGCAACTTTGAAGGATCACTTTCCTTTGCCTTTTATCAATCAGGTATTAGATACATTAGCAGGTAAAAAGTACTTTTCATTTTTGGATGGTTTTAGTGGCTATAATCAAATTCAGGTAGCACCTGAAGATCAAGATAAGACCACATTTACTTGTCCATGGGGAACTTTTGCCTACCGAGTACTTCCTTTTAGGTTATGTAATGCACCTGCAACATTCCAAAGAGCAGTACTAGGAATTTTTTCTGATCTAATCCATGATTGTGTAGAGGTTTATATGGATGATTTTACGGTTTATGGTAATTCATTTGAAGAGGCATTAGAAAATTTGGAAAAAGTTCTTATAAGATGTAAAGAAACAAACCTTTCATTAAGCCATGAAAAATTCCTTATGATGTTTACTGAAGAGATTGTTTTAGGACATCATATTTCAGGAGATGGGATTAAGGTTGATAGATCAAAAGTTGAAGTCATCTCCAAGTTACCTATTCCAAATTGTCAAAGAGATGTTAGAAGTTTTCTAGGATTTAATGGTTACTATAGAAGATTTATAGAAAACTTCACTAAAATAGCATCTCCACTCTTCAAATTGCTTACAAAAGACTGTGAATTTAAATGGGATCCTGATTGTCAATCGGCCTTTGAAACTTTGAAAACAAGAATATCTGAAGCACCTATCTTGAGAGGACCAAATTGGAAACTCCCTTTCCATATTTCTACGGATGCTTCAGATACAGCTCTAGGAGCTGTGTTGGGTCAAAAAGATTTAGTTCCTTATGCCATTTATTATACCAGTAAAAATTTGACTCCCACAGAGTTGAATTATACTGTGATTGAAAAAGAGTTTTTAGCTGTTGTTCATGCAATTAATAAGTTTAGACATTACATAACAGGCTATGAAACTTTTATTCATACTGACCATTCTGCAATTAGATATTTAATGAATAAACCTGTTACTAATGGCAGAGTGACAAGATGGCTCTTACTTTTACAAGAATTCAATATTACTGTGTTGGATAGACCAGGGAAACAAAATACAGTAGCTGATTTCTTGTCTAGGATTCATAATACTAAAGAAGATTCTCCTGTAGAGGATAAGTTTCCTGATAAATACTTGTTTGTAGTAACTATTAAGAATCCTTGGTATGCAGATATTGCTAACTATTTGGTTACAGGGAAACTGCCTTCACATTTATTTCCAAGTGAAAAATGAAAAATTATTCAGGAGAGTTCAAAATATTCATGGATTTCTAACGAATTGTTTAAAACAGGGCCAGATCTTGTGATCAGAAGATGTGTCAGGGAAGATGAGATGCCTGATATCCTTAAGGCATGTAATAACGAACCATGCGGTGGACACTTTGCAGACAAAAGGACGACCTATAAAATCCTCTCTTTAGGATATTATTGGCCTTCCCTCTTCAAAGATGCAAAAAAATATGTCAAAAGGTGTGACAGCCGCCAAAGAGTAGGGAAACCTACCCTTTCAAATGAAATGCCATTGCAACCACAGGTACTCATCGAACCCTTTGAAAAATGGGCTTTAGATTTCAGAGGACCTATTAATCCACCATCTAAGTAAAAGAATTATATATTGGTTTGTACTGATTATGTTACTAAATGGGTAGAAGCCAAAGCATTAGTATCTGCTACTGAAAATTCAGTTGTTCATTTTCTTTATGAGGATATTTTTACTCGCTTTGGTGTTCCAAGAGAAATTGTGACAGATCAAGGAAGCCAATTCACATCCAACCTGGTGGAGAAGCTGATGGAAGAATACGAAATCAAGTATAGAAGATCTACTCCTTACCATCCGCAAGAAAATGGTCAAGTGGAGTCTACCAACAAAGTTCTCGAAAGTATCATCACCAAAACTATTCATCTACATAGAAGAGATTGGGCAGAAAGGCTTCCTGAAGCCTTGTGGACCTACAGAACTACATGGAGAAATACAACATGACATTCTCCCTATGAACTTGTTTATGGGAAGGAAGTCCTGCTCCCTATTGAGTTCCAAGTCAAGACCTTCAAGATATCAGTTCAGTTGGGGATGGATCTATCAGAAGCCCAAAAGCATAGAATGGAGTAGTTGAACGAGCTAGATGAGATCAGAAAAGAGGCAATTTTAAGAACTAATCTAGTTCAATATCAAAGAGCTAAATGGCATGACAAGTACATCAAAGAGAAGAAGTTTCAATAAGGAAATTGTGAATTGTTATTTGATTCCAAGTTTAAAGATTTTCAAGGAAAATTTCAGACTCATTGGCTTGGGCCATATGAGATTGACAAGATCTTTAGCAATGGAGCAGTAAGAATCAAGACCATTGAAGAGTTTAAAACTCCTCTTATTGTGAATGGCCACAGATTGAAAGTTTATCATAAGCCACTCTCAAAAGAGGAATTTGTCAAAATGTTTCAAGAAAATTCTGCAATCAGGCTGGTACAGAAGAATTCTTCTTCTACACGAGCCTATCTTTTTTTCTTTTCAGTTAAAAAAAAAATAAAAAATTGTATAAGCCTGAAAACCAATCACTGATTGGCAGTCTTATACAGAAAATGTACGGTGAAAATCAAGAACACCTGACACCCTATATTTTCCAAAAAAAAAAAAATCTCTCTTTCATTTCACAAGTTTTGTGACCACCCATTCCACTTCATTCCACTTCATTTCACTCCATTTCATTCCATTTCACTTCATTTTATCTATTTCATTCCATTTCACCAATAAAATTCTCTTTCATGACCATTTCCATTTAGTCAATTGTCATCCGTTCATTTCCATTCACCCAAATAATAGCTGTGTCAGTTTCCGCAGCTGACATCTGTTTCCGCAGCTGACACCAGTTTCCGTAGCTACCACTCTGTTTTTCAAAAGAATGTACAGCCAGATGTTATTTCCACAATCATGAAATCAAATGCAGGTATGAGGACCAATTATGAAGACATGGGGCATTCAAGATATCAATGAGTAGAAACTAATTGAAGACCAAGGAAAAATGGCAAGAATTCCAAGGTATGAGTAAAAATTTATTTCAAATAGCATTTAAGCACATTTTTATATAGTTATAAACCATAAGCTCCATTATGTGTAATGATTGTATTGACAAACTCCGTAACCACTCCATGATCTCTGTACAATCCTCCCACAATCCTTGCATTCATTCTCAAACGGTCCCATAATTAAACCTCCGATCTTCACTCAAACTCCGATACTCCACCTGTGATGATGAAACGTGGTTGATTTGACTACGGGTTCTTTCAGCTGCATGAAATCCGTAGTCATTGTATAAACGTGCTTACATTTACTCTGCAGCCACCAAATTTAAAAAAGTGCCGGATGTGTTATACTCCTCCTATTATTCTATTAATCTCACAGCCGCATTTCCGCCATGCTCGCGTAACCCTTCTCTGTTCCGCTTCACCCCATTTCATTCTCTGTTACGCTACAGTATGTATACCCATTTTCTGATATCTACCTACAGTCATCGTGCTCATTTCCGTTCATTCAGCGGTCCTACCTCCATTGAACCCTCCTCACGTAGGCAAGTTTTTAAAGAGCAGAAAGAAGGATGGGTAAATTGTTGAGAGCAAAACCAGAGGGACCTAAATTCATGGAAGGATACCCGCAAGTCAGGGATATATTGAAGAAGGAAAAGTGGCTGCGGTTTATCCAAAAGTTTAGAGGCTACCATAAAGAGGTGACAAAAGATTTTTCAAGGTCTTTCAATGGCCTGGAGGTAGAGATTGGAGACCTTAAGTTTATGGTGAATGAGGCATCTATAGCATCTGCCACAAAACTTCCTCAAGAGGGTGAACGTTGGTTTAAGAACAAAAGCATTAGTGATGAAGCCTGGAGAATAATTCTACATAGCCCAGGTATGGACATAACTATTTTTAAAAGAGGAATTCCTGTTCATGCTTTGAAAGAGGAATGGGCTAATTTGCTGCTAGTTGTTCAAAAATTTATCACCTGTGAGGGTTGTTTTGGGTCAATGTATATGTACCATACCAGATTGTTGATGAACTTTCTAGATAACCAGACCCTCAATCTGCCATACATTTTATTAAATAGTTTGAAGAAGATGTCTATGACTGTTCAGAAGCATTTAGGGGATGTAGAACCACATCTATATCACCATGGTCTTGTGAAATTTTTTATTGAAAAATAGTTAAAAGAGAACAAGGACACATGGGAACAATTTTTGATCAGAAATTTCTTTGAAGAACCCCAAGAAATTCCTGAAGGTAGCACATCAAGAAGGAGTAGGAGAAAAAGAACAAATGATGAAACTCAAAGTACTCCTACTACTACAATTGAAAGAAGTAGTAGGGAAGAGAGACTGCCAAAAAGGAAGAAGAAAGAAACCAAGGGTAGAAAGCCAATAACATCAAAAGAGAGAAAAAGTATTGAGGCTATGCATCAAACCCCTTCTTCCGAAGAAGATCATCAAGTGTTATCTAAGAGACTAGTTCACCTTCAAGAACAGTCATATATGGCCAAGAAGAAAGGGAAAGGAAAACAAAAGCAAAAAGACAGTGGTCCACAACGTGTGAGAAGAAGTTCTAGGCTTAAGGGGAAGTTGAGGAAAACGCAAACGAAAGGACACCATTTTATTGATTTGGGAGAAGAAACATCTGAACAATCCCCAGCTAACCATAGTCCATCTCACTCTCAGTCAAACAGTGAACCTAGTTCATTTCATTCTCAGTCACACATTGAACATAGTCCATACCATTCTCAGCCAGACGCTGATGTGAGCCTTTCTCAGCCAGATTTTGAAGACAACTCTCCTCCACGGCATTTTGGGGACAGCCCAATAAAAACAACACCTGATATAGACCCAAAGCAGCAAGAAGTATATGATTATATAGAATCTTTAGAAAAAGTAGCTACGGGTCCCAGTACTTCGTCCACTCAGCCTCACACAGCACAAGATGATCTAGTCCAATCACTGAAACAAGAAGTCTTTGAGCTAGAGCTTTTAAATAGACACATTAAAAATGAAAATGAGACATTGAAGGAACAAAGAAAATTGGACAAAATCATTCATGATAATACCATGCTACATCTAGGAATATGGCAGAAGAAGAACAAGAAATTGAAAAAGAAATGCCAGAAGTTAAGCAGAGCACTGGTTAATATCAAATTTAGATGCTTAATGAAGAAGCCCGGGATGTTAGCAGCACCAAGGAAGAAGAGGAGAGGATTGGATGTACTGGCTGAAGTGTCAAGGCATATGAACTGAAAAAGGATTATCAAAATTTTGGTTGCATGAGGACATGCAACACCTTCACAGTGGGGGTATGTTGAGTCTCAAATCTGCATCTTTCCTATACACCTTTCTAGACCTTTTTCATTCACCTGAACCTTCTAAGACGTCAATATCATTGCATATTAATTGTAAAAGAGCATCTAAAATGGTTTTTAACTATGTTTTGTGTCTGTTGTTTGATTTAGATTTTTGCTCATTTAGCTGCGGAATCTTGCCACTTTCCGCAGCTGCTGCAACTTTCCGCAACCATTTTGTGAAAGTCTATGTTGCAGGTGTCTTCAGGAAAATCGAGCCACATGGGCAAGTCAGAAATGATGTGGACATGGATCGTGTCCTATTGGCTTGGAAAAATTCACCTAAGGAGGCTGTGGTCAAAGGTGGCCAAGTGGAAGTCAACCGTAGAGTCCCACGGTGAAAGGACTTTGTTTCTCATCACGTGAAGATTTGTATGACCGTTTCTAATTTACGAGAGACACATCAACACCTGTACACGGGCCCATAAGCCGAATCCAACATCCACTCTTCATAAATTTACTCCTCACCGCGGCCATGATGCTGGATCTCTGGACGTGATGGTTCACGTGTCTCTATCAGCACAAACTTTAGGGAATTAGTTATATCACTTTTGTTATAAATAATGCGTTTTCATACGCATAATAGTTAGCCTCCATATAGCTCTGTAATGTAATTGCGTTGCCACTGTGATGTAATATCATTTCTCTGTGATGACTGCATTTTAATATATAAGAAGACTCTGTTTCCAAGCGTAATTCCTATTTGAAGGCTATTGCCCGAGGCTGGTGCAGAGGGCCCCTGCACACGCTGAGGTTTTGTGCATTACTGTATAGTTTCTTGTTTTATTTCTTTAAGTTCATTGTGCCATAAGTCATTCACGTGTTTATACATTGCATCTTTCATGGTATTTATGCTTCATCTCTGTTCATAATCTTTCATGCTTTACATTTTACTTCTGTCCATAATCTTTCATGTTTTATGTTGTTGTTAACTGATCAGTGTTCTTGTTTCAGATTACAAATAGGCAGCCCGGGCATTTGCATATCGTTTGACTAATGACATGGAATCAATAATGTTCTGCTGCTAATTTACTTTTCTTAGTTTTTGTTTAATTCCAGTACTTCTTTGTTTATTTCAGTCTTGCACATTTGCTTCAGTAGTTAGATTTAGATATATTAAATTACTCATGTCATTTTCAGTTACCCCCGAAAGCCATAGCTGGACTAATGGTGAGGGATTGAAGTATGAGTGTGTAGTTTGATATTAGTTTCTTTTTCTACAAATTAGATATCAGGTTGCTCAAGTTGTTTATGGTTACCTCCGAAAGCCATAGCTGGACTAATGGTGAGGGATCAGAATATAAGTTGATGTAATTTGATTTAGATTTACTTTTTTTCAACTCTTGGATTTCTTTAAGCATAGTTTCTTTTGTATTTGGACAGCAGCAAGGATAATGAGTTTCATGATCAGTAGTTCATTGTTTGTTTGACTAGAATAGTGATGCAATTTCATTTTCTTTGAAGAATTAATTTTTTCATTGTGTGTTTTAAAATTCTTTTGAAGTTTGGAAAATCATTAGAAGGACATCATTGTCTTGAATATTTGTCTCCATACTTGTCTTTTAGAATTTCATAAAAATCCAAAAACGACAAAAAGTAAGAGATAGGTTATCTTGCACATATAGTGCGCCACACTTCATCAGCTTACGAATCCCAGATTGATAAATTAATGTAGCAATTTAGGACACACTAAATTGACCAAACAGGGCCCAAGGTCTTAATTGTCTCAAATTTGTTTTGCTAGCAAGCCAAAAATTCTACCACAAAATTTTGAATATCAGATTTAAGGCCATCCAAAAAAAATTATTTCTTGAACCTGTGGTGAGATTTTAAAAATGTTGAATGTCCTCCTAAAGGAGAAGTGTGCAATTCCAAAAGAATATTTTGTTTTATTTGGGAATTCTTAGAAATATATAAGTGATATTTGTACCAGAATGAATCATTTTTGCAATTGAATGTGTCAGATGTTCTAGGATCTTGCTGCAACGTTTGAATGAGTTTCCACACTTCTTCATCCTTCTTCTATTAATCCCTTGCTTAGGTTATCCAAACTGGTTGGATAATAGAAATGGAACAAAGAAATGCTTCCACCTCTTCATCCTTTATTAAGAGTGCATATACAACAACATCTAGCTTCTTTGAAGATATTCTTTGTTCCAAAAAGTGTTTCATACTATCATTATCATTTTTTATCTCGAAGTCTCTTCCCATTAGGTAAGGTCGTCATTTCTTTAGTGCATGTAGTATTTCCAACATTTCCTTCTCATAAATAAATTTATGTAAAAACTTTCCTTTTATTGGAAAAATTTCAAAATATTTGGGTCTTCCTTCTTGCATTAAAACAACACCAATTCCATTTCCTCCCCAATAATTTTTTTTGTGAATTCTAGTGTAGCTAAGACTGGTGCTAGGCACATTTCCTCTTTAAGATGTTAAAAGGCCTTAATTGCTTCAGAAGTCTATGAAAAATCATCTTTCTTCAATAATGTTGTTAGAGGTGCTATTATTCTCCCATAATTATTAACAAACTTGCGATAATACCCTGTTAACCTGAGAAATCCTCGCAACTGCTTTACAGTTTTGGGGACTTTCCATTCCTTAATGGATTTAATTTTGTTAGGGTCTACCTTAACACCCTCATGAGATACAATATGACCCTGATATTCTACCTCTTGTACTCCAAAGAAATATTTGGATGTTTTTGCATATAATTGTTTCTCCTACAATAGTTTGAGCACCCTGTCAACATGTTGAACATGATTCTTTTAAGACCTGTTGTATTTTAGTATATTATAAAAAATAATAGCACAAATTTTCTAAGGAAGGGTTTGAAAATGGAATTCATCAACCCTTGAAATGTAGAAGGTGCATTGGTAAGGCCAAAAGTCATGACCAAAAATTCATAATGACCCTCATGAGTTCGAAATGATGTTTTTAGAATATCCTCAGTGTTCATTCTAATTTCATGATATCCTGAACGAAGATCCAACTTGGTAAAATAAATTGCTCCATGTAATTCATCCAATAATTCATCAATCACAGGTATGGAAAATTTATCCTTAATATAGAGCTTATTTATATCCCTATAATCTGGACACATACACCATGATCCATACTTCTTATGCACCAATAATACTGGAGTAGAGAAAGACCTTTGACTAGGTTGAATTATAATAGCCTCTAACATCTCTGCAATCATATGTTCAATTTCACTCTTATGGAAATAAGGATATCGATAAGGCCTGATGTTTGGAGGAACACTTATTGGAATCAAATGAATAGAATGATCATGATCACAAATAGGTGGGAGTCCTTTGGGAGTTTCAGACACCTTAGAATGATTGTCCAAGGATTTTTGGAGATCTAGAGAAATAAATGATTTTGATGTTGGAACTTCTAGTGAGAATAATTGTGCAATTACGCCTCATTGTTATTTCTTCGAAATATTTGTCATGACATTAGAGCTTAATATCTTTCTCTGATTCCCTGCGATACCCTGTAATTAAACAGCCTTTCCTTTCAAAAGAAATTCAAGAAAAGTTCTTGAAAATTAAAAGCTACCATCCCCAATGATTCTAACCATTAAACTCCTAGTACAACATTAGCACCTCACATTAGAATGGAAAGAATTGGACTATTCAAAACATATTCCCCCATTATTAGCTTGATATTATTGAATTTTCAAGAGAAATTTATAGTTCCTCCTTTTGCAACCATAACTTGACATTCTGGTGCTGGGTATAGGAAACAATTCAATTTCTTGGCTACCTTACAAAGAATTAAATTATGCGTACTACCAAAATCAATCAACACTATTAACTTTTTCTTCTTGATATGTCCTTATATATTGAGAGTTTGAGGAGTGGTAATTCCTAGCAATGCATTACACGATATGGTCAGACTCATTTATTCTTCTTCTAGGGTTGGCTCCTAGTGTATATCCTCTTTTTTTGAAGTTTCTTGTTCATTTTCTTCGTCCTCTTCACAATCTATGTAAAATAATTTCTTCTCAGCAAACTTATGACCTTTAGTTTATTTTCTATCATAGCTGTAGAAAATCCCTTTTTCTCTTTTCTCTTCAAATTGTTGTGCTGTCAACATTTTAGGTTGTGAAAGTCTAGGAGTAGCAACACTTCCATCTTTATAGATGTGAGTCATAGGTTTCATTGTCGCCATAATTTTACATTCAGTTTTTCTTGCCAATCTGAATTCCTTCTCTAATGAATCAGGTTCCCAAAAGAGAACTTCATGTTGGATTTTATCCTTTAAAGTCCATATGAAGACATCAATCCTATGTTCCTCTAGAATATCAGTTACCCTTATATTCAAATTTTGGAAGTCCTCAATGTGCCCCACCACTGAACCCTTTTGTTTGAGATTGATCAATTTGCTAAAGAAGGTGTTGGTCTTTGTATCCTCATAATGTGCTATCATTTCCTCCGTAAAAACCCACCAAGTAACAATTTTTTTATGGGAGAAAAGTAATCAATACCATACACATGTATTTTGTTCTAAATGTAAAGTTGCAATCCGTACCTTTTGTCTGTTTTTGACATTATTGAGATCAAAATATTGCTCCATCTATAGTATCCATGTTACAGGATCCTTGCCATCAAAAATATGGTGGTTCTTCCATCCAAAATTAGGGTTTATGAAATCATGATTAACCTTTATATTTTTCTCATCATGACTTTCCGCTATTATATTTTTGCCATTGGGAAACATTTCTTGTATCAACTTTTCCAAACCTTGAATGACTGCTTTTATATCATTCTTCATGTTTTCCATGTTGTCTTTCAATTTTTCTTCCATGTAATCGCTATGAGATTCCATGTCAGCTTCCATGCCCTCCATCTTAGCCTCCATGCCATCCATCTTAGCTTCCATGCCTTTCTTCAAACCATCCATCTTAGCTTCCACACCTTTCTTCAAAATTTCCATTTCATTTTTTGTTGCTCTTTGCGAGAGCGAAATTTGGTGCACTTGCTCTTGTAATTTTGATATGTCATGTTGAAATTATTCATCTTCATGAGTCATAGTAGAGCCTTCTAAAGGAATAATGGGCGTTGAATTCTTTTTAGGGGGAATTTTATAACCAAATAATAATATTTGTTCTACAATATTCCCTTGGAATCAATTCAAACTGAATTTTCGTACAAGACTTACGTAATTCGAAAAATAAAATACACACCATTTTCTTGATTTTGAGCAGCTCGATATTCCCTTGGATCTTCAATATCTTAAATTTGGCCCTGTAGTAGACCTTTGAAGCTTATTTCAAATGCCATAGTTCTGACCTGATTTGGATTCTTCAAGAAAATCTTTGTCCAATATCCTACAATTACCTAATTATGGATTGGTTCAGTAGAGCGAACTTGTATGGCATGCCATGTGTTATTGTTTTGCTCCTTAGGCTTTGAATTTGATAAAAAGGAAAATATAGTCTGTGTACTTATGGCAACGTTTTAAAGAATTCTAATCTGATGCTCAGAGAGAGAGTCGTGATGGTTTTCCCATGGTCACCTCTTTGAGATGAAATTCGTGGGCCTAAAAAAAACCTAACTTCCATAGATCATATCTCTGAAAATGTTGCGCACCAAGCTCTAAAATTGTTACACGGCATTCCTCAAGATTTTGGATTTGCTTTGTAAACATTTCAGCTTCTGAAACCTCGCAGAAAAAAAGGTATATTAAAAATTCCACAATGACCTGTTTAGGTTAAATTGAAGAGCCTGGGAAAAACCCTAACTTCCACAGATCATATCTCCCAAAATATTGTGAACCAATATCTAAAATTTTACCACAACATTCCTCAGGATTTTAGCTTTACGTTGTAAAATTTTCATCTTCTGAACCTTTGTAGAAAGAATGTTATTTCAAAAATTCCATGATGTCCTATTTGGAGTAGAAAAACCCTATAATCTAAAGTTCTGATACCAAATGTTATCAAACCAGCACAAAAATAGAAGAAAAGAAAGATAAATGGCTTCGAAATCAGCCACCGCAAGGGGGAAACCTCCAATACGTTACATAGATGAACAATTCTTGGATGATACAAATGACAAAACCTCTTTCTATATATAGGATTATATGGAGTAACAATATAATCCTAGTCGACCTAACAATAATAATGTAAGGGAACAATAATACAAATATTGGGGTTACAGGGGTACAACAATAACAATAAGGGGGTTACACTAACAACAATAAGGGACTATACTAGTAATATATGGGCCTAAAATTTTTCCTTTCTGGGTAAATTTTTTTGAGGTAGAGCCCTTTGACAGGGTTAGCTATGTATGTATCGCCGAGCTCTAAAAGGATGTATACTCCCTTGAGGAGGAAATATTTATGATGTAAGGACCTTTCCATAATGTTTCGAACATCTTGGGTCCTAAGGCCTCTTTTGCAACATCGTAGCGGTGGACTAATTCCCCCTCTGAAAATGAGTGAGGGGTGATGTTGCACTCGAATGATGCTTTTACCCTTTTTTTATGTGCTTCATTATGTTGGAGTTACTCTCGTCGATTTTCGTTGATGAGTTATTACTATACCAACCATTTATCTAAATGGTGGGTATCATCGAGGAGTTTTATAGCTACTTGTAAGTTTACATTACACGTTCAATGAGAATCACGACTTCTACTCCGTACACTAGTTGGAAAGGTCTGAATACTTTTGAGGTTTTGAATCTCGTGAGATATGCCTAGAGGGTTGAAAAATCCATATGGTGCCAGCTTCTGTTATGGTTTTTGACCATATGCTATATCATTGTTTTGAGTATTTTGTTAACAACTTCTATGTGTCCATTGGAATGTGGGTAGTATGGTGACGCAATTCATGTGTGAATCATAGGTGATGAGACAGCTCTTGGAATATTTCATTTTCGAAATGATTTTCGTCAATGAAGACTAATTATTTAGGCAAACCGGACCGTGCGATGACATTGTTGAAGAGAAATCGTGTTGCGGTCTCTTCCATATTGTCATACGTAGGCATGGATTCTGCCATTTGGTGAAATATTAGACAACTACCGTAATGTATTTGTGGTGTCCAAAATATGCAGTGTTGAAATTAATAAATTCAATTCCCCATTTGCAAAAGGGACCAGCAACAGTGACCCGGTGAAGAGGAGCATGAGCTACTCTTGCCTTGTGGGCGAAGTGTTGGCATCGCTCACACCATTTGACTACTTGAACACAATTGTGGAATAGGGTGGGCCAGAAATAATCTACCCATAGGAATTTTGGATGGTAGCCATCCCTGAGAGGTGGTCGCCGCAAGCCCCACTATGATAGTAATTTAGGGCTTTCCTAGCTTAGTCGTGCATGAGGAATTAGTGTAAAATAGTGTCAACGCCTCATCGATAAAGGACGTTCCCCATGAGGAGGTATCGAGGGGTCTGGTGGTGTATGCACCTTCGGTCGTCACATGTGAGGTTTAGCTTTAACTTTTGGCTTTGTAAGAATAGGAGGATATCGTCGTACCAAGGATCTTGAGTCGTCACTAGAAATAGATGTTCATCTCGTAGTTAGTCGTTAACTAGGGATCCTTTAGTCAGACTTGGGAGGCCAGTGGTGAAGTCACCTAACATTACTCTTTTGTTTCTCTAGGGGGAGCTAAACTGCAAGTCGAATTCCTACAATATGACTACCCATCAAGCATATTTGTGGTTAATCAAATGACGGGTTAGCATATATCTCATGTGGTTGATAGCTACTATGACTATTTTAGTCCGAAGGATGATGTAATGACAATTGTTTTGTACTGCGTGTATATGGGCTAGGGCTTTTTTTCGTCAGGTTCATATTTTAAAGTGAGTCTAGATAATTTATTACTAATGTAATAGACTATGTGTTCTATATCATCTGGTTTGTCTTGGACTAAGACCCCAGCTATGGCAGTGTCTGATTCTGATAGGTTTAGGGTGTAGTATTTGTCATAATTTGGTGGGTTGATTAAAGGGTTGAAGACCATGTGTCTTTTATCACCTTAAAAAATTGTTGAGTTTGATCATCCCATTTAACCACGATATCCAGATGGATTAGGCATAGGAATCCTTGTGTGCAAGTGGCATAGTAGGAAAAAATGCATCTTAATAAGTTGGCTTTCACCTGCAAGATTTGAATTTCCCTGATTGTTTTTGGTGGTGGAACCTCTTTGATTTCCTGCACCTTGAGGGGGTCCACTTTGATCCCTTTTTGGGATACGGTGAAGCATAATATTTTACCAGCATTGACACAAAAGATGTAGTTGAGAGGTTTCAAGTGTAGGTTGTAGTGTCCATACCGTTGGAATACCGACCGTAAATCCTCTAGATGATCACTTTGATTCTTGGATCAAACAGTGAGGTCATCCAAGTAAGCTAAGATGATGTGGGCGAGGTCATGGAAGATATAGCTCATGGCCCACTGGAAGTTGGCTCCAGTGTTTTTAAGACCGAAGGGCATAACCTGGTGTGCGAATGTTCCCCAAGGGATAGTGAATGTTGTCTTATAATGATATATGTGTAATATTTGAAATTGATTGTACCATGAGAATTTTTCCATGAAGGGAAAGGCTTCATTATTGGTGCAATCATCAATGTCTTGGTCAATAAATTCGGTAAGGTAGTTATCCTTGGGGAAAAATTTATTCAAATCTCATAAATTGGTGAAAACTTGAATGGTGCCCTATTTTTTCATGATGGGAATAGGGTTGGAAACCCACAACATGTAATAAATTGGGTTGATGAATATGAATTTATGAATCTTGTCAATTTATTGCTTGATTTCTTCTGCCTTAGATGGGCGTAATTGAAGTTGTTTTTGGCGGACTGGTGGTATGTCAGTCTAGGTTTCAATGTGGTGTTCTACAATAATGGGGCTAAGCCTCAGAATTTCTGAATAATACCATGCAAATATGTCCCTTTACTCTTGTAACAAGTTTGTGTAGGTGACTACCTCATTAGGGGAACATGCCGCCCCTAGTGATGTTTCTTTGATTTTGCTTGGTTTTCCCGACATATTCACCTTAATGGTTGTCGAAATATTCAACATATTCCATTCTTCAAATGCATTGAGCGCTGAGATGTGTTTTTTGAACAAATATACCTTCCCAGATGGGAAGTATTCTTTAGATTCAATGGTGTATATCTCTTTTCTTTTTGCATTGTTAGGTCCGAATGTTTTTTCTAGAAGAAAAAATGAACGGTGATGCATTGAGTCCGATGGAAAATCTGGTTCTGTCATGGCCTTTAGAATATCCTCTTCTGAGCGAAACAATATTTCTAAGGGGTAATTGGTTTATGCAATGCCGTGAGGAATTTTTTTGGGCCTAACTGTGCTGGTCGACTGATCAAGAGATCATGTCCAAGTTATAAAAAATTCTCAAAAATGAAAGTGATTAGAAGTGGTTGCAATCTAAACAACCGAAAAAGGTATCTTCGCTATGATTTTGGCACCATAAATGGTTCTCAAAACCGAGGTCATATGAAAAAGTTATCAAGGTTTGAAAATCCTAGTAAACTACAAAAAAAGGACTTTTGACTTAGTATGACTATGTACATTTTATGAAAAAAATATATGTCAAATGAAATGTTTTTTAAGGTTGGAGGAGGCCATTCAGTAGGTGCCACGTGGCCTAAGTAGAGGCTACCACGTGGCCCTAGGCCTATTTGATGAAAAAAAGGTCAAAGGCAAAAACAAATTGTTGTTTGAAGGGCCGACCTAACACCATGGCTAGCCTAAGCGAGATTCAGGTCTAGCTACATGCGTTTGGAGAAACCCGACACCTCGGGCAGATAGGCCCAACCTGCACGCAGCTTGAATGGCTAGTCGGGTCAAGTTGGACTCATTATCAACCAAAATGTTTGTGATTTAGTAGGAGTTGAACCATGGTCAATAGCGGCCAGCACACAGGCCCAACCGACCAGGCTGCACATTGATTCAAATAAATCAATGGACACGAATTGTAATTGTTGTTTAAAATTCTGTCAGGTGTAACAATTTAAGGGCTAGCCCTTCAGGGCTAGCTTGACAGCACCGACCCCACATGATCAGGGGGCTGTGAACGAAGCCCTTAAGCCTTCGACGGGATTATGTGACCGTTATCTTCGGTGGTTAACTTGGATATGTGACCACTTTGTGTTATAACAATTAATGTCACAGTTTATTGTTAGAAAAAGCACTGACGGTTAGAGCGGTGGGTCATGTGACCTCCCTAAACCCAAAATTTAATTTAACCTTTAACATTCAGCCTAATCTAGAGCTCTTCCGCCATTTCCGGATGTTTTCCATTTTTGTCGACTTTAACTAGAGTTACTTCACATTTAGTGGGGTTTTTGGGGGAAATTGGGAATTTTTCTTTTCTCTTCCATAACTCTCTCATTATTGAACCAAATTGAGTAGTTTGGAGAATTTTTTAGGTCGAGCAGAGGTGATATTCAGCAGTTTTAGCTTCGGGGAAGATCAATAAGCCATCAGGGCCATCATGGAGAAGGCAGTGTATTGGGCATCCTTTATGAGCTTTATGTAAATGAATAGTCCTCTTTGGATATTTCATATCTTCTAAAGCTGATTTTATAGAGATTTTTCCTATTAAGGCTTATTTTCACTTGTACTTTCATTTTGAGAAAATTAATACAAGAGGGACATGCCATTTGGGAGGCTTGGACCAGAAGATGTAGCCCAGGAGGGGTGAAATGCTCAACAAATAGCTGAGTAATATGTTTTTTTGAAGTTTATTTTATGTTCCTATATGCTTTAAAATGATAAATAGTTAAAATACTTAATCAATCCTTTCACAGAAACATGTTAAACAAAGCCAGAACTAATTGTTTAAACTACAATTTAAGGAGAACCTTTTTCACACATTATTATATCTATTTGGATACTTTGCATAGTGTAAAAAATACTTCCATTTCAGATCAGGTAGGTATCAGAGCTCAGGTTTTGAGCATTAGGAGAACTAGTGTTTCTCTATATTGTTCTTGTGAAAAGTTTGCTTAACTATTTGCAAGGTTTTTGAGGCTTACTAGGCTAAAGCTTAAGAGAGGAGAAGGTCAATTGGCAAGGAATTACAGTAATGATTAGCCAAGGAGGGCAAGAGTGCCATTATCTCCACCTTCAATTTCACCTCCAAGAGAAGCAGAAGAAGCCATAAACATGTCTCCAAGGAAAGTTGTTAAAACAAAGTAAAATAATGATTGTTTTATTGTTTGCAAACTGACTATTGTTTGAGTTTGCTAGAGGTGAAGGAATAGCTATTGATAGCTAAGTCCTCGAGAGGACAAAAATAAAGAAAGGGTTGAAGGCTTCTTCCTTACCCCAAATTACCTTAAGATCACCCTTGGAACACAAACCCTCTTGAAAATTGTTTGTTAAGAATATCTTGGAGTTTGTTTGTTGTCTGGATGCTTGAATAAGAGTCTGTCTCTATAGCCATTTGGTTAAAAAAAAATCTTGTAATTTTTTTATAAGGCTTTGTGAGATTTTTTTTGAAGTTCCTTTTGTTCATTGACATCATAATGACAACTTCTATAGGTGAGGTTTCCTCCTTCACAAGATTCTTCGATGAAGATATGAAGCGTGACTTTATTATATTGAAGGACATGGTGCAGATTTTGATTAAGGATAAAAGAGAAAACACTGAACTTTGTGAACAATTGCTTGCCATGAAGAAAGAGAAGGAAGAAATTCTTCAAGGATTTCATGACATTGATATGCAGCTCCATCAAGCTCAAGAATATTTGACCAATAACATGCGTGAGGAAGAGGTAATCCATTCTAATTTGTCTTCAGTTTCCTCATTATAAAGATGTGTTGGCTCTTTTGAAAAGCATATGAGAGGTACAGGGTCCAAGTTAATGAATAAAATGGGCTATGAAGGCAAAGGTTTACGCAAGCATGCACAAGGCATGGTTGATCCTATTTTGGTTGAGGAACAACCCAAGAATCTTGGTCTTGGTTATGTGCAATTTAATGGCGAAGACTCCAAAACCATGAAAGCATGTGAGGCTACTTTAAAGAGAACCTTTGTTCCAAGTTATAAGATGCAAATATGTAAAAAAAAATTCAAAGATGATTTCCATTTCTTTAAGCTTTTGTTGCAGCAAGAAGATGGTAGACATGTAGCTTATGGCAAGCATGTGAGGTATGATCGTTTTCAAGACAATAATGATGATGTTAGTTTGAAAAATGAAAGCTAGAGGCTCTACTAGTTTATATCCTCATGAAGTCAAAAGTATGAACATGCAAAGCAGCACAAGAGGTATATTTCTTCTCATGATCAATTTGATTGTGTTTCTGCAAAGCATGATAATTTTGCATGCTTAAATGGAAGAAAGATTTGTTGTACATATTTTGAAAAATTTGACCATGGTGTTTCAAGATGCTGGATGAGGAAGAAGGCATACATGAAGTATATGAAGCAAAGAAAACTTCAAAAGAAGGTGCATAAGACTTGCACATATTGCCAAAAGAGGGTACATGTTGTCTCCCATTGTCAGAATTTTCATCCAACTAGTCGTCCCAAGCACATGCAGCAAGAGGATAGAAATATTGGCAAAGGTGGAACCAAGGATTCCATTATTGATGTGAAAATAGAAGTTTCACATGAAAAAGAGTTGCAGTAACAAAATTCGCCATGGAAGTCGCTTGGTAAGAAGTGGATGGACTTCTTAGCATAGTAAGACATACTCATTTTGTACATATGCAAATTTTGGTTGTATGCATGTATTTTATGATGTAATCTCTCATTTTTTTGAGTGAATTTGGATCACTAATCAAGGTAGTGATGTTCAGTTTCCTTCTGCAAATTCCTCGCTAGAAAATTTCTGAGTGAGTGAAATAAATACAGTTCTTGACAGGAGGACAAGCGCATTGAGGCAGGGAAGTGTGAATTGCTTTCTAGTTGTGGTCCAAAGTCACTATCCATGCAAGGCAAGTGTTTGGAGGTTGAAGAGAAGAGGGTGTTGTACTCTAATTTAATGTACATATTAGTTTCAGTAGTCCAGAGAGCTTTTGGGGTCCAAAAGCTTCCCAGTGGGGAGGTGTGATCAGAAGATCATGTTCAAGTTATAAAAAATGCTCAAAAATGAAAGTGATCAGAAGTGGTTGCAATATGAATGACCGAAAAGGCCTCATCACTGCGATTTTGGCACCATGAACGATTCTCAAAACCAAGGTCGTATGCAAAAGTTATCAAGGTTTGAAATGCCCAGTAAACTCCAAAAAAAGGACTTTTGACTTAGTTTGCTATGTACGTTTTATTAAAGATATATATGTCAAATGAATTTCTTTTCAAGGTTGGGGGAGGCCATTCAGTGGATGCCACATGGCCTAACAGGAGGCTGCCACATGGCCCCAGGCCTATTTGGTCAAAAAAAGTTCAAAGGCAAAAAAAATGGCTGTTTAAAGAGTCGACCCGACACCATGGGTGGCCTAAATGAGATTCAGGTCTTGCTACACACGTTTGGAGAAACTTGATAGCTCGGGTAGACAGGCCCGACCTGCACACAGCCTGAACGGCTAGTTGCGTCAGGTTGGAATCATTTTCAACCAATATTTATGTGATTTAGCAGGATTCGAGCCATGGTTGATGGGCAGCTAGCCCACAGGACCAACCAGCCTGGTTGCTCATTGATTCTTATAAATCAATGGACATGAATTGTAATTGTTGTTCAAAATTCCATCGAGCGGAAAAATTTAAGGGCTAGCTCAATAGCACTGACCCCACATGATCGGGGGGTTGCGAACCAGGCCCTTAAGCCTCCAGTGGGATTATGTGACTGTTATCTTTTGAAATTAACTTGGATATGTGACCACGTTGTGTTATAACAATTAATGTCACAATTTGCTATTAGGAGAACCACCGATGGTTAGAGTGGTGGGTCATGTGACGTCCCTCAACCCAACATTTAATTTAACCTTTAAAAATTTGCCTAATCTGTAGCACTTCCGCCATTTCCGAATGTTTTCCATTTTTTTCAAATTTAACTGGAGTTACTTCACATTTACTGGGGTTTTGGGGGGACATTGGGCAGTTTTCTTGTTTCTACCATAACTCCCTCATTATTGAACCGAATTGAGTGCAAAAATAGTAAATTTTGGGTCTCTTCGACATTCTGAGAAGTTTGGAATAGGTTTTAGGGTGAAGAGAGATGATCTTCAGCACTTTTAGTTTCAGGGAAGATTAAGGAGCCACATGGCCATCATGGAGAAGGTAGTGTATTGGGCATCCTTTATCAGTTTTATGTAAATGAATAGTCCTCTCTGGATATTTCATAAATTCTGAAGCTTATTGTACAGAGATTTTTTCCTATTAAGGCTTATTTTAACTTGTAGTTGCATTTTGCGAAAATTAATATGAGAGGGACATGCCATTTGGGAGGCTTAGACAAGCAGATGTAGCCCAAGAGGGGCGAAATGCTAAAAAAAATAGCTTAGTAATGTGCTTTGTTGAAGTTTATTTTATGTTCTTTTATGTTGTACAATGATAAAAAATTAAAATACTTAATCAATCCTCTCACAGAAACCTGTTAAATAAAGCCAAAACTAATTGTTTAACTTGCAATTGAATGAGAAACTTTTGCACACATTATTATATATGTTTGGATAATTTGCATAGCATAACAAATACTTCCATTTTAGATCATCGACAAACATGAACATGATTCCATAGTTGATGTTGTGGAACCAGATGAGGTTTACAGGGTGTAGATGAGTTGATTTTGGACCCGTAATGGTCCAAATACTGTTGTAGTAGTTGTAGAGGTCTCGAGACAAATGAAAGGTGATAAAATAGTACGATTCATAGTTCCCATGCATGATGAGATTAATCGTATATGGTGTTATGTGTCGTTGACATTAAATGGTGGAATAATTTCCATTGTGGTGGTTTATTTGAGAGAAAACTCATGCTCTTCTGGCGGCATACTAAGCGTAATCATACTTTCCTGGATTTCAAAGTTGCATTGAGTTTAGAGGTACCAAAAGTTTTCCATTAAGGGGAACAATTGTGTTTCATGATTGTGGCTTGTGAAAATGGTGCATGGTGTCAAGATTCCTATCGAGTAGATGGTGTGAGAACCAGCGCTCCTCTTTGTGCATGAAGTGGATTCTCGGAGATGATTGGGCATTAGGGGATGTTTTCACTTCTACCATATTTGAGTCTTTGGCTTTGGTTGGTATGGATATTTCAAACTCAATGTCGCCCTTGCCGCTCGTAACCTTGGAGGTACTCAGAATTCATAGTATGCTAGAATTGCCAACAAATATTACAATATGAGTGTGCGATATTCTATTGATTTGAGAGATTTATCTCTGGGATGGTGGTGACCATGCGAAGACTACCAACGAGTTTCTTCAGCTCCTGACATTGATTGACCCTCTGGTCATTTCTATTTCATAGAAAACATGCCAGTCTTGGATGGTTTTGGGCCCTGCCAAGATGATCGTTCATCTTAGCCTTCCTAATGTTTTTGGAATCATGGGAGGTAGGATACCTTTTCCTAGGCTTCCTTGGTTCTAGACCAGTTACATCTAAGTATCAGCTGACCAATGAGTGTATGGTGTCTATGAAAGGTCAAAATTTTGGGGATGTACGTAAAATGTTGAGCATGATGGTTTTCGTGACAAATTAGACAAGACTATTTCACTTTTGTTTTCCACTTCATTTCGCCTGTTGGATTAGTTCAATACCATTTGCAAAATTTTCTTAAATCTGGACATTGGGTGACGAAATGGTTGTGGGTGTCGCACAATGCACAGGTTGGGTTCATTCATGGAGGGCAGTTCAGGGTAATGATTTTCCTCCTTTTTGGTCAATTTTCTAATAATATGAAGAAAATGGACTTGGTTGCCTCATTCTCTTGAGTTGTCAAAATTTCCACTGATTCTGAATCTAATTCGTCTGTTGCAGTGAGGTGTGTTATGGCTTGGCGTAAAAAATTTAACGTCGAACAGAATTAGGGGATGTAGGGACAATGACGAACCAGGTGGTCGCCTAAATAAAATCGACAGGAATAATGGACTACTCATAGGTCATTTTAGTATACTTGGTATACTCAATACCATCTTTGGAATATCTCTAGAGTTGCACAGTCAGCGATGAAGTGATCTCATTCATCACAAACTGCATATAATAGGACTGGAGATTGAGGGCGATTACCGGGGGGGGATGGCCGTTTAGGTGAACGTCTCTCCTGGAAAACATACACTATGGCTGTTATTGCTTTTGTCCCTTAATTGGTAGTAATGTTCACAGATTTCGTGTTCACGCTGGCTAAGTCGGTGTTTTCAGCGATGAAGAGTCCCATGAAATCCAACATAGACCAGAATTGAATGATATGGGGACAACGACGTACGTGGTGGTTTCTCCAACAAATGTGAAACGTATGTCATTGATTTCAAACTAAGTTGCTTTTGGAAACGTGAGGGACTTGATACCAATGTTTAAAGTCCCTTAATTTCGTACACTATGCTGATAAGAGGTTTGGCTCATCACAGAGTGTGAAAACTGGGGTTTGTCGAGTGGCTTCCATTTGTTGTGTTTGGTACATTGGGGTGACTATGTATGAACAAGATGTAGGCTCCTCTCATAGGTACTGTTAGCCACCAATAAAATTTGTCATACCAAATGGTGGCTAAAACATTTTTGGAGCCTTCAAGGAACAAGTTTTATTACAAAAAATGTTATCCATTGAAGACTCATGAAGACATGTTGCTATTTTTCTAAATCTTCACTGCTGTTTCCTTTTTCCCAACTCAGAAATTCTCCCGATTTCAAAAAAAAATACTGCTGCAAACACCATTTTCCCCTCCTTCCACTTCAAAACTAACCTCCATTTTTACCCCATTTCATTGCCATAAAATTCCCCTATTTTTAATTTTTCCCCATTTCCCCTTCATGAAATCCCCTTTACAGAACTTAAAACTCCTTTTTGAATTCTGCCGAAATCCCCAAATCCATTGAAAATTTGGAAATTTTTCATAAAAAATAAGTTTGTTTACCACAGGCTTAAGCCCCCTTGGGCTATGTCCTAAACCACTTTCCTATTATATGCCCTGGTGCTAGAACCAGGTGCTAAGCCATTTAATCCCTTATTGCATCGCAAAAATCCCAGTGTGCGAGTCTATTTGCCATCTTAAAACTTCCGATGTGATTGAGCCCTTTGTTTCATAAATCCCAATATTATAGCCACTTCATATAACCTTTGGCCCATAATCGGGTGCTATAACATTATAATTTTCCATCTCCAATTAATATTTTCCTTTTTTAAGTCGTAAACCCACTTTTTCCAAAGTTTTGGTCTAAACGTTCCCATACAATGATTTTTAATGAAAAATGGGTAGACTGAAAGACCTGGATAAAAAATTCCGATGTGATTGTGTCCCTTTGTTAAAACCCCGCCCTCCGCTTTTTACTCCATATAAATTACGCCTGGGACCAAGAGTTAAAGGTCTCAAAGTGCTAATCGCATTGCAAATTTCAAATGGGTAGATTGAAAGACCAACTTCGAAGTTCCGATTGTGATTGGCCCTTTATATATTACGTCCTGGGCCTATCACATTCCATATAAACCCATGGCCCCACAAACAGGCACCAGGCCATATCATAAATATATATCCCACCCCGATGCATAAAAACTTTGTATTATATTAATTTTTGGGTTTTTCATATGTTCCTAAGGGTTTCTGCTGGTACGATTTTAAAGGCAATCTCCATCATTGATCTTGAGCCGATCAAACGGCCTGCGCATGATCGCATTGCATGTTCTACCGGGTTAAATTTTGTGTCCCCTCCGATTGGCCATTCCCCAATCTATCTTGGACCGTTGATCTCCTCCCCACCTTCCCAGATCCAACAGCCCACATTTGCTCTGATTTCTAGAATTCCTCCACTTCAAATTCCTCCGATTCACTCCCCACCATTGATCTAATTCTCAAATCAACGGCCAGTGCTCAATTGCTCCGTCACACTCCAACTTCTTTGCCTTGCCGATGCCTTTGCCTTTGATTGCATCTAGACCATCCACGTGTCCATATCAGACGATACAAATCACATTTTGCGACTTTGGTTATATTTTATGCACCCCTCTTTATAATTTTGTTTTGGCCAATCATAGTTGTTGATCTCTGCAGATCAACGACCCTCATCAACCCTTCTTCTGCCCTCGTATTATTTCATTCGATCCTCAGATGAATCTTCGTCATTCATATCTTAGATCCGACGGCCCAGATTGAAATCACCCACCTTCTTACCACCCGTGCATCTATCCCATATCGTGCTCATTCTCTACTGTCATATCTGAGGCCCCAGATCTGACAACTGACATTCTATATTGTGTAGTTTTCAACGCGAAGTTTATTTTCTCAAAGGCCACGCAAAATGGGTGGTTTTCTAATGGCACGTGTCGGGCGGGGGTGCATATCATGTTCCAAAAGGTAGAACTGCCTACCCAGCTTTTCTCCACGCGAAAACAGTGGTTTTCATTCCCGAAACCACTTTCCATCTTTCATTTTGAGTTTTGTCACACGCCTCCTCAGTCGTTGATCTTGTAGGGCCGATCTCATCCAACGGCTCATATTCATCCCAGACTCCAACTTCACTTTTAACCATATTTTCCTCCGAACAAAGGTTTTTAACCTTATCTCATCAAATTTTCACCATTTCTTTATAAAGTGACTCCCTTGATTTATTTTCTCTCGATCGCTCCTGACCGTTGATCTTTGAAGATCGACGGATCCAACTTAGAAGCTCCCTCTGCTCTCCTTTTTTGCTTCTACGTAGATCTACACTGTTAGATGTTTCCATCTGATGGCCACGCTCCTTCCCTACACCCTCTGAAGTAGTTTACCCAATAAACGTAGGATTTCATAACATTTGTTTGTTTTTTTTAGGTTCAAATGAATTTCAAAATATTTTAAAGAGAGATGATAAAGCTGACGGTGACAATCCTTAGGGCTTTGTTTATTTAAAGAAAAGCCATTCTCAGGGTTCCAACTCCACGTCTCGTCAATGCTTCATGGGCATTGATGCCATTCGGACCCTTTGCAGACCCTGCACATCAACAAGACAATGACTATTAAATGAATCAAAAGAGTATCAGTGTCGAAGATTTAAACATAACAGAAACAGAATATTGAAGACAAATTTTGGGGGATTACGAAAAAGATTGCTTATCAAAAGCCTAATCCTCCAAATTAAAAATAGTTAAAGAAAAATCATAAATATTTATCAGACAGAAAAGCCTCCATCGCCACAATAGAGGCCAATTGATTCCTCTCAGCGACCACAGTGCCACCTATCGGCTCAAAGCATTCAAACAGAGGTCGAAGTTATTGATTAGAAAGAATATATTTTCCTCAGCGTAGTTAAATAGTTAATTTTGCCAAAAATAACTTAATGCAAAATATCAGCAGAGTTATTATATCATGAAACAAAGCCTTAAAAGTCAACAAAAGCTCCCACCAAGCTTAATCCTTAATGTAAATCAATTAATATAGTGATAATATATGTACTCCTCTCCATTGAGCCCTGTTAGACTCCTATACCAATAGGTGTCATATTTCATGATTGACTTGATGGGCTATGTAATATGTTCATACCTTTTCTTGCTGCAAAGGTTTTCCATATTCTTAAAAAATTCAAAAATGTAAAGAGGGTATACCCTAAAAGAAAAATCAAAGGGTGAAAAGAATTAAAATTGGCCAAAAAAGTGAAAGAAAATGAACCCCACCAAAAGAAAGGCCAAGGAAAGTGTGCAAGTCTAAATGCCACTACTTTTTGCTCTGATGTAATAAAAAAAATTATGTGCAACTTGTATCTTATGCCACAATTGATGAACAGTCAAACAGTTTAAGCGTGGCTATTTCATATTTCAATTTTATGTTTTAGAGATAGAGAATAAAATCTAACCAAAATGTTTAATCTTGGCAGATGAGTAGATAGGTAGAATGAATAAAAGGAGCTAAACAGTTTAATCTAAGCCCTTGGATGTAATAAGGTTAGAATTAGATATATTTCTACATGTAAAAGAAAAAGTGTGATAAGGGTTTGCTAGTCTAAGTAAACCCTAATAAATAAGAAAAAATGCTAGGTTAAAGTAGGTAAGGTTGGTAGATGATGGTGCAGAATTACAGGTGATGAATGATGGCTTTAGATGTGGTAATCTTTTACTTTCATCACAAGTGCATAGGCAGACAATACATTGAAGAATTTCAAGCAATGAAAGGTCAGATTATTAACTTCCCTTCTCATATTTTCCCTAAAAATTTCACTAATTTCCCCTAAGTACTAGGCATTTAAAGATTGGAGAGGCTCAAGGCATTTCCTTGAGTTTTGGAGGGACCGGACCCTCGGCCCAATAATTGGAAAAGCCTATGTACTTAAAATCATTTATCATAACATTCATTCACCTCTAAAAAATATTTTCCTAAGTAAAATCCCATTTTACTTAGGAAAAATCATGTAATATTTCACATAAAAACCCTCCTCATAAAAGCATAAGTTAAAAACATTAGCCTAATGTTTACACTTAGCGCTTCTTTCATTTTTTCATATTAACTTCTAATTTTATTATTTAAATCCTTGTAAATTCCCCCTTTCCCGTATTATTTTAATAATAAAATTCCCAAATAATAATATCCTGCCCCTTTGGTTAAAAAATAACCATATTAATGTATTAATCATGATTAATTAGTCAAATATTTGATTAATCGTGAGCACATTTCTCCGCCATATCAATAAGGGCTAATTAATCCTCATGGTTAATTAATAACTTGAATCCGCCAATCAAATCACCCCCAATGCGATTAATTCAAAATAGATTACATTGGGCCCGCTCGTTATCTTTCTATCATCTCGTAACCTCGACCACCATTCGATAAACAAATCTCAGATCCACGGTTGATATCAATATCACAAGCCATCCTCATCCGAACGATAATGTGCGATGGCCAAGCGGTTTTCTGAACAGTACCGCGCCACGTGTCGTTCAATGTATGGAATTGCATGCCCTCTGCCCAAAACCACCTTTTCCCAAAAGCTGTGTGATCGCGTACCGCTTACCGCCTCCCACTAATGACAAAACTTCACATCGTCAAGTCAGCGCCATATGTCCACTATTCATTCAAAGCTTACCCGCCAATATCAACTGTTTACCCGTTTAAACAAAAACACCCTAGTGTTGCTCATTTTCACTTGATTGTGTAGTAAAACCCTTTGTAACCCAGCTGCGCCACTTGAAGCCTCTGTTAACCAATTCGAGCATGGTTTACCTCCCAAAAATCATTCTAGATTCACTCCACATACCTCTCAAAATCAAATGAAACCTTTTCGACCTCCCCTGCAAACCAATGCTTTCTTAACAATTTGTTTTGTTTTACAGGTGATTAGAAGACCACATACTTGGATAAACAGTCTTAATACTAGTCATAATACTTGTTTACTCCAAGAGTGTTATCAAATCTATTCAAACAGAGATGGAATATAAACATACAGTTGAAAGAAAAGCAAAGGAAACAGGATATTAAACAATTTACTGTTGAAACAGACAGTAAAAACCTAAACTACACATTGAAGGTAAAAGGACACAGTAAAGAACAGTCAAAGAGTATTAGGGTTAAAGAGTATCAGGATTAAATAGTATCATATTGAAGACCAAATTAATTAAATCAGCGAGCATGAAGATAAACAGCAGGGAAGACAGTTACAAAACAGAACATACAAGTTCATGACAAAGTGAAGACAGATAAAAAATAGAGCGGTAAAAAGTAAAAAGTAAATAGTAAAAAGTGAAAGTAAACATGAAGATATTAAGGGTTAAACAAATATGAAAACACTTTCACCAGCCACAATGAAGTTTATCTAAAGTAAAAGTGAAAAACAGTCAAAAGAAGTTTAAGGTTAAAAGATGAAATTAGAGCAAAAATGGTACATTCTTTAGAAATTTCCTGTTTAAGTCATAGTTTTGAAGAAACTGTTGTGATCAATCCAAGATGAATTTTGAAAATCTGAAGGAGTTTGATGTTCTTAAGAGGAAATCTACAAAAAACTCTCTCACTTTTCTAAAAACTATTATGGTTTTGGAAATATTAAACAATGTTGGAAAGCACTTTTTGCAGAAAATCCTAGTTAAGTCATCATTTTGCATCATACAAAACTGAAGGAGGTTGTTGTTCCTAAGAGACCCATCTAAAAAAATATATCTCACTTTTTTCACAGTGATTTCAGAATGACAGATACATGCACATCTTTACAGGTTATTTTTCAAACTCTGTAAAACTCTGTTTTACACATATTTTTACAGAGCCTATTGTGCACAGCTGGAGAGGAATTGTAGGAAACTGAAAGAGGTTTATCTCACCATAATATTAATCCATAATAACGTCTTTCAATTTTTACATATCTATTACGGATTGAGAAATAAAAAGATATCATTGGACCCTAAGTTTGCAGAATTGTTGGAGTAGAATGCACAAAGAAAGGAAGCAGTTAGTGACTTGGATACCTCATCATCAACTAAGAGTTGGATCAATTTCAAATTATCCTCTTTTTCATAACCTATCCATAAGAAATAGTGCCAAATAGATGCATTATTGTTAGTGTACTTTACTTAAGTTCTATTTATGTAAAATAGTTGGAGAGATTTGTGAACTAATCTTGATATTTTTTCAAGATATTTTAGTTTAGAATTTGTATAAATACTTCACTCTTGGAAGTATTTTGGGTGGATTCTTGAACTTTGCTGTAACATTGACTATTTTTGAATAAAGTGCTATTGGAGAAAATTTTTGTGGCTAAGCTGGATGATGAATTGAAGCGACAGACTTTTTATAGGATTCATGTGTCAGACTACGGATCAGTAAGTCATCTTCCTCTTGTGTTTAAAAGTTTTTATATCTGTTTATTATATCATTGTGTTTCATTTCTGAATGACTAATGGAAAGGAATAAATCAGAAAGTACTTAAGTGTAATCTTATTTCAATCATTGTTATTCTAAATGTTTTCTTCTAAACTGGTTTTAAACAGCGAATTCTTAATTGCTTCTGTTTTTCTAGTTTAAACATTTTGGTTATTTAATAAAGAATTCTTAATTTCTCTTTGTTAATAATCACTCAATTTTCCCTCTTATGAATGTGTTGAAAGATTCTTAATTTCCTTTCATCCATTTTAAATCCATTCCATTCACTTTAAATCTAAAATTGTTCTCTTTTTTATTATCTTGCCCTGTAAAACCATCTTTTATCAAGAAACTTAATCCAGTGAAGCCATCTTTTTGACTCCATGCCCAATGGACTAAACTTCTCAATATTGCCCTCTGTTATCGAATTCCACCACCCAAATTCAAACAAAACCCTTGGACTTTATAACTAGCCTAATATCTTCTAAAACAAAGCTAAATTTTACAGAGAGAGCCCTCTCTGGGTACAGATTGGCTAGATTCTGTACCTAAAAGATTGGTTTGCGGTTACCTTGGACCCCTTTCCTCTTTCAACAACTTAAAGAAAAATCTGAGTGACAACAATCCCCTCAAAGGCCAAGAAGCATTAATCTGTATTAATTGACCCAGGAGATCTTTTATTAGATCCCACCTCCTCATTCCTTCTATAAATACTCCTGTAGAAGATGAGAAAATGTTGGTTGCAGAACTTTGAAATATACTTGTGCTCGAAACTTTTGATTGTAAATAGTGTTCAAAGGCTCTTGAAGCTCTACTTGTGATCGAATAGTTAGGCTGAGAAGTGAAGATGATTGCTAACCTGAAACATTGGACTTAAAGCTGTAACTGGTTTGAAGCATCAATACAAGCTGATTTATGGGATCCTGGTCTATGTCGACGGTGATGTTTTTCTTATTGTAAATCGTTATTTTATTTATGTTTTCAATTCTTTCATCTTCTATGATAAAGAAAAACAAGCATAGAGTTAGGATTTACTGTATATCAGTACCCTTATCTGACTGATAAGCTTTATCTAAATTTTTTCTTCCAATTTGTGTTATTTAGGAATGATTTAATTCAGTTTGAGTAGTTAGGAATGTTGGCATTCCCTCATCCTACTGTCGTAGCTAATTGTTATTATTGAATTTTATTTTCAGTTTACGTTAATTAAAGATGAAATAAGGAAGATATGGTGAGCTTTGGTTCTATTTTTATCCCCAAATACTATCTGAAAGTTTCCCTAAGAGTGTGTTGAAAGCTGGCTAGTTTCGAAGTACTTACCAGATCTTAGGCCATTCTTTGTTATCATTTGTGTTCCCTTTGTGTTTTAAATGTTTTTCTATTGAAAGTATATCAAAGTTTGGCTAGTTTCAAAGTACTTACTAGATCCTGGATTGCTTTTATGTTATTCCTAAGTGTTTGTCAAAGGCTGGATACTTTCAAAGTACTTACCAGATACTGGGCTTCTCTTTGTTTTTCATTTGTTTAATTACCCTTCTTGTTGTATCATTTCATTCCATAAATCAACTTTAAAGAGATCCCTAGACATAGATGACTTGCCTCATGGACCACTCTTGTATATAATGCACTTTCCCTAGATCTAAAACCTCCACAAGGCTCAGCTCTAAATAAGTTTCCTTAAGGGTTTGACCCTGGGATGGCCTATCAGCTGAGAGAGAGAGAGATCTTGCAAATCTTGAAGAGATGCAAAAAGGAGCTCTTGCTATGGAATTTAAATTAATGGAAAAGAGAGCAAGAATGAAAAATTAGAAGAGAGTGTCCCTCAGAGAGGAATTTACCCTTTCTACTTCCAACTCAAATATGGAAAAAATAATGGAGGAGATGATGAAGAAAATGAGCATCCTTGAGAGAGCACAAGCAAGTCAAAATAAAATTGCTCCTCAAAATAGAAACCAGAACCAGAATCATAATTTTAGAAGGAACCAACCTCCAAACAGACCTAGCAAAGATGATCAAAATATCACTCCTCCCTTTCATTAAAATTATGCGAGTGAGGTTGAGGAAACAGATGAACCAATAGAGGAAGATGATATCAACATGCTGGGAGTAGATAAGGATGACTTGGAGATCCATTATGATAGAAAACAAGGTCTTTACACACCGTATGATGACAAAAGAGATGATGATGAAAATTATTATCAAGACATGGAAAATTTCATCATAGAGTCTCAAAGAGAATATGACCTTAGAAGTAAAACTAGTCAACAAACTCCCAACACCAAAACCTCTGACAAATCTTCACAAAACAGCACTGCAACCAAGCCTAAAGTTTTCAAACAAAAGGACAAAATAGTGGCTGTAAATTCTAATAAAGGTAAAGAGAAAGGCACTCAAAACGTTACAAAACAAAGTGCAGACCTTAGCAGTACTAACACTTCAGCTACTACTCTTGTTAAAACCATTTTGTCAAAAGTAAATAGAACAAATCAACAAGATGATCTTGCTGATAGAGTGGCAGTTAATAAGGCTGAGACAAGTTCTTCAAAGAATCAAATCCCTTTCAGCCTAGAGTGGGAAATTTCCAAAATTAAAATCTCTGTTCCCTTGACTAATTTAGCTGCCCAGAATGTATATAGGACCCAAATTTTGAAGGCTTTAACAATCGAAGAGAACAATGAAACAATCAATCTTAATGATGACTAGCCAGAGCTTATTTTTGGTCCAAAGATTGAAGGTAAGTATAAAGAGGGACCTTTTCCTCCCTTCTATGTAAGTTTAAATGTTCATAACAAGATTTTGCACAACGCTATGCATAATTTTGGGGCTTCTCATAATTTAATGCCTAAAGCTGTGATGGAGAGCCTGGGTCTAGAAATCACCAGAACTTATAAAGACCTTTACTCCTTTGAATCGAGCAGAGTAAAATGTTTAGGATTAATCAAAGACTTCTGCGTTAACTTAGTGCAGATTCCAGCCAAATGCTTAGTTATGGATATTGTTGTGGCTGATGTGCCCCCAAAGTATGGAATTCTACTATCAAGATCTTGGGGGGCTAAGTTACAAGGAACTATGCAGATGGAGATGACCTATGCGACTATCCCTATTTTCAATCAGACAAGAAGAATTTACAGGGAGTCCCATATGCAATACATAGTTACAAGCCAAGATAGACGACAACACTCTCCTATGTACTCTGTAAATGTAGGCCTTGATTATTTTATCTTGTTTAACGATGAAAATTTTTCTGAACAAGTCACTTTAACAGAATTGATGGCCGATAGAGAGGAGGAGGTAAATGCAACAGAAGTGTCAAAAAATTTTGCTGCATTTGAAAACTTTAGCAAACAAAACATAGGTATTGGGCTTCAGGTCATGCATCCTTTGCTTTTAAACATTGACAGTAGAGAAATATTGCCTCAAATAAATGAAAATCTTGAGGATTTAAACAAAATTCAACTAAGTGTTGATATTCCGCAACAATCAGACATCACGTTAGTTGAAGAGGATAGTACCCAAACAGATGAACCCGAATCTAGTCCTATATGGAGTATGAACTTCGACGGTTCATGCACTAGAACTAATGCTGGTGCAGGTGTCTAGATATGCAACACTGAGAAAAACCACATAGAGAGCATTTCCTATAGATTAAACTTTTAGTGTTAAAATAACATAGCAGAATATGAATCCCTACTTTTAGGCTTGTGTTTGTTGAAAAATTTAGGAGCTAAGAGAAATAAAGCATATGGGGTTTCTGAGTTAATCATTAGGCAAGTCAACAAGGAATACAACACAAATCACCCAAGAATTGGGGCCTATCGAAACGATGTTGTGGATCTTTTAAAAACTTTTGAGGAGTACAAGGTAATTTTTGTCCCAATAAAAAGAAATATCGTGGCCCACAACTTAGCCTTTGCAGCTAGAACATGCTTAACGCCATATGATACTAAAGACTGCACAACTCAGATAAAGTTTAGACTAGCCATTCTCGATAATGAAAAATATTGGCAGGTATTTTACGGAGACAAACAAATACAAGACTTCATCCAATTCAAAAATGAATTTGAACTAAACAGTTCGGACTCAGATTATGAAACTGACTACAATAGTGAAGAAATTTTTTTGGTGAAGAAGAACCATCTCCTAATGTTTCCAGTATAAATCTATTGTCTAGAAAACTCACAAATAAAATAGAATTGACCGTAGAGTTAGAAACAGAGAATTTAGAAACCCTGCAGTCCAAATATTAGAGTTTGCCTAAAGGTCTAGCCGCTTTAGAAGAGTTGTTCGATTTTAACGACGTGGACAAGCAGCCAAAACTGGAGCCTGTAGAGACTGAAGTGGAAGAGTGCAGTATAGGAAGTGACCTAAAACCAATGATGATTAAACTATCTAAGACTTTACCAGCTGACATTAATCTCAAATATACAGAGCTTTTCAAAGAAATTTATGATGTTTTTGCATGGAGTTACGAAGATCTTAAATTCTATGACACTGAAATAATACAGCACAAAATCCATCTCAAGGAAAACCAAAAGCCATTCAAACAGAAACTGCATAGAATAAACCCTGTACAGCTGCCTTTGGTCGAGAAGAAGATTAAGAAAATGTATGAAGCTGGTATTATTGTACCTATTAGTTATTCTGATTAGGTGTCTAATCTGGTGTTAGTTAGGAAGAAAACTGGAGAGATCAGGCTTTGTATATACTTTAGAGACTTAAACAAAGCTTCATTGAAAGACAACTACCCTTTACCTAAGATGGATCATATTTTACAAAGGGTAGTTGGGTCTAGAAGATTTTCTTTTCTTGATGGCTACTTAGGGTACAATCAGATTTTAGTCCACCCTGATGATCAACTAAAGATAGCGTTTACTACACCATGGGGCACTTTCATGTATGTGAAAATTCGTTTTGGTCTAATGAATGCTGGAGCAACTTTTCAAAGAGCCATGGATATAGCATTCTCCGAAGAACTGGGCTACTTCATCATTATATACCTTGATGATGTTATTGTTTTTTCAAAGACAGATGAAAAGCACTTAGCACATTTAAGAACAGTCTTCAAGACATGCAGAAATTTTGGGATATCTTTGAACACTAGGAAAACACTGTTCGGTCTCCAAGAAGGTAAACTTCTTGGGCACATTATTTCAGAAGAGGGTATTAAGATAGATCCAAAGAGGATTGAGGCCATATTGCAAATCTCTCATGCTTGAAACATCAAGGAGTTGCAATATTTCATTGGAAAGATAAAATTTTTGAGAAGGTTCATCCCCAAATAGGCTGAGCTCCTTAGAAATATCACAAACATGTTGAAGAAGGAGCAAGGGGTAAAATGGACCTTGGAAGCAAAGAAGTCCTTTAAACTGGTGAAACAAGCGTTAACCAAAACACTGGTTCTATTAAGTCCTGATTTTTCAAAAGATTTTTATATTTTTTCATTTGCATCAGAACATATAATAGTTGCTTTCCTTTTACAGAAAAATCCACAAGGACAAGAGCAGCCTATTTCATTCTTTAGCAAGGTTTTGAGGGATGCCCCTATGAAGTATAACATTATGGAAAAGCAAGCTTTTTCTTTGGTTAAAGCTTTAAAAGACTTCAGAGTATACATCTTGCACTCACACATCATTTCCTTTGTCCCAAATTCAGTTGTCAAGGATATTCTAGCACAGGACCCAGATGGTAAGAGAGGTAAGTGGATTGTTGTTATTCTTGAATATGATTTAGAGATAAAGCCCACTAAACTCATCAAAGGCCAAGGTCTAGCTAGATTTATGGCTGAATCGAATCTTAAATTTCTTGATATTAATATGATTAATGCTTTATATGAAAAAGAGGAAAACTCAACTCTCATTGTTGAATATAATTCTATGAATTCCTCTTGGTATGATGATATTCGTTATGTTTTGCTTAATTTGAATACACCTCCTAGTTTGAGAAAAACAAAGGCAAGGTTCTTAAAGTTAAAAGCTTGAAACTATTGCATTATAGATAGATCTCTTTACTGGAAAAATGCAAGCGGTATATTGCTTAAATGTTTGCTATAGTATGATGCGGAGAAGGTTAAGCACGAGTTCCATCAAGGAGAGTATGAAGGCCATTTATACTGGAAAACAACAGCCAAAAAAATCTTGGGGGCTGGTTACTATTGGCCTACTCTTTTTCTCAATGTACATAATATGATAATTTCTTCTCATAAATTTCAACTTTTTGAAGGCAAAAGGAAGCGGCTACCTCTCCCTCTGCATCCAATCACTATTGAAGCCCCTTTCCAACAATGGGGACTTGACTTCATAGGTGAAATCCATCGATCATCTTCAGCTCAGCATAGATGGATTATCACTGCCACAGAATACTTCACTAAATGGATAGAAGCCATCCCTTGTAGGCAGGCCAATGATTCTGTTATCATAAAATTCATGGAGAATAATATTCTCTCTAGATTTGGCTGCCCTACCAATACCATCACTGATAATGCAACATAATTTGGATCAAATAATATGGTTGAGTTCTGTCACAAATATCATATCACATTAGGGCATTCCACAGCCTATTACCCTCAAGGTAATGGACTTGCAGAATGCTCAAACAAGAGTTTATTGAACAGAATCAAGAAATTGTTGGAGGACAACAAAACGTCTTGGCACACAAAGCTGGTGCATGCACTTTGGGCTGGCTGATTGACTTTGAAGAAATCTATTGGTATGTCACCCTACAGGCTTATGTATGGCACTAATGCAGTCTTTCATACCAGCCTTAGTGTGCTAGTTATGAAGTTAATTAAAGAGGTTCAGTCTAAAGATAATGACATGATCCGAAGGATAAATTAGACTACTCATCTTCAGCAAACCATAGAAGAGGTTTATAACAAAGAATTGCAGAAGCAAGAAAACATTAAAAAGATTTTTGACAGAAGAAAAAAGGCCAGCAATTTCAATATTGGGGACAAAGTTTTAAAGTTGGACTCAAGGAGAGAAGACAAGGGCAAACATGGAAAATTTGACAACTTATGGCTTGGCCCTTACTCCATTCATTCAACTACTGGTAATAATGCATTTTTCTTACAAGAGTTGAATGGAGCAGAGCTGTTTGGGGGTCTTGTCAATGGCAGGATGCTCGAGCATTACTTTTCTTGATCCGTGTCATGTTCTTAAATCCTTTTTATATTTTTTCTCATTATAAATATTTCATCCATCATTGCATTCAAAGTTAGAAAAAAAAATACGAAAAAAATGAAAGAAAGAAAAGAGGGAAAATTGTAAAAACAATAAAGGTACAGCCCCATACCAACAAAAAGAGAAACAAATTTGAAAGTGTGCAAGCTTAAATTCCACTCCTGAAGAACACACATCTAATTAGTCATACGGCCTAATCTTGACTAGTTAGTTTTAAATTTACTACTGATAGGATAGTAAATTCGATTTTCCTAACAATTTAATCTTGGCTTATCAGTAGGTAGTTTAGGCTAGAAATTAAAGGTCCAAACATGCTCAAAAACTAAACCTATGTTTCCAAAATTTGAATGACTCAAGTTTGTTTAAATTTCTAAGTAAAAAATAGAGGAATAACTGGTTCTAATCAACTCAAAATCTAAACTAGTTCATAAAAGAAGAACAATTCAAAAAAGAGGCAAAAACAGAGCTATAAAAAGATGAAGGAAGTGCTTTGAACTTTTAGATCTTAAGCCTTCCATTTTATTTTAATTTTCTGCAAAATAATATCTATGTGCAGCTTATTTTTTATGCCATATATCAGCATCAAGTTAGATTGTTCAATCCTGACTTGTATGGTTTTTAATTGTTGTTGTAGAATTTAGAGAATAAAAATCGGTTAGACTATTTAATCCTAATAGATTGGTAGATTAGATAGAGAAACATATGGAATAAACTATTTAATCTGAGTTCATGGAGAAATAAGGAGTAGAATTAGATTATTCTTATGCTTTCAAAAGAATAAAATGTTGTGAAAATATTTTTCCAATCCAAGTGCACTCTAAAGAAGAAAAAATGTTAGATCAGTAGGATTGGATAGGTAGAAAACTTGTTGATGAAGGATCCATTGTTTTTGTGGCTTCTAATATGTTTTCAGAGCAAAAGAAGATCATTCAAGCAAAGAAAGGTAGTCCAATGGATGAGGCACTGATCAGCCTCCCAGAGAATGCAAGTCTAAACTTCTTGATGCCTTCAAGAAGGCACCATCCCCAAGTGGAGCCACTGTTAGCCACCAATAAAAATTTTCATACCAAATGGTGGCTAAAACATTTTTGGAGCCTTCAAGGAACATGTTTTAATGCAAAAAAATTTATCCTTTTGAGACTCATGAAGACATCTTGCTATTTGTCTAAATCTTCACTGCTGTTTCATTTTTCCCAACTCAGAAATTCTGCTGATTTCAAGAAAAAATACTGATGCAAACACCATTTTCCCCTCCTTCCACTTCAAAACTAACCTCCATTTTTACCCCATTTCATTCCCATAAAATTCCTCTATTTTTAATTTTTCCCCATTTCCCCTTCATGAAATCCCCTTCACAGAGTTTAAAACTCCTTTTTGAACTCTATCGAAACCCCCAAATCCATTGAAAAATTGGAACAATTTCATAAGAAATAAGTTTGTTTACCACAGGCTTAAACTCCCTTGGGCTAAGTCATAAACCACTTCCCCATTATATGCCCTGGTGCTAGAACTAGGCACTAAGCCATTTAATCTCTTATCGCATCGCAAAAATCCCAGTGCACGAGTCTATTTGCCTTCTTAAAACTTTCGATGTGATTGAGCCCTTTGTTTCATAAATCCTGATCTTATAGCCACTTCATATAACATTTGGCCCGCAATTGAGCGCTATAACATTATAATTTTCCATCTCTGATTAATACTTTCCTTTGTTAAGTCGTAAACACACTTTTTCCAAATTTTTGGTATAAATGCGCCCATACAATGATTTTTAATGAAAAAAGGGTAGACTAAAAGACCCGCATAAAAAATTCCGATGAGATTGAGTCCCTTTTTTAAAACCCTGCCCTCTGCTTTTTACTCCATATAACTTGCACTTGGAACCAACATTTAAAGGTCCCAAACTGCTAATCGCATCGCAAATTTCAAATGGGTAGATTGAAAGACCATGTCTGAAGTTCCGATTGTGATTGGCCCTTTATATATTAAGCGCTGGGCCTATCACATTCCATAGAAACCCATGGCCCCGTAGACGAGAATCAAGCCATATCATAAATATATATCCCACCCCGATGCATAAAACCTTTGTATTATATTAATTTTTGGGTTTTTCATATGTTTCAAAGGGTTTCCGTCGGTTCGCTTTTAAAATCAATCTCCGTCGTTGATCTTGAGCCGATCAAATGGCCTGTGCATGATCACATCGCATGTTCTATCGAGCTAACTTTTGTGTCCTGTCCGATTGGACATTCCCCGATATATCTTGGACCATTGATCTCCTCCACACCTTCCCAGATCCGAAGACCCACATTTTCTCTGATTGGTAGCCTTTCTCCGCTTCAAAATCCTTCGATTCACTCCCCACCATTGATCTGATCCTCAGATCAATGGCCAGCGCTCAATTGCTCCATCGCACTCCAAGTTCCTTGCCCTGCCAATTCCTTTGCCTCCAATCGCATCTGGACCATCCACGTGTCCAAATCGGATGGTCCCGATCACATTTCGCGACTTTGGTTATATTTTATGCACCCCTCTTCATAAATTTTGTTTTGGCCAATTGCAACCGTTGATCTCTACAGATCAACGACCCTCATCAACCCTTCTTCTGCCCTTGTATTATTTCATTCGATCCTTAGATGAAATCTCTACCATTCAAATCATAGATTCGATGGCCCAGATTGAAATCACCCACCTTCTTACCGCTCGCGCATCTATCCCATATCGTGCTTGTTCTCTACCATTAGATCTAAGGCCCCAGATCTGATGGCCTGCATTCTATATCGTGTAGTTTTTAGCGTGAAGTTTATTTTCTCAAACGCCACATGAAATGGTTGGTTTTTTGATGCCACGTGTCAGGCAGGGGTGCATATCGCATTCCAAAAGGTAAAACTATCTACTCGCCTTTTCTCCAAGCGAAAACAGTGGTTTTCATCCCCAAAACCACTTTCCCTCTTTCCTTTTGAGTTTTTTCACGCGCTTCCTCAGCTGTTGATCTTGTAGGGCCGATCTCATCCGACGGCTCATATTCATCCCGAACCCCAACTTCAATTTTAACCATATTTTCCTCCGAAAAAAGGTTTTTAACCTTATCTCATCAAATTTTCACCATTTGTTTATAAAGTGACTACCTTGCTTTATTTTCTCTCAATCGATCCTGACCGTCGATCTTTGCAGATCGACGAATCTGACTTAAAAGATCCCTCTTCTCTCCTTTTTGGCTTCTATGCAGATCTCCACCATTGGATGCTACCATCCAACAGCCACGCTCCATCCCCACACTGTATGAAGCAGTTTACCCAATAAACGCAAGATTTCATAACATTTGTGTGTTTTTTGCAGGTTCAAATGAATTTCAAAATATTTTAAAGAGAGATGATAAAGCCGAGGGTGATGATCCTCAGGGCTTAGTTTATTTAAAGAAAATCCATTCTGAGGGTTCCCACTCCACGTCTTGTTAATGCTTCATGGGCATTGATGCCATTTGGACCCTTTGCAGACTCTGCACATCAACAAGACACTGACTATTAAATGAATCAAAAGAGTATCAGTGTCAAAGATTTAAACACAACATAAATAGAATATTGAAGACAAATTAGGGGGGATTACGGCTAAGATTTATTATTAAAAGCCTAATCCTCCAAATTAAAAACAAGAATAGAGTGAGAATTTACTATATATCAGTACCCTTCTCTGACTGATAAGCTTTATCTGAATATTTTCTTCCAATTTGTGTTATTTAGGAATGATTTAATTTAGTTTGAGCAGTTAGGAATGCTGGCGTTCCCTCATCCTATTGTCTTTCTTCAATGTTATTTTCAGTTTATGTTAAGTAGAGATGAACTAAGGAAGATGTGGTGAGCCCTGGTCCTATTTTTATCCCCAAAGACTATCTGAAAGTTTCTATAAGAGTGTGTTGAAAGATAGCTAGTTTCGAAGTACTTACCAAATCTTAGGCCATTCTTTGTTATCATTTGTGTTTCCTTTGTGTTTTAAATGTTTTTCTATTGAAATTATATCAAAGGCTGGCTAGTTTCAAAGTACTTACCAGATCCTAGATTTCTTTTATGTTATTCTTGAGTGTTTGTCAAAGGCTGGCTAGTGTCAAAGTACTTTCCAGATATTGGGCTGCTCTTTGTTCTTCATTTATTTAATTCCCCTTCTTGTTGTATCATTTCATTCCATAAATCAACTTTAACAAGATCCCTAGACATAGATGACTTTCCCCATGGACCACTCTTGCCTCTTGCTGTTTCAATTAAAACCTATTATGACTCCATAGCCCAATGGACTAAAACCTGCAATTATCCATATTTTTAACCAAAGCTTGTTTTACTTGCTTACAAGTTCTCACCTTTGAAAATATTTCCATTTAGGACTTTCTACTCGAACAATAATCATGCTTAACCATCCAAAACAAAACAAAACCCTCAGCCTTCATAACTAGCCTAATATCATTACCCAAAACCTTGAAGATAAATCCATCTTTACACTTATTGGAGAGATCCCTCTCCAGATTCAGGAGGGCTAGATCCTAGAATCCCAAAGTGGTTGAAACGGTGTTCTCTCTACTGTCAGACTTTTCTATTCTTGCTGATTACAAGGAGCTAACATTTATGGCGACTCCACTGGGGAACCTTTTAGAGTGTTTTTTCGGCCTAGGTATCTTTAAGACCTCAGAAGACCCTTGATTCAAGAATATTTTGCAGTGAGTAAAAAGAAGCCTTTTCAAGCACTACCAAACCAATGGTAATCATGATGAAAACCTATTTGGATCAGTGACAAACTAGGTAAACCCTAGGATTCCGATAAGACTTTATCTAACCTTGAAGGATCAGCTAGCTTAGCCCTAAGAGTAGATTATCTTTGTCTCATAATTGTAGCTAAGTTGTGAAACAGATTTAGGACACTCCTAATAACCTTTAGGACTGAAAAATAACTCAAAAAACCCAAAAATATTTCAAATTGGAATTCAATAAACATGGTGGTCGACCATAATATATTTTACCTCCAAAAGAGCTAAGAACTTCCACTTGGAAACTCCACAATCCTTAACAGACCTTAAGACTCCACTGGAAAGAACCCTTATCATTGTAATATCATTCAAACTCAGTTAGAGGACTGTAGGATAAAATTTGTGAAAAAAAGATTAGTTAACCTCTCAAAGACTGTCATATCTGGTTGAAATTTTCTTTTTTAGTTGGGTCTAACAAACACAACATAGTGGCTCCTAGAAAGATTCATACTAGAGTCTATCCTGACCTTGAGCCACTTGAGATAGTTGATAACCCAGAAAGTATCCTTAGGAAGTCTCCTAGGATAAATTTTTTAACTATTTTCATATCACCCTTGAGAGCTAATTCAGTTCCTAAAAATCTTGCAGCTCTACAGCAATCACAAGCAGATCTAATAAATCCATTTAGAACTAGGTCTCTTGCTGATTTAGATCAGATAGATTCTGAGTCTTCACTTTCATATCCTAAAGCAAGTGAAAACCTTGGTAGTTGAGAAATAACATCACCTGATTCACATTTCCTTTCCAATTTAGGTGTCTCTCATCCAAGATCAGCTCAGCAATATATTCCTGGTCCATCCACATCTGTTCATCCTACATCCATTGTCCAAACCACTCCACTTCAACCCACTTTAACTTTTGTTAATCCACCTCCACTTCACATCATGGCAGCATGGTATGCTCCCTTAGTCCTTCTTGAACCATTAGTCAATCTTCCACAGGACTATCAATCCAAAATTCCATTATATGATGCTAGTAATGCTACTACTGCATCACAATATGTGGAAAAGATGAATGACTACTTTGACAGAAATGAGATTAATGATGATTCTTTCAAGCTTAGACTCTTTGCTCAAAGTCTGAGGGGAGAAGTAAGAAAATTTTTTAAAGGCTTAACCCCCCATAGTATCAATGATCTCCAAGCCTTCCATCAGACATTCTTAAACAAATGGGATGTGAAGAAGAATCCTCTCCAAGTCCTTTTTTATTACAGGAACCTCCATAGAAACACTGGGGAAAGTGTCCAAGCTTACTGCACTAGATTTAACAGTTTATATAATGCATTTTCCCCAAATCTAAAACCTCCACAAGGATCAGCTCTAAACAAGTTTCCTGAAGGTTTTGACCCTGATATGGCCTATCAACTGAGAGAGAGATATCCTACAACTCTTGAAGAAATGCAAAAAGGGGCTCTTGCTGTGGATGTTAACTTAATGGAGAAGAGAGCAAGAATGAAAAATGAGAAGAGAGTGTCCTTTAGAGAGGAATCTACCCCTTCTACTTCCAGCTCAAATATGGAAAAAATGATGGAGGAGATGATGAAGAAAATGAGCATCCTTGAGAGAGCACAAGCAAGTAAAAATCAAACTACTCCTCAACATAGAAACTAGAACCAGAATCATAATTTTATAAGGAACCAACCTCCAAACAGACCTAGGGAAGATGATAAACATATCACTCCTCCCTTTCATCAAAATTATGCGAGTGAGGTTGAGGAAATAGATGAAATAATAGAGGAAGATGATATAAACATGCTGGGATTAGAGAATGATGACTTTAAGATCCATTATGATAGAAAACAAGGTCTTTACACACCATATGATGACAAAAGAGATGATGATGAAAATTATTATCAAGACATGGAAAATGTCATCATAGAGTCTCAACATAATATCACCTTAGAATTAAAACCAATAAACAAACTCCCAAAACTAAAACCTCTGACAAATCTTCACAAAACAATACTACAACCAAGCCTAAAGTTGTCAAACAAAAGGAAAAAATAGTGGTTGTAAATTCCGATAAAAGTAAAGAGAAAGGCACTCAAAACGTTACAAAACAGAGTGTAGACCTTAGCAGTAGTGACACTTCAACTAGTACTCCTATTAAAACCATTTTTTCAAAAGTAAATAGAACAAATCGGCAATCTGGTGTTGCTGATAGAGTGGCAGTTAACAAGGCTGAGACAAGTTCTTCAAAGAATCAAATCCCTTTCAGCCTAGAGTAGGAAATTTCCAAAATTAAAATATTTGTTCCCTTGACTAAGTTAGCTGCCCAGAATGTATATAGGACCCAAATTTTGAAGGCTTTAAACATTGAAGAGAACAATGACACAGCCAATCTTAATGATGAGCAACCAGAGCTTATTTTTGGTCCAAAGATTGAAGGTAAGTATCAAGAGGGACATGTTCCTCCCTTTTATGTGAGTTTAAATGTTCATGAAAAGATTTTGCATACCGCTATGCATGATTATGGGGCTTCTCATAATTTAATTCCTAAAGCTGTGATGGAGAGCCTGGGTCTAGAAATCAGTAGACCTTATAAAGACCTTTACTCCTTTTACTCGAGAAAAGTAAAATGCTTATGATTAATCAAAGACCTTTGCATTAACTTAGCAAAGATTCCAACCAAATGCTTAGTTATGGATATTTTTGTGGCTGATGTTCCCCCAAAGTATGGAATGCTACTATCAAGATCTTGGGGGGCTAAGTTACAAGGAACTATGCAGATGGAGATGACCTATGTGACTATCCCTGTTTTCAATCAGACAAGAAGACTTTACAGGGAGTCCCATATGCAATACACAGTTACAAGCCAAGACAAACCACAAAAATTTCCTCTGTACTCTATAAATACAGGCCTTGATTCTTTTATCTTGTTTAACGATGAAAATTTTGCTGAAAAAGTCACTTTAATAGAGTTGATGGCCGATAGAGAGGAGGAGGTAAACGCAAAAAAAGTGTCAAAATAGTTTGTTGCATTTGAAAACTTTAGCAAACCAAACACGGGCCTTGGGCTTCAGGTCATGTTTCCTTTGCTTTTAAACCTTGACAGTAGAGAAAGCATGCCTCAAATAAACAAAAATCTTGAGGATTTAAAGAAAATTCAACTAAGTGCTGATATTTCACAACAATCAGACAACACATTAGTTGAAGAGGATAGTACCCAAACAGATGAACCCAAATCTAGTCCCCTGTGGAGTATGAACTTCGATAGGTCATGCACTAGAACTAATGATGGTGCAGGTGACTGGATATGCAACAATGAGAACAACCACACAGAGAGCATTTCCTGTAGATTAAACTTTCAGTGTTCAAATAACATAGCAGAATATGAATCCCTGATTTTAGGCTTGCATTTGTTGAAAAATTTAGGAGCCAAGAGAATTAAAGTGTATGGGGATTCTGATTTAATCATTAGGCAAGTCAACTGGGAATAAAATACAAAACACCCAAGACTTAGGGCCTATCGAAACAATGTCGTTGACCTTTTAAATTTTTTTGAGGAGTACCAGGTAATTTTTGTCGCAAGAAAAAGAAATATCGTGGCCCACAACTTAGCCTTTACAACTAGAACATGCTTAAAACCATATGATACTAAAGACTGCACAACTCAGATACAGTTCAAACCAGGCATTCCCAATAATGAAAAATATTGGCAGGTATTTGATGGAGACAAACAAATAGAAGACTTCATGCAATTCAGAAATGAATTCGAACTAAACAGTTCAGACTCAGATTATGAAACAGAATGCAACAGTGAAGAAAATTTTCTTGGTGAAGAAGAATTGTCTCCTAAGGTTGCCTATATAAATCGACTGTTTAGCAAACTTACAAATAAAACAGAATTGACTGTAGAGTTAGAAACGTAGGAGTTAGAAACCCTACCGTCGAAATATCAAAGTTTTCCTAAAGGTATAGCCCGTTTAGAAGAGTTGTTCAACTTTAACGATGTGGCCAAAAAGCCAAAACTGAAGCCCATAGAGATTGAAGTGGAAGAGTGTAGTATAGGTAGTGAGCTAAAACCAATGATGATTAAACTGTCTAAGACTTTACCAACTCACATTAAACTCAAATATATAGAGCTGTTCAAAGAATTTTCTGATGTTTTTGCGTGGAGTTACGAAGATCTTAAATCTTATGAAACTGAAATAATATAGCACAAAATCCCTCTCAAGGAAAACTAAAAGTCATTCAAGCAGAAACTATGCAGAATAAACCATGTACAGCTGCCTTTGGTCGAGAAGGAGATTAAGAAAATGTATGAAGCTAGTATTATTGTCCCTATTAGATATTTTGAGTGGGTGTCTAATCTGGTATAAGTTAGGAAGAAAACTGGAGAGATCAGTATTTGTATAGACTTTAGAGACCTAAACAAAGCTTCATTGAAAGACAACTACCCTTTACCTAAGATGGATCATATTTTACCAAGGGTAGTTGGGTCTAGAAGAATTTCTTTGCTTGATGGCTACTCAAGGTACAATCAGATTTTAGTCCACCATGATGATCAACTAAAGACAATGTTTACTAAACCATGGGACACTTTCATGTATGTGAAAATTCCTTTTTGTCTAATGAATGCTGGAGTAACTTTTGAGAGAGCCATGGATATAGCATTCTCCGAAGAACTTGGCTACTTGATCATTATATACCTTGATGATGTTACTGTTTTTTCAAAGATAGATGAAGAGCACTTAGCACATTTAAGAACAGTATTCGAGAGATGCAGAAAGTTTGGGATATCTTTGAACCCTAAGAAAACACTGTTCGGTCTCCAAGAAGGTAAAATTCTTGGGAAAATTATTTCAGAAGAGGGTATTAAGATAGATCCAAAGAGGATTGAGGCCATATTGCAAATCTCTCATCCTCAAAACATCAAGGAGTTGCAATATTTCATTGGAAATATTAACTTTTTGAGAAGGTTCATCCCCAACTTGGCTGAGCTCCTTAGAAATATTACAAACATGTTGAAGAAGGAGCAAGGGGTAAAATGGACCTTGGAAGCAAATAATTCCTTTGAACTGGTGAAACAAGCATTAACCAAGACACCGATTTTAATAAGTCCTGATTTTTCAAAAGATTTTTTTATTTTTTCATTTGCATCGGAACATACAATAGCTGTTGTCCTTTTACAGAAAAATCCACAAGGACAAGAGCAGCCTATTGAATTCATTAGCAAGGCTTTGAGGGATGCCCCTCTGAGGTATAACATTATGGAAAAGCAAGCTTTTGATTTGGCTAAAGCTTTAAAAGACTTCAGAGGATACATCTTGCACTCACACATCATTGCCTTTGTTCCAAATTTAGTTGTCAAAGATATTCTAACACAGGGCCTAGATGGTAAGAGAGGTAAGCGGATTGTTGTTATTCTTGAATATGATTTAGAGATAAAGCCCACTAAACTCATCAAAGGCCAAGGTCTAGCTAGATTCATGGTTGAATCGAATTTTGAAGTTCTTGATATTAATATGATTAATGCTTTAGATGAACAAGAGGAAAACTCAACTCCCATTGTTGAAGATCATTTTATGAATTCCTCTTGGTATGATGATATTCTTTATGTTTTTCTTAATTTGATTACACCTCATAGTTTGAAAAAAATAAAGGCAAGGTTCTTAAAGTTAAAATATGTAAAATATTTCATTATAGATAGATGTCTTTACTAGAAAAATGGAAGCGGTATATTGCTTAAATGTTTTCCTTAGTATGATGCAAAGAACGTTAAGCATGAGTTCCATCAAGGAGAGTGTGGAGGCCATTTATACTGGAAAACAACAGCCAACAAAATCTTGAGATTTGGTTACTATTGGCCTACTCTTTTTATCTATGTACACAATATGATAATTTCATGTCATAAATGATAAATTTTTGAAGGCAAAAGGAAGCTTCTACCTCTCCCTCCGCATCCAGTCATTGTTGAAGCCCCTTTCCAACAGTGGGGACTTGACTTCATAGGTGAAATCAATCCATCATCTTCAGCTCAGCATAGATGGATTCTCACTGCCACAGACTACTTCACTAAATGGATAGCAGCCATCCCTTGTAGGCATGCCAATGATTCTTTTATCATAAAATTCATGGAGAGTAATATTTTCTCTAGATTTGGCTGCCCTACCAAGATCATCACTGATAATGCAACAAAATTTGGATCAAAGAAGATGCTTGAGTTCTTTCACAAACATCAGATCACATTGGAGCATTCCACAGGCTATTACGCTGAAGGTAATGGACTTTCAGAATCCTCAAACAAGAGTTTAGTGAACATAAACAAGAAGTTGTTGGAGGACAACAAAAAGTCTTGGCACACAAAGCTGGTGCATGCACTTTGGGTTAACAGATTGACTTTGAAGAAATCTATTGGTATGTCACCCTACCAAATTGTGTATGGCACTGATGCAATATTTCCTATCAGCCTTGGTGTGCCAATTATGAAGTTAATTCAAGAGGTTCAGTCAGAATATAATGACATGATCCGAAGGATAAATCAGACTATTCATCTTCAACAAACCAGAGAAGAGGTTTATAATAAAACATTGCAGAAGCAAGGCAACATTAAAAATGTTTTGGACAGAAGAAAAAAGGTCAACAATTTCAATATTGGGGACAAAGTTTTAAAGTGGGACTCAAGTAGAGAAGACAAAGGCAAGCATTGAAAATTTGACAACTTATGGCTTGGCCCTTACTCCATTCATTCAGCTGCTAGTAATCATGGCTTTTTCTTACAAGAGTTGAATGGAGAAAAGCTGTTTGGGGATCATGTCAATGGCAGGATGCTCAAGCATTACTTTTCTTGATCCGTGTCATGATCTGAAATCCTTTTTATTTTTTTCTCATTATAAATATTTCATCAATCATTGCATTCAAAGTTAGAAAAAATCAAAAATAAAAAAAAAATGAAAGAAAGAAAAGAGGGCAAATTGTAAAAACAATAAAGGTACAGCCCCATACCAACAAAAAGAGAAACAAATCTGAAAGTGTGCAAGCTTAAATGCCACTCCTGAAAAGCACACTTCTAATTAGTCATACAACCTAATCTTGACTAGTTAGTTTTAAATTTACTGCTGATAGGATAGTGAATTTGATTTGCCAAACAATTTAATCTTGGCTTATCGATAGGTAGTTTAGGCTAGAAATTAAAGGTTCAAACATGCTCAAAATCTGAACTTATGTTTCCAAAATATGAATGAATGAAATATGTTTAAATTTTTGAGTCAAAATTGAGGAATAACTAGTTCTAATCAGCTCAAAATCTGAACCAGTTGATAAAAGAAGAACAACTCAAAAAAGAGGCAAAAACAGAGCTATAAAAAGATGAAGGAAGTGCTTTGAACTTTTAGATCTTAAGCCTTCCATATTTTTTTAATTTTTTGCATAATAATATCTATGTGCAGCTTGTTTTTTATGCCATGGATTAGCCTCAAGTTAGACTGTTCAATCCTTACTTGTATGTTTTTTAATTGCTATTGTAGAATTTAGAGAATAAAAATCTGTTAGACTGTTTAATCCTAACAGATTGGTAGATTAGGTAAAGAAACATATGGACTCAATTGTTTAATCTGAGTTCATGGAGAAATAAGGAGTAGAATTAGATTAGTCTTATGCTTTCAAAATAATAAAATGTTGTGAAAAGAGTTTTCCAATCCAAGTGCACTCTAAAGAAGAAAAAATGTTAGATCAGTAGGATTAGGTAGGTAGAAAGCTTTTTGATGAAGGATCCATTGTTTTTGTGGCTGCTAATATGTTTTCAGAGAAAAAGAAGATCATTCAAGAAAATAAAGGCAACCCAATGGATGAGGCACTGATCAACCTCCCAGAGAATGCAAGTATGAAATTCTTGATGTCTTCAAGAAGGCACCATCCCCAAGTGGAGCCACTGTTAGCCACCAATAAAATTTGTCATACCAAATGGTTGCTAAAACATTTTTGGAGCCTTCAAGGAAAAAGTTTTATTGCACAAAATTTTATCTCTTGAAGACTCATGAAGACATCTTGCTATTTGTCTAAATCTTCACTGCTGTTTCCTTTTTTCCAACTCAGAAATTCTGCTGATTTCAAGAAACAATACTGCTGCAAACACCATTTTCCCCTCCTTCCACTTCAAAACTAACCTCCATTTTTACCCCATTTCATTCCCATAAAATTCCTCTATTTTTCATTTTTCCCCATTTTCGCTTCATGAAATCCCCTTTATAGAGTTTAAAACTCCTTTTTGAACTCTGCCAAAACCCCCAAATCCATTGAAAACTTGGAAAAATTTCATAAAAAATAAATTGGTTTACCACAGGCTTAAGCCCCCTTTAGCTAAGTTCTAAACCACTTCCCCATTATATGCCCTGGTGCTAGAACTAGGTGCTAAGACATTTAATCTCTTATCGCATTGCAAAAATCCCAGTGCACGAGTCTATTTTCCGTCTCAAAACTTCCGATGCAATTGAGCCCTTTGTTTCATAAATCTTGATCTTATAGCCACTTCATATAACCTTTGGCCCACAATCGAGCGCTATAACATTATAATTTTCCATCTCCGATTAATATTTTCCTTTGTTAAGTCGTAAACGCACTTTTTCCAAATTTTTGGTCTAAATGAACCCATACAATGATTTTTAATGAAAAATGGGTAGACTGAAAGACCCGCATAAAAAATTCCGATGCAATTGAGCCCATTTTTTAAAACCCCGCCCCCCGCTTTTTACTCCATATAACTTGCACTTGGGACCAAGATTTAAAGGTCGCAAAGTGCTAATCGCATCGCAAATTTCAAATGGGTAGATTGAAATACCAAGTCCAAAGTTCTGATTGCGATTGGACCTTTATACATTAAGCCTTGGGCCTATCACATTCCATATAAACCCATGGCCCCGAAGATGGGCGCCAAGCCATATCATAAATATATATCCCACCTCGATGCATAAAATATTTGTAATATATTAATTTTTGGGTTTTTTATATGTTTCAAAGGGTTTCCGCCGGTTCGCTTTTAATAGCAATCTCCGCCGTTGATCTTGAGCCAATCAAATGGTCTGCGTATGATCGCATCGCATGTTCTACCGGGATAACTTTTGTGTCCCCTCCGATTGGCCATTCCCCGATCTATCTTGGACCGTTGATCTCCTCCCCACCTTCCCAGATCCAACAGCCCACATTTTCTCTGATTTCTAGCCTTTCTTCGCTTCAAAATCCTCCGATTCACTCCCCACTGTTGATCTGATCCTCAGATCAACGACTAGCGCTCTATCTCTCCGTCGCACTCCAAGTTATTTGCACCGCATTGCATTTTGCAACTTTGGTTATATTTTATGCACCCCTCTTCATAATGTTGTTTTAGCTAATCGTAGTCGTTGATCTCTGCAGATCAACGGCCCTCATCAACACTTCTTCCGCCCTTGTATTATTTCATTCAATCCTCAGATGAAATCTCTGCCATTCAAATCTTAGATTAGACAGCCCAGATTGAAACCACCCACCCACCTCCTTACTTCCCGCGCATCTATCCCATATCGCGCTCATTCTCTACCATCAGATCTAAGGCCCTAGATCTGATGGCGCACATTCTATATCGCGTAGTTTTCAGCGTGAAGTTTATTTTCTCAAAGAACACGTGAAATGGGTGGTTTTCTTATGCCACGTGTCGAGCGGGGGCATATCATGTTCCAAAAGGCAAAAGTACCTACCCGCATTTTCTCCACACGAAAACAATGGTTTTCATCCCCAAAACCACTTTCCCTCTTTCCTTTTGAGTTTTTTCGCATGCCTCCTTAGCCATTGATCTTGTAGGGCCGATCTCATCTGACGGCTTGTATTCATCCCGAACCCCAACTTCACTTTTAACCATATTTTCCTCTGAACAAAGGTTTTTAACTTTATCTCATCAAATTTTTGCCATTTCTTTATAAAGTGACTCCCTCGCTTTATTTTCTCCTGATCGCTCCCAACCATCGATCTTTGCAGATCGACGGATCCAACTTAAAAGCTCCCTCTGCTCTCCTTTTTGGCTTCTACAGAGATATCTGCCTTTAGATGCTGCCATCCAACGACCACGCTCCTTCCCCACACCCTCTGAAGCAGTTTACCCAATAAACGCAGGATTTCATAACATTTGTGTGTTTTTTGCAGGTTCAAATGAATTTCAAAATATTTTAAAGAGAAATGATAAAGCTGAGGGTGATGATCCTTAAGGCTTTGTTTATTTAAAGAAAAGCAATTCTCAGGGTTCCAACTCCACGTCTCATCAATGCTTCATGGGCATTGATGCCATTCAGACCCTTTGCAGACCCTGCACATCAACAAGACACTGACTATTAAATGAATCAAAAGAGTATTAGTGTCGAAGATTTAAACACAACAGAAACAGAATATTCAAATGGTCCAGATTGCATTTTGCGACTTTGGTTATATTTTATGCACCCCTCTTCATAATGTTGTTTTAGCTAATCGCAGCCGTTGATCTCTGCAGATCAACGACCCTCATCAACACTTCTTCTGCCCTTGTATTATTTCATTCGAATCTCAGATGAAATCTCTGCCATTCAAATCTTAGATTAGAAAACCCAGATTGAAACCACCCACCTTCTTACTGCCCGCGCATCTATCCCATATCGCGCTCGTTCTCTACCATTAGATCTAAGGCCCCAAATCTGATGGCGCACATTCTACATCGCGTAGTTTTCAGTGTGAAGTTTATTTTCTCAAAGAACACGTCAAATGGGTGGTCTTCTTATGCCACGTGTCGAGCGGGGGCATATCATGTTCCAAGAGGCAAAAGTACCCACCCGCATTTTCTCCACGCGAAAACAGTGGTTTTCATCCCCAAAACCACTTTCCCTCTTTCCTTTTGAGTTTTTTCGCATGCCTCCTTAGCCATTGATCTTGTAGGGCCGATCTCATCTGACGACTTGTATTCATCCAGAACCCCAACTTCACTTTTAACCATATTTTCCTCCGAACAAAGGTTTTTAACTTTATCTCATCAAATTTTTGCCATTTCTTTATAAAGTGACTCCCTCGCATTATTTTCTCCTGATCGCTCCCAACCATCGATCTTTGCAGATCGACGGATCCGACTTAAAAGCTCCCTCTTCTCTCCTTTTTGGCTTATACGCAGATATCCGCCATTAGATGCTGCCATCCAACGACCGCGCTCCTTCCCCACACCCTCTGAAGCAGTTTACCCAATAAACACAGGATTTCATAACATTTGTATGTTTTTTGTAGGTTCAAATGAATTTCAAAATATTTTAAAGAGAAATGATAAAGCTGAGGGTGATGATCCTTAGGGCTTTGTTTATTTAAAGAAAATCCATTCTCAGGGTTCCAACTCCACGTCTCATCAATGCTTCATGGACATTGATGCCATTCGGACCCTTTGCAGACCCTGCACATCAACAAGACACTGAATATTAAATGAATCAAAAGAGTATCAGTGTCAAAGATTTAAACACAATAGAAACAGAATATTGAAGACAAATTTGGGGGGATTACGGCTAATATTGATTATCAAAAGCCTAATCCTCCAAATTAAAAATAGTTAAAGAAAAATCATAAATATTTATCAAACAGAAAAGCCTCCACCGCCACAACAGAGGCCAATTGATTCCTCTCAGCTACGACGGTGCCACCTATTGCCTCAAAGAATTCAAACAAAGGGAAAATTTATTGATCAGAAAGAAGATATTTGCCTCAGCACAGCCAAATAGTTAATTCTTCCAAAAAAGAACTTAATGCAAAATATCAGCAGAGTTATTATATCATGAAAGAGAGCCTTAAAAGTCAATAAAAGCTCCCACCGAGCTTAATATTTAATGTAAATCAATTAATACAGTGAGAATATCTATAATCTTCTCCATTGAGCCCCTCAAAGGCCAAGAAGCATTAATCTATATTAATTGACCTAGGAGATCTTTTATCAGATCCCACCTCCTCATTCCTTATATAAATACTCCTGTATAAGATGAGAAAATGTTGGTTGCAGAACTTTGAAATATACTTGTGCTCGAAACTTCTGATTGTAAATAGTTTTCAAAGGCTCTTGAAGCTCTGCTTGTGATAGAATAGTTAGGCTGAGAAGTGAAGATGATTACTAACTTGAAACACTGGACTTAAAGCTGTAACTAGTTTGAAGCATCAATACAAGCTGATTTATGGGATGTCGACGGTGATATTTTTCTTATTGTAAATCGTTATTTTATTTCTATTTTCACTTCGTTCATCTTCTCTGATAAAGAAAATCAAACATAGAGTTAGGATTCACTGTATATCAGTACCCATCTTTGAATGATAAGCTTTATCTGAACGTTTTCTTCCAATTTGTGTTATTTAGGAATGATTTAATTCAATTTGAGCAGTTAGGAATGTTGGCGTTCCCTCGTCCTACTCTCTTAGCTAATTGTTATTCTTGAATGTTATTTTCAGTTTATGTTAAGTAAAGATGAACTACAGAAGATATGGTGAGCCTTGGTCCTAGTTTTATCCCCAAAGACTATCTGAAAGTTTCCCTAAGAGTGTGTTGAAAGATGGCTAGTTTCGAAGTACTTACCAGATCTTAGGCCATTCATTGTTATAATTTGTGTTCCCTTTGTGTTTTAATTGTTTTTCTATTGAAAGTATATCAAAGGCTGGATAGTTTCAAAGTACTTACTAGATCCTAGGTTTCTTTTATGTTATTCTTAAGTGTTTGTCAAAGGCTGGCTAGCTTCAAAGTAGTTACCAAATCCTGGGCTACTATTTGTTCTTCATTTGTTTAATTCCCCTTCTTGTTGTATCATTTCATTCCATAAATAAACTTGAAAGAGATCCCTAGACATAGATGACTTTCCCCATGGACCACTCTTGCCTCTTGATATTTCAATTAAACCCTATTATGACTCCATAGGCCAATGGACTAAAACCTGCAATTATCCATCTTTTTAGCCAAAGCTTGTTTTATTTTATTGCAAATTCTCACCTTTTAAACTCTTTCCATTTAGGACTTTCCACTCAAAAAATAATCATGCTCAACCATAAAAAACAAAGCAAAACCCTCGGCCTTCATAACTAGCCTAATATTGTTACCCAAAACCTTAAAGATAAATCCATCTTTACACTTATTGGAGAGATCCCTCTCTAGATTCAGGAGGGCTAGATCCTAGAATCCCAAATTGGTTGAAACAATGTTCTCCCTGCTGTCAAAATTTTCCAATCTTGCTGATTACAGGGAGCTAATAGGTACAATATGGTTTTAGGCTCTCCCTTGTCCATTTTCATGGGTGGATCTGAGGGGTCATGTTGGTAATATTTCTCTAGGGCTTGTAGGGGATCCCTATACAATGGCATCTTTCAGAAATGGTGGGTATAATTCCCATAATGGTTGCATATGGGGGATGCATGGTTGGTGCGTAATGCTTTCCCTTGGTTTTTTGCAGCTTGTTCCTTTTTAGGGTAACTTTAGGTCACGTCAATTATTTTAGTGTGTAGAAGAGGTTTTAATTCATCTAAATATGGGAAAATATTAGTAGGATGGACTACGATATCACATAATGTGAAAGTTTGTAATGCCTAGGTACTTTTGGGGTTTTCGACTTTGTTCACTTTTTTGTTGTTTTCTAGGTCGCAATAGTTGGCACTACTACAGGTGTTTCGTTAACCATTGTGGCTTCGTGAGGGGAGATAGGGGTTATTATTGTAGATGTGATGTCAGAACATCCTAGCATCTCTAGTGGGATGAAATACCACACAGGTATTTTGAAACCCATGTTTGGAAATCTTATAGCTGCGAAAAACTTCTTTGACACAAAACTAGGTGGGGGCTGTAAAAATGGTGTTTACAAAATGGCGTAGGGTACGAATGTTGTGCAAGCTGCTTTAGTCTTCGTACAACTGGTTTCCATGTTCGGGCTTCTTTATATGTTTTCTGAGAGCATCATCCACA